>JAUCMX010000010.1:5501436-5598121 GCA_033459395.1 Hemibagrus guttatus | reverse complement strand
GGTGACATGGGAATTTTTACTTTCAGCGAACTGGGTGTTACATAAATCGTAAACTTTAAATTTCATAACATGATGTTATGTCTCGTCATGCAGCCTGAAGATTGTGTGGTTAAACACGGCTGCTTTGGTAAAGCTGGTCATGCATTAGACAGTGGATTAATAGCTGTCCAGGCTTTTCTCCGACTCTTAGCTGTAAGAGGGAGGTCAGATTTTTTGGATCGACGAAATGCAGTGCTGCATTATGCAGTGCAATTCCAGTGTAGGAATAAGAGCGAATACTCCTCAAGAGCGGACTGCTATTTGCTCTTAACAAATTTCACGACACCCCAGGTGTGAGCCACTCAGACTTTTAAATAACTGAAATTTCCCCAATACTTGGCTAAACTGATTTCCATCGGTCAGGATTACATCATGACTTACCTCTCTTAGAGCTACCTCACGATGGATCCTCAATCAAATTCTTCCCTGCTGCTATTAACGTGAGCAATAAGACATAGAAAGCAGCGCTTATCTAGCTATTTCACGAAAAAGGAAAAAAAAAATCATACAGTATATTGTAGGGAACGTGCGTGTGTGTGTGTGTGTTATTCAGTATTTTCATTAAAAAGACTGATAACTACGGAGGTCTTTAATGGACAGTGAGGTCTCATCATCTTAGTTCTTCAAGGGCATGCACTTAGTCACAACTCACTCCATCTTTTAGAATTCACACTGATTAGCCATAACGTTAAAAACACCTGACTAATATAGTGTAGGTCAAGGCATGGACTCCACAAGACCTCTGAAGGTGTGCTGTGGTAACTGGCACTATGACATTAGCATCAGTTGATATGAAGTCCTGTAAGTTATGAGGTTGGTCTCCATGGATAGAAATTGTTTGCTGAACTTTTCCAGCAACCTGCGCTACAGTAGCTCTTCTGTGGGATTGGATCAGATGAGCTAAGCCTTCACTCCCCACGCACATCAGGGAGCCTTGGGAGCCCATGACACTTTTGTTAACTACTAACCACTGCATACTGGGTACACCACACAGGCCCTGCTGTTTTGGAGAACTTCTGACTCAGTCATCTAGCCTTAAAAGTCCTTTTTTCTCCATTATTCCTGGTTCCAACACATCAACTTAGATAACTGACTGCTGCATAATACTTCCGCCACTTGACAGGTGCCACTGTAACGAGATAATCAATGTTATTCACTTCACCTGTCACTGGTTTTAAAATTATGGCTGATCGGTGAATGTTTTCACAAACAATATTTCTTACATTTTTGAGAAAGAAAAATCTCCATTCTTAGGAAATATTATTAGCTCCAAAAGAAAAGTTGCACTTCACTGGCTTCCTGTAGCTACGCACATCAAGTTCAATACAACAGACTCTTTTCACTGAGTGAGAACCAGATTTATTTGCTGGTCCACCGTGCAAGCCGGTATTTCTCACCTCACCTTGCGGCAGCGATGCAACACAACACGACGCAACACAACGCTGTGGTTACCAATGAGAAGTGGGTGGAGCAAGCAACACAAACAAAGAGTTAATCAATAAATAACATTAAAACAATCAAATTCGGGTATGTTTTTCAATTAAAAAAACCCCAAAAAACCTTCAACTTGTGGTGTCCACGATGGTCTGCTTGTTTGAGCTTAAACATTCGGTCCTAGTTGCAGCCTCTGAACCAGACTCACTGTGCTACTACATGCTTGACTTGTTTAATGTTCCCAAACAATAGAGCAAAAGTGTTTTTCCTGTTGTATTTAAGGGCAATTTGAGAGAAACAAAGATTAAAAAAAGAAAAGAATCACAGCCTTGGCTGTTAATTTAATAGTCTTGTTAACCTAGATCGACTTCATATCTGTTTCTGCCGTTCAGTACTTTAACTGTGTTCATTAGACCGCCGTGTTCACAAAAAGGAAACTGTTTTTCATCTCATTTTGACGCTAATAAACAGTAAAGCACTGAATGGATGTGCTTTATACACAAGCGTTTCACGCTGGAATCTAGTTGTGCTAGCATTCTAGATAGTTTGTGTGGTTCTATGTCTCTAGCCTGGTATTAACAGGAAAACCATCGCAACTAGTGCTGACCCAAGGAACAGCATGACGAATGAGGAATGCAGGACGAGCCATAAAAGGAAAATGGCTGCTGTGCTTCTTAGGGTCAGATGCAAAAATATTCAGGTTAAGCTGGGCCAGTATTTCACAAGGTCTATTTTTCTAACTAGCGCTTGCACTAGAGTTTACCAGCATTACCATGTTTGCTAATTCTCTCTGTGTTTCCTAAAATCATCACTAAGCTTCTGCAATTCTTTTATAAATGTTCCTTTAAATACAGTATAAACGTCTGACAACTGAATAAATGTAAATGTTTAAGAATTCAACCTGTCTGCCTCTGGTGCTCTCGATCTGCCTTTCTTTAGAAGCCATTACATTATATTCACCAGCTCTGAAGGCTGCTCCTGTACACCTTTATGCCTCACCTGCATTGACCTCCAGCAACCTCTTCTTCCTGTGCTGTCGTTCCTGTTTCTCGCGCTCGGCCTTCTCTTTCGCAGCCCTTGCCCTCCTCTGCTTCTCCTCCGCCTCCCGCCTCCTCCCGTTCTCCTTCATTGCTTGCTGGAGGGAGTTCGAGAAGGAAATAAAGAGAGGGATGACATTGAGATGCCGGAAATCAGACAGACGAATAGACAAACTCGCTCGAATCTAACCCACATAGCAAAAGAACATTTGTGCACCAGGGAGCACACGATCATGGACAAGTGCAAAGGGAAAGGAAAAGATATATAGAACATCAGATAAAGGAAGAGGACAAATAGGAGAGAGGAGAAAACACTGAAGACACTCTAGAAAGGGACAGAGATCTCTCACTTCTTGTCAGAGTGTGACTAATAAACATTTTCAAGAAAAGTTGAAAACCTTTTTTCTTTTATCCTATTATTAGTTGGAGAAATTTTTAGAAAGCATCTTTTCTTCCCAAGGCCTAGTTTTACAGGTGTGAGAACACAAGAGGGGAAGAAGGTGAGGGAAAAAAAGAAGAAGTGAAAAACATCAATAGGCCAGTCAGAGTGACCCAGCCTTCCACTATGTGCTCTCCTTTCCCCACTTTTATACCGCTCTCGAAGCCATCATGGATTCATTCTTAAATAAGCAAAAATGGCAGAAAACATAAAAGCAGCTAGGAACAGACCTGCAAATGTCCAAGAGGTGACACACACTGAGCATCTTCACACATGCAGGCTTCATAAAAGCCCTCTACAAGCACATAATGTGAGTGTCATTAGGCACATCTACAGCAAAATTTATCAATCTGAGAAGATTGAGAAAGAATAAGACTACTCTCACACGGTCGTCCTACTTTAAGGGCAAGAAGGACCATAATTACTTTATTTTTGCATTTGCACAGCAGTTGATGTAAAGATTTGTGATGTGCGTTCTGCTTCCATGAGGACATACAGTGCTTTACCCGCTCTCTTTGTAATGTACATCTTATCAAGGCCTCCTATTCCAGTAATGCACTTCAATATCATTTGCTCATCCTTCTCTAATAGTTGACTGCATGAGTGAAAGGCTCTAGTGCACTCCTCTTAGGTATATATTTACTACAAGGCTTAAAGAAATGCAGACTTCCAGGCTTATAGTTTTATTTTATTATTTATTAAGCAGGATATATGTGTATTGACATTGTGTATGGACGTAATATAACCTACTTGAAAAACGTTAACAGCGCTTATTCCCTGCAGCTCGGTTATGACCACAGTCTCCCACTATCGCAGTAAATCCATAGGCAGCTAAAGGATGCTGGGAAAGATGCCTGCAAATCACTTTAAAGCAGCTTTCCTGTCTCCAGCTCTGTGGCTGTGCCTTGCACTCACCTATCTGTTTGAGCATTTTCATTCGAATTAGAGCGCGAGAGCGAGGGGAGCACTGAAGTGTGAAAGCACAGACAACATCAATATTAATATAAGGGGGAAGAGAAATGAACACTCTGGAAACACACTGTTCAAGGGGGTCAGGCTTAAGGACAAAAGATGCCAAGGTGTTTATCAGGAGACAGCTGCAAAGTTACAAGTTAGCATTCAGTATTTATGAGGTCTATATAAATCCATTTAAAAGGCATTCAGTATTTATAATGCCTTCATAAATCCATCAATAACTTTAACACAGCCACATGCTGACCTGAAACATGTCCTAATCTTTTTTTATCAACCAAATTACTGTTTTTTTGTCTTTAAATTGAACAAAATCAAGATCCTCACACGTTTATAAAGACGTTTTCAGGTCCCTCCAGGGCTCTAGGCTGGAGGAATGGCAGCAATGCGCGTTTGCCGGCTGTTTCATCAATCCAGAAGCAATTGACAGAGTGGCTCTTTTCCAGCAGGCAGAGAGTAGTTGGGGTCTGATCTGGCCAACATGGTCAGTGTTGTGGTGCTCACAGTGATAGCCACACTTGCCTCAAGCATCAGTAAAGTGGAATGGCTAGAGGCCATTACACTGCAGTGGTCAAGAGGCTTCTGTAAACCTTACCAAAGTGAAGAGAGCCGTGCCATTTTTTTTCAGCCAATATTTTTGCAGTCAGTTTATAATAATGCTAACTATGTAACCAGAATCTAAGCACACTTGACTGAATGGTGAATTTTGTCCTGTATTCTATCATTAAAGCTATTACAAAGGGAATCCTACCTCAACATGCTGAATTTGTTTACCCAAACATATTGGTGGTGCTAGAAACACTGCAGACAATTAATTGGTTAGAGGTGATAATCATCACCTAAGTCAGAGGACAGGTGAAAATGGCACAGCAACCGTCTGTAGTAATATGTAATATCTGCCAACACTCCCAAGGAGTACAGCTTTAATCTCAGGCCTTGTTTACAAATTAAGGAATATTTTGAGAAGATCTGTATACCTAGACATTAGCAGCAGATCCTTTAAATCCTCTAAATTGTGAGGTGGTTCGATGGATCGGATTTGTTTGTCTAGCACTTCCCGCATACACTCGATCGGATTGAGATCTGGTGAATTTGGAGGCCAGTCAACACCTTGAACTCTTT
Organism: Hemibagrus guttatus; assembly: GCA_033459395.1. Classification (NCBI taxonomy): domain Eukaryota; kingdom Metazoa; phylum Chordata; class Actinopteri; order Siluriformes; family Bagridae; genus Hemibagrus; species Hemibagrus guttatus. The sequence goes on along the minus strand of JAUCMX010000010.1, from coordinate 5,593,078 downwards.
GATGTTTTCCTCAAACCATTCCTGAACAATTTTTGCAGCGTGTCTGAAAGAGGACACTGCTATTAGGGAACACTGGAACTATGAAGAGGTGTACTTTGTCTACTCTAGGTAGGTGGGAGGAGCCAAAGTAACATCCTCATTAATGCCAGAACCCAAGGTTTTCCAGCAGAGCATTGCCATCACTTCCACAGGTAAGCGACATACATGCACCTGGCCGCCCACATGTGTGTGATTCATCAGACCAGGCCACCTTCTTCCATTGCCCCATGGTCCAGTTCTGATGCTCACGTGTCCACTGTATACGTTTTTGGTGGTGGGCAGGAGGTGGCCCCATACGCAGCAAGCTGTGATGCACTGTGTGTTGATACCATTCAATCTTAGCCAGTATAAACTTTTACAACAATTTGTGCTACACATGCATCAGCAAATCTTGGGTTTCCACGATTGTCGCTGGTTCACCGGCATAATACTTCCATGTGTTAAAAGTTACTCAAATGTCTGACACAGTATTTACACATTTCCCTCGCACATTAATCAGATGTGACAGAGACCAGTGCTTGGTGTGTTTTAGATAATAATCTGTTGAGCAGGACTATCCACCGTCTGTCTCTCTTCCCACTCATAAGCGCTTGTCAACCACAAACACAGACGTGCCTTCGCAGTTGACTGAGTGCAACTCTGAAGTGCACATACAATTCCACTCTATTCCATGTTCACTCGAGCCTCTGTAAAGCCGAGCCCAGCCGCTACTGGCAGTGGCACAGGGATGATTTTCAGAAGTGCTTGCTTGTGGGCTATTTCGCTTCTCTGCCTTTTTAGAGAAAGTCTGTAATGAAAATGCACAAGCGCTCTTCAAATATAAAAAATAAACACAGCTTTCAGGATATGTTTAGCATCACTTAATGAGTTCAAACTGTAATTAATTAGCTGACAGATGAGAGAGTGTATTGTGCTCATACACACATACATTTTAAATGGCATCTGTCATGAAAACGTGTTTTCATCAGTTCTCTTAACTTAAAGAGTCTAATTTAGGTTGTAAACATTGTCAAGCTTCTCGTTGTCAACTTTTAGACTTGAATTGAATTAGACTTGAATTTATTCATTAATCCAATCATTTATCACAGATTAGCCCTGTCCAATCACCTTACAGTGCATTAGTCACACCTATTCACTTTACAGTGTTAGCCCCACCCATTCACTTTGCAGTGCATTAGCCCCACCATTCACTTTACAGTGTACTAACCCCACCCATTCACTTTACAGTGCATTAGCTCCACCCATTCACTTTACAGTGCATTAGCTCCACCCATTCACTTTACAGTGCATTAGCTCCACCCATTCACTTTACAGTGTACTAGCCCCCCCATTCACTTTACAGTGCATTAGTCACACCCATTCACTTTACAGTGCATTAGTCACACCGATTCACTTTACAGTGTACTAGCCCCCCCATTCACTTTACAGTGTACTAGCCCCACCCACTCACTTTACAGTGCATTAGTTCCACCCATTCACTTTACAGTGCATTAGCTCCACCCACTCACTTTACAGTGCATTAGTCCCACCCATTCACTTTACAGTGCATTAGTCCCACCCATTCACTTTACAGTGCATTAGTCACACCGATTCACTTTACAGTGTACTAGCCCCACCCACTCACTTTACAGTGCATTAGTTCCACCCATTCACTTTACAGTGCATTAGCTCCACCCACTCACTTTACAGTGCATTAGTCCCACCCATTCACTTTACAGTGCATTAGTCCCACCCACTCACTTTACAGTGCATTAGTCCCACCCATTCACTTTACAGTGCATTAGTTCTACCCATTCACTTTACAGTGCATTAGTCACACCCATTCACTTTACAGTGCATTAGTCACACCGATTCACTTTACAGTGTACTAGCCCCCCCCATTCACTTTACAGTGTACTAGCCCCACCCACTCACTTTACAGTGCATTAGTTCCACCCACTCACTTTACAGTGCATTAGTCCCACCCATTCACTTTACAGTGCATTAGTCCCACCCATTCACTTTACAGTGCATTAGTCACACCCATTCACTTTACAGTGCATTAGTCACACCTATTCACTTTACAGTGTACTAGCCCCCCCATTCACTTTACAGTGCATTAGTTCCACCCATTCACTTTACAGTGCATTAGTCACACCGATTCACTTTACAGTGTACTAGCCCCCCCATTCACTTTACAGTGCATTAGTTCCACCCATTCACTTTACAGTGCACTAGCCCCCCCCATTCACTTTACAGTGCATTAGTTCCACCCAATTCACTTTACAGTGCATTAGTTCCACCCATTCACTTTACAGTGCACTAGCCCCCCCATTCACTTTACAGTGCATTAGTCCCACCCATTCACTTTACAGTGCATTAGTCCCACCCATTCACTTTACAGTGTACTAGCCCCCCCATTCACTTTACAGTGCATTAGTTCCACCCATTCACTTTACAGTGCATTAGTCCACCCATTCACTTTACAGTGCATTAGCCCACCCATTCACTTTACAGTGCATTAGTTCCACCCATTCACTTTACAGTGCACTAGCCCCCCCATTCACTTTACAGTGCATTAGTCCCACCCATTCACTTTACAGTGCATTAGTTCCACCCATTCACTTTACAGTGCACTTTGTCCCACCCATTCACTTTACAGTGCATTAGCCCCCCCCCATTCACTTTACAGTGCACTTTGTCCCACCCATTCACTTTACAGTGCACTAGCCCCCCCATTCACTTTACAGTGCATTAGTCCCACCCACTTTACTTTACAGTACACTAGCCCCCCCCATTCACTTTACAGTGCATTAGTTCCACCCATTCACTTTACAGTGCACTTTGTTCCACCCATTCACTTTACAGTACACTAGCCCCCCCATTCACTTTACAGTGCATTAGTTCCACCCATTCACTTTACAGTGCACTTTGTCCCACCCATTCACTTTACAGTGCATTAGTCCCACCCATTCACTTTACAGTGCACTAGCCCCCCCCCATTCACTTTACAGTGCATTAGTTCCACCCATTCACTTTACAGTGCATTAGTTCCACCCATTCACTTTACAGTGCATCAGTTCCACCCATTCACTTTACAGTGCACTAGCCCCCCCATTCACTTTACAGTGCATTAGTTCCACCCATTCACTTTACAGTGCATTAGTCCCACCCATTCACTTTACAGTGCACTAGCCCCCCCCATTCACTTTACAGTGCATTAGTTCCACCCATTCACTTTACAGTGCATTAGTTCCACCCATTCACTTTACAGTGCACTAGCCCCCCCCATTTACTTTACAGTGCATTAGTCCCACCCATTCACTTTACAGTACACTAGCCCCCCCATTCACTTTACAGTGCATTAGTCCCACCCATTCACTTTACAGTGCACTAGCCCCCCCATTCACTTTACAGCATATTAGCCATGCCTACTCACTTTACAGCATATAAACTCAATTTAAAACAAACCCTGCCTACTCACTTTACAGCATATAACCCTGCCCACTCAATTTACAGTGTATTCCCAAGCACTCCCAATCACTTTATAGTAAATTAACCCCATCCAGTTATGTTACAGCAGTTTAAGGTACAAATATACTTCGTCACAGGTACACCCTTGCACACAGCCATTATTTGAGTAGCATTGTTCACATACTTGTGTATCTTATGTACATCTGGCATCCAGCGGATCCGAATTTTTGCCAATTCATACACAGTGATGTTAATCAGACTGACGATCTCAGATTCTATTTAAAACTACTGTCATACAGAGATTGCTCAAAAACTATTTACTAATCTAGAAGAACCAGAAGACTGACACTCACAGTGGGCTTTAAGAGGTTTCAGAGGGTTGAAAAATTCAGACACTAACTGTAATAGGAAAACCCTTAGAATTACTACTCAGTAACAATCTAGAGTAATTTGTAATTATGCAATCCGAGACGTAATCATAATTTGATTAGCCAGTTACAGACAGTGTCGCATGGTACTACAGTATTTCCAGCATTTACATTAGGTATTGTAGCACCCAGATGCTTCATATGCACAAGTGACCGCATGATATGTGCAACCGCCATCTTGCATACACCTACTTAACAGCAAGGATGAATTAACCATAACCCTGTTTGGGGCATGTTAAAGCAGGTTAGGTAGTCCCTCCAGGATGGTAGAAATGAACACAAAATCAAACAAACTATTCACCATTCAGAACAGCTTGCAATTTTGCAAAATTAATACCTCAGATTTGGGCCAAGATATGTCAACATGGATTCAGCCATGAATTCAGAATTAAGTACAGCTATCAAAGGAAGTCATTGCATATGTGTCTTCACTGGTAAGAGTTCGAAAGAAGAATCCTGTGCCTCCCATTTCACCAGTTCAGGTAGTTTTCTGCATAGCAAATTTTGAAAATTTTTTTGGCCACAACAAACACACACACACACACACACACACACACACACACACAAAACACCTCAGTATAATCCTGGAGGGTCTGATTAGCCCTTAGTATATATTTGTCCCCCTTTCAGTCACACTGAAGTCTGCAGCTGAGTTACTGGATTGAAAAATGTTACTACAAGCAGTTAAATGTTGTGCTGTTGCTGTCAGGAAACAAGCACAGCTTTAACAGAGCTTCCAAATCAACCAAACATTCAAAACAATTTTCATTTTTCTGATTTTTCTGAGCATTTCAGTCCAAATTTTCACAAATGTTTAGCACATTTCAGACCAGACGGCAGATGCTGGCATGAACAGAAATGAACAGTGGAGTGAAGATGTGGAGATGATATTGTAATGGTGTGAGTGATTATACCTCAGGTGATGAGAGAGAGACAGATGTGGACGATGTTGATAATAAAGTGAGGGTTTGTTTCTGTTGTAAACTTTAATTCTCCAAAATATGGGTTTTTTCCCCAAAAAGCAGTTTAGGTTATAAATGTAGAGCAATGCTTAGAGTTCTGCTTGAGATACATGTAAAAGAAATGCTGGTGTAGGTCTGGTACACACTGCTATGTCTTTCATAAGACTTGCCTTAATATGGATATTACAGCTGCACTTTGTTTCCAACTACTACAAGCTGCAAACACTGCTCTCTAAAGCACAGCTGTGTGTTATATGTGGCCCAACCCTATTAGTCCTGGTAGTGTAGATGGAATCCATGGCTTCTTATCTACCTAACCAAGCAGTAAACATGTTAAGGGAGAGTCCAGGGGAAAAGAGGCAATGCGGGATATTGAATTAGGACAAAACACTGTGGTTTTGCTCTCCTCACTTTGCTCCTTCCTCATTAAAAACAGCAGCCTCCTTTCTTCCAGCCGCTGCTTGAACTTAATTATGGCGAGCGTGCCAGCACCGAAGGCCACGTGGTTTCTCCCACCGCTCAAGTCAAATGCAGTCTGACAGGATGAGCTGCGGTATGAAACGCTGCAGACAGACTGAGTGAAACTAATTTCACAAACTGTAATTGCTTTGCTTCAGGCGCAAGAGCACTTCTTTTGTTTACATTAAAGAACACTACCAATGTCAAACGATGTTCTCCTACTTTCAGATTCAATACCCGAGCCATCAATATACTTCCACTACTGTAAAGATTTGCTAGATACATAGAATATTAACACCCAAAAGACCAGACTCCCCTAACAAATAACAGATATTTTCAACACCGGCTGTCCGAATGTAAAGTCAATTTCAAACACAAAGCGAGCCAAAATGACAAATCCAATTCCTACATTCATGCAAAATGCCACAGAACTTGCTGCATGGGTGCTACACAAATGTTTTCAATGTGAAAGAGATGAAAATCTGTGTAATGGTGCAGGGCAAGAGAGAGGGAAAGACTCGATAGCAGGTGGTCAACTGCAGCTCAGCAGGTCTCCATTCACATTATCCAAACAGCCGGTTAAAGACAATACCCACTCGATATGCTCAGTCAATGCCGTTAGACGGAGAGTGAGAGGTCCAAAAAAGTGCTCTTTAACATGAGCTAATGCCTATTAGACAGCACAGAGGGAGCAAAAGTGTTTGAACTGAAAGCAGCCTCTTTATTCAGTCAACAGCGACGTGAAGAAAAGGGCACGTTAATGACAGATGACTACAGCCAGACAGTTGTGTGAAATTATAGATGTCATCTTGGCTTGTGGCAAAAGAGCTGATAAGTAAATGATCTCTTTACAATCAAATTAAGTGTCACAATTTGTTCTTAGATTTCCTCTGTTCATCCTCTCCCTGATTGCGTATTTATTATTTAGCCAGCATCATTTGGATTCACGTCTCCTCCGGAGTCCTGCTGTATGAACACAGGGCACGGAGAGGGCAATCTCTCGCACTCACACGGCTTAAGGACACGTGTAAATGCGTGCTAGCCTCAACACACACACAGGTTCAGAGCTCAAGCACTACATGGAAAGAGCAAGGGCATATCAGACATTAGCATGTCTCCAGCTGCGAACACTAAGGCCGGTGCAGACTTGCAGCTGATTGAACAACATGCAAATGGTAGAAGTCATTAGTGAGGTTAGGCATACTCTGTGCCAATCAGTGATCCCGGTAGTCATGTTTGCAGAGAGTCACAAATGTGTGTATAAAATGCAACATTGCTTTTAGTTGATGACTGTCTGGTGCGATACAAAATAAATAAATCAATATTTGATTATTTGTGGGATCAACAGCTCTGAGCGGACGCCGTGGAAAGGGCAGTGGAGCACATGGTGGTGTACTGATGAAGCTTTGAGAGGAGAGTTAGATCTTTGGCCTCGTAATTTTCTGGTCAGTTCTACTCTACAATCCGCTGCGTAGGTGACACTGATGTACATGCAGTAATGAATTCGCAGCACTTCCTGGAGCTTCTGGGGAGGTGTGAAATCAAACAGCTATTATTATGTCCCTTGAAAGCCCCATTTCATTCACACGCTTTGATCCAATTTAAAAAGTGAGATCCATTCTACGGGTAATGCAGCTCTTCACGGTTTCCTAATTAATACAAAAACGCTATTTTTTTCATTCTCTCTAATGCTGTGGACAATGTGATATAATGAGAATAAATCATGAAAAAAAGAATAGGAGCTGGTAATCTATTTATGAGTGTGTGCATGTGTGTGTGTGTGTGTGTGTGAGTGAGAGAGCGTGAGAGAAAGGGAGAGGGAGAGAGAGAGAGAGAGAGAGAGAAGGAGAGAGAGGATGTGCACAAGTATGTCTAGCTCTACCCTTCTCTAACCAGGTAATGAGAATAAATCAGAGCTTGAGGTGTAACATGGCCTAGAGCAGCAAAGAGGAGCACCTTCACATCTGTGGTTCATTTCATCGCTCTATTTATGGAGCTCTCTCACTTTTCCCCCCATTCCACATCACATGCAGGCTAATTATAAGAAGGCTGAATGAAGTGGGTCGGTACGTTAAGGTTCCACTCCACTCCTCTCCACCTAGCCTTACAGGAACTCAGTAATTCTCAGGAGTTCAGCTAGCCTAAAGACTTAGCAGAGAATACACTGACTTATTGACTCCTCAAGCTAAAGTCATTTTACTGAGGAGTCAAAAAGCTGTGCTTCAGCATTCAACTAAATGCTGATAATAAAATGTTTATTCTTCTCTGGCGTCTCAACTGGTCAATAAAATACATGAAACTAACTAAATAACTACTTCATTCATCATAGGGAACTTTTTCTTTTTTTCAACATCTCACTTTCCAGCATGTTTAATCATTTATTTCACTCCTGCACATTTATTAATCTCCTCAACACTTTTATGATATCCAGGCAGTACTTGATGCATTATAGATTAATAATTATGCGCAAAAAGTGCCACACTATTAATCTAGAAATAGTCCTACTGTATAAACTCATATACACTAGGTATGTGGACACCTGACCATCACACCCTTATGTGGTTCTTCCCCAAACTGTTGCCTTAAAGTCAGAAGCACACAATTGTATATAAAGTCTTTATATGCTGTAGCTTTACAATTTCCCTTCACTGGAACTAAGAGGCTCAAACACTGGTCCAGCATGTCAATGCCCCTGTGCATAAAGCACAGATCTGCAAGAACACATGGTGTGTTAAGGTTGGAGTGGAAGAGCTTGAGTGTCCTGCACAGAGCCCTGACTCTGACTCAACCCCACTCAACACCTTTGGGATGAACTGGAACACTGACTGAAACCCAGACCTCCTCACTCTTACATCATCAGTGTCTGATCTCACTAATGCTCTTGTAGCTGAATGAACACACAGCCACGCTCCAACATCTAGTGGAAAACCTTGACAGAATAGAAGAGCAGAGAATACATCAGACTTTGTGAACCACATTATGGCTGTGATGGTCAGATGTTCACATACCTTTGGCTATATAGTGTATTACAATGCAATATTAATCAGTGTTTATTTATCACAGAAAGGAGGCAAGACTCGTTTGGGTGAGACAATACTCATAAAAGGCCATCTGTTCTTTTATAAAAACCTAGGAGGAATTGCGAAATTAAAAACGTCAGTATCAATTTTAAAAGTATTTAGGGAAAATAATTGCCCGCACTGTCCCATTAAGACGACGAGTTTATGATTTCAGGACGTTTTGAATCTGTTTGAAGACATTGAAGACGTCTGAAGATGTGCGGTCTCGGCTCAGAGAGCATGGTGTGTTGTTTTTAAGTGTTAGTTACATCTGAGACTTTCGATCACTCTATTCTTCAATCAGCTTCAGTGCCAGAACCGACCCGCCTGGAGCAATCAAACGGCTGGATAGGTGTGCACCCGCCTCTCTCAATATCATATAAGCGCTGAGCAGATAAGGAAATGTTGAATGAGTAAAATAGAAAATATATAAAATGGCTAAAAACTGAAATTTAAAAAAAAGAGAGAAAGTGTATTTCATTGATAGTTGGAGACTATCATGTGTGTGGTGTCAGTAACCGTGATCGGATAAATACGGCGCATGGCTGCTTTAAATAACGACATGTCTCGCGCTCTCTTATCAGCGAGGAAAAACGTTCAGGTCTGCTGTTCTGCATTCGAGCAGGCATCGTTATCTTTCACAGTTTTCCCATCTTTTTTGCCCTTTTTACATTTGTTGTGTAGTTTAGCAGCCGTTTGTTGATATTAAACTTCCGGCTAATTTTTCAGTGTCAGGTATTTACCGCTTGCTATGCAGAGCACTTCCACGATTTTTAGTGTCTTGCTTACTGACTCCATCTACCGAGCTGTTTTGGTCCTGATTTTCATGTGATATGAGACACGTGGTGTTCAGTTTCTGATTGCGTGATTGTAGACCATCGAGCCGTAAGAGTGTAGCACCGCATTGTTTCACACTGTACATGTTTGGCAACAAAATCGCTGCTAACCTTGCAGAAGAGCAGCGTTTCATAGCCCCGAGTAAAACAAAAAGCTTTACTGACCCCGCTTTTACATTACATTCGCGAAACGTTCCTCTACCCAGGGTTAAAAGCGGGGTTAAGAATAACTATATCCCAGGTTTAATTACAGTATGAAAAGCCATAACAAAACTGGAATATGTGAAGAAAAGAATGATCCCTATTATATGATATGTAAAGTACAAAGCCAAAGTCTTCTTCTTCTAGTCTCTCTCTCTCTTTAAATGGACAGCAGATATACAGGGGGAAGGAGAGTAAAAATAGGAGTGCAGTTATGGTCATTCAGGAGTAAGAGGCCAAGAGACTGTAGGAAAATAAAATAAATGGAGTGTATGTGCCACTGTAAGAATGACTGAACATGTGTGTGTGTGTGTTTGTGTGTATATGAGAGACAGAGTGTGCAGTTGTAGTGTTTGCTTGGCTGTTGCTCCCCTGTCACTCCTTCAGCATTGATTTAAACAAGCAGCTATTGAGGGTTAGATGATCACTGGCCTGAAAAAGGACTCTGTGTATGTGTGCGTGTGTGTTTTTAACCCAGTGTGATGACCTTCTATACAGTCTCCTCCCAAATGACAGACTGCTGAAGCTAAGCCAAAGCGACAAGCTGCACTCAGAGGCTGCAATCCACAAGAAAGCAGCAACGGCATCATGATCTTGATTATGCAGAAACTCCACTGATAGCAAGCGCTGAGAGAACATTTCACATCCCCTTCACAGGACACCATTCCACCAGAAATTGAGTCTCCTAATGCAACGTAGCCAGTAATGGCAGCCGACTTGGCGTCACTGAGCCCAACGATGACCGAAGTCCTGGCAGCGTGAGAAAATTGTGACCGCTAACAGGACGACGTAGGATCACTACATTTGGTAGCGACATTTCTGAAATGTAGCAGAAACATGATGGTTGGGAGAAAAAAAACCCTCACTTTGAGGACTTAAACACGACCTCGAGTGCAATCTCTAATCTCAGCTCATTAAAAAATCTTCATATAATACACAATCCAACGTTGGGAGCATGCTTTCTAGCACGAGCTGTTAAATAATTTATCTGGCTATCACCACCTCATATAGTGTGACAAGCAAAGATCTTAAAAGACTGCTGAAACGGCAGAGTGTAAAGCCGCTTTCAGTTGGCGTGTGAAGACTCTTGAGCCCGATGTGACAAACTAGTCAACGCACGACACGGATGTCATGACAGAACAGTAGAAGACTGGTTTCACAAAGAGAGCTATAAGAGATGCACCGCGGGAACGTGCTGTCGTGCGCTTGATGGAAGACCCGTCGAGGGTCTGTTCGCCAAATCCCTGAATTTCTATCACGAAATCATTTAAAATAATAAAAGAAATGAGATTCTTCTCATCATCTCCGCAGCCAAGTGGAAAATGACTTTGCATTTCAAATGGCATTTCATAAAGCAGACAGCCTGCCTGCCTCCTTCTTCAGATTACTACACTGTAACAGTCAGAGACGGAACGTAAGAGCATGCGCAAACCCGAACGGCTGTACGCACACGCTCGCTGTGTCTCATTTGTAGCGCGAGAAAGACAAAAGGCACAGGAGCATGAAATCCATTTTGGCGGGTCATGTGTTGAGCCGTTAGCTTGGCGCTGAAGAGCGCTGTCGGGTTGCTAATTATCTAGCTTTATCTCTGCCCCCCAGGCCTGCTCTGCCGAATACACACCGAGTTTAAACCACAAAACACACACACTCACACACATGAGGGCTGAGGGCTTGGTTGTAGGTCAGTTTTGGAGATTTGCTATTATGGAGAGTAAAGAGGGTTTCATTTTCCACAAAAAATACAAATGTGATTTAGTAAGAGGTAAAACTTTGATCACTTTTAGATGACTGCACATATTTAGATGGAAATCTACACTGCCTTGCATAAGTATTCACCCCCTTGCTTCACTTCACCCTCACGATGAAAACACCTGTTCCTGAAAAGCTCCAGAGGACAAACCTGAAAACTAAACCATCAAAACCAATCCGAGAGAAAGTTCTAGAGAAGCTAAGTTTTTTAGGTAAAAAAAAACAAACAAACCAACCCACTATTATTAAAGGATATGAAGAACCATGACTCTGTCTGGATGAGGTGTAATATATAGAGATATAAATAACATATAGAGATTACAAAACATTGAGCAAAACCAATGTTTAGTGTATTAAACTGTTTAAAATCTCCTTTCTACCCGAATCCACCTCGAATAATGACTAATCTCTCCACTGCTCTGAACTGCTAGACACACTCATACATCTAGCTAACGAGACTATGAGTGAAGTTGGCGAGCTGACCAAGAATCACACACACATCGTATTTCAGACAGAATGAGGAGGAGCTCATAGGACAAAACCTAGAGCTTGGACTTTTCTGGACTTGTCGGTGTAACACCCACTATACCAACTGGACTTTTTACACAGCACACACACTCTACTCTATACCTATGCCTCTCTCTCTCTATACCCATTATCAGTTTTTTATATTTTTAAAGATTTCTTTTTCCTCTGTACCACGTAGCATTTTATTTTAACTTTTAAATTCCATATGTGACTGTTCTTCTCTGCATGTTGTACTCTGTATGATTGTGTATGTGACTAATAAATGAAGAAATGTTGAATTTGTATTGCTTTAACAAAACTATGTCATTTGCCTAAAATCTACAGCAATGAAGCTACGGTTCCGCAACTAGGTCGCGTTCTTATTGAAGTGTTGCCTGTATGTTTATCTAGCTAACTCTGTTCAACTAACAAACGAGTTCACGGTGTCTAGTTGGTTTTCAGAGCCATGACACAGTCATTGATGTTGCAATCATAAAACGTTATGCCTTGAACATCTCCACAAACACGGTCGTAAGCTTCGAGAGACTTGAACGCCTTTTCCCAGCTTCTCTCTAGTATAGACACCTAACTTAGTATAAATCCAGACACGCTCCAAGAATAGACCCAAGTATAACAACGAATAGAAAACAAGTCAATATTAATGTCCATGGATTGGGAATGGGACTCACGTGTCCACACAGTGTACAATTAGACTGTCCACTTAATCGTTATCAAATGAAAATTTCATTCAGATTGCTCTCAATCATTTTACGCTAGTACGATTTGAGTTGTTTTATTCGGACTGAGTATTGGTTCAGATTATTAATTCATTATGAGGCTGCGTGTAAAGCAGACACTGTAAGCCAGTGATCAAACTTGCCCTAATCCTCTTAATTAACTGCTGATCCGTTTTAGGTGTGTTCGATTTGAGTTGCAGCTCAACTGGAAGGATTGAAGTTAGCTATGTGCATTAAACACTGCACGCTAAGCAAAGCAAGAACCTTTAAATAGAAAAGAAATTTACATAGAAAGATCATCTCATCATCATCTTCATCATTATACACAACCACAAACATGGAGCTAAACCGCTTACCACAAACATGGCTCGGAAGTTGCTCAGGTCTGTGAAGAGCTCATCCACGGAGGTCTTCTTGGGCTCGATGGCGAAATACTCCAACATGTTCTGGAACAGCGTGTTCATGTTGCTGTGCATGATGACCAGTTTCTGGTACTGTTGCTTTGCCTGAGTGGAGAAGCTGTGAGGCTGTGTAGTTAAGGAATAGTCCAAAAGAGTGTGTGTGTGTAACAAAGAATATGAATACATTAACAGTAATTTACACCGAAGTGCAGCTGAATGAATTCAGATTCATTTTCTAAAACAGCAGCTCTGACATTAAAAAACTATTCTATATATAATTTAATTATTAATAATTTCTTTATTCCAAGAATAAAAAGAGCATGGTTTACTGATGTCAGCTAACTGCTAAGTGTTTCAGGTTGGTGTCCAAAAAATGAAACATGAGTATAAATGGAGGAAAAGTACAAATGTGTCATTATCAATAAGAAAATAAATAAATAAATAAATAAATAAATAAATAAATAAAATCAATGATATTATGGTGGTGTAAGACGAATAAAACACGCCAGGCATGTTTTATATGACCACATGGTGGACGAGTTTCCTGCAGCGGCACACCTGTTGAGGAATGAATGTCATGTACCAGAAGCTCTACAGTCACTGCTATTAGCTCTTGCATCAAGCAACTGGACCCACATTAAAATGGCATTGCGGATACGCATGTGCGCACATAATTGTTGAACAAAATTCAGTGCTAATAACTCCTCATGCTGATGTGTATTGTGTTACAGTAGAGATAGTGTGAAAAACAACATTTAAAACAAGGTATCATCTCGGGTAACTGTGCAAATATAAATTACACCCCCTGTAAGGCTTTACTTGGGTAGCGTGGGTTCGTTTATGGCGATGTTCCTTTTTAGCTCACTGCATTTCGCAGCTCTGCATTCACTTACAGCGGTTAGTAAACGCCATCCGACACGTTTGAAAGGCAATTGATCTAGCATATGCGCGCACACACACACACCACTCTATTAACTCAAAAATAGTGGGATGAAAACACAGAACTGACTTGGGGGGAGAGGTGGGTGAAAATCTTTGAAGTAGATCAAAGTTTTCCTCTCACAATAGCGAACGAACGGGGAGCTGTCCACATAAAGGTACAGACGGAGAGAAATCAATGGCCAGCTCTGGGAATGGGGTTGGGGTTGGAGTGAGAAAGAGAGTGAGAGAGAGAGCGAGAAAGAGAAAGAGAGAGATAAAACAGAAAAGACACAAAGGGGAAAAAAATCTGCATCTGATTCAAGGAAATCAGAAATGTCAGAGGCTAAAATGTAGATTTCTAACTAAACCCCTTTGTGATGCCATGTAGCATGAAGACAGATCAAAGAGGCACATGTGGTGACATGCAGACATAAACAAATGAATATGAATCCCCTTTAGTATTCCATACATCAGGCATCAGTGTTATTAAACTAACTTCAAATTAGCCTGCTCGAGCTTTGCATTTCAAATCATTCCTGCCTCGAGTCATCTGAAATATTGGCAAACTGTTGCATCTCTTCCTCTTCTTTGATTTATACGAATGCAAAAATAAAAAATGTCTGTGTATTTTTTTATATATATACACACACACACACACACACACACATATATATATATATATATATACATACACATACATATACATACACATACACACACATATATACATGTACATACACATTACTATTTATTTATGTGTGTTTAATACTAATACCTAATGTAATGTACATACAAGTGTCATGCATTCTCTTGAAATAAAACAGAGGCTTAAGGAAAATTTTCTTTAAGTGCCGCTGCAAATATTCTCTGACTTTAATGTTGTCTTAAATATTAATCTTGTTTGGTGCAGTGGCCTCACTCAGTGACAGCTCATCTCACAGCTCATCAAAACGTGTGTGTGAGAGAGAGAGGGGTGGGGGGTGTTGAGAAGGGGAGGGAGAGAGAGAGGGAGAGAGAGAGGGAGAGAGAGAGGGAGGGAGGGAGGGAGGGAGGGAGGGAGGGAGGGAGGGAGAGAGAGAGAGAGAGAGAGAGAGAGAGAGAGAGAGAGAGAGAGAGAGAGAGAGAGAGAGAGGCCTCAGTGGAGTGTTTAAGCGAGTTTGAGTTGTAGTTATGATATGCAGCATGCTCCTGTGTGGGCTTCATGGATGTGTGTGTGCTTGGCTGTGGGGTGAAATGTTTTTGACAGTAGCAGCGCTCTGTTTGACTCGGCTCATGCCGGTGAAGCTCGGTATAAAACCTGGTAATGCCACATATAGGCCTCCGTATATAGGCATTCCCTCCTCGAGCCCAGGCATCGTTCTGTCATAATGAGTGAAGAATTTGATTGTGCAGGAGCAAACATCATGAACAGTCCTGCAATTGAATCTGATTTCCTATTCAGGGCTGTACGCTTGAGCTGCGTCGGCTCCTCAGCTTGTTTCTATACCAGCCGACCGGTAAGTGCCTTAATTTATACATTAGCCAGCCAATAAGCTGATGTGATTTTAACCTCAACTTCCTCCCACTTGTGAGGCTGAGGGGATTTTTGGTTTAGACATGACTCACTGTCAGATTTCATCGCCTTTTATTTCTTCCTGCGTCGACTCTTTGTTACAGAAACATAATTTGTTGCGTTATCATGTTGTGGTTTATGCCTTGTCACTACTACTTAGGAAAACCGTCCCAAACTCCTGAAAGCCCTGAGCTCCGATAACATATCTGTTCATCAAACAAGCGGGCCATGAGTAAACAGCACGGCGTGATGTGTGAAAACATGCATTTCTACTGCCGTCCGTTTAAATAACACTTAGTAGGTACTTGGTCTGTGGCGGGGATTATACCGGGATGACTCGTTTAATGAGAAATACTTAGTAAAATATGATTGTGAGAGTTTTAAGTTCAACTTATACGTGAACAGACAAACTAGCTAAAGAAATGTTGGCTGTCGAGTCCCTAAATGCTCTTTCCGTATGAAACCTCTCTTTTGTGCTAAAGTAAAAGAGAGAAGAAACTCAGACTTACAAACTTAGACTATTTAACGGTTGAGCAGCTTGAAGACAAACAGTGTGGATTATCACCTTAGTCTTCGCTACTCGAATCTCACTCACTCTCACTAACTGCTTTATCTGACATTCAATTGCATCTCAGCCGATACACACACTGGCATGTTTTTGGAAGGAAAACTTTGAGAAACCAGACACAGATATGGACATAAGTCGCAAAATTCCACAGAGGCAGTCACCTAAACTCAGGCTGGATCCCAGGACAAATTAAAAAGAAGGAGTTAAAGCAGCAGAGGCTGCTTCGAGTGTATTTACTCATTTGCCTCTGATCCAACACTGTACTGTTACAAATCAGTCTGAGTAGGAGGGTGTAAGACACACAGTCAGAGCTCATGCCTGTACAACCCCGATCTTCATACGTCTGCTGGCAATTTTAGACGCCTTTTCAGAAATACAGCACTCTGCTGCAAAGCGCTTTCCTAAGCCTGATTGGTGCAAGGATGCAATAAACCTGAGTCTAAAAGAAGCGACAGTGTCACTTCACATTTCAGACTGTGATTGAGATAGCTTGATTACAACTAGAGCTTGAAAACATACTCGAAAAATGCACCACACACACACGTACAGTGCGATTCGTCCTTGCTTCAGTATGGCTTTTACAACCCATAAATACTGACATGTAAGTTGTCTTCTCTTGAAAAAGTTGCTGGGACGAGAGGACACACGGCAGCCGAAGCCTGGATCGATCCTCAGGATATAGATCGACCTGCGAGTGTCAGAGAGTGCAGGGTTCATGACTTATTCACCATGAAGGCGGGAGAGAGGAGCTGTGTCAGGGACCGCTGTGCCTTTCCTGGGCGCTCCTCTGCATCTTGAGGGTGTCCTAATGACAGAACTTTTCTGCTGACAGAGTCCACCTGCACTGTTGCGGGCTGATTTACAAAGCGAAACATCTGCTCGCACCACCGCATCACTGATGTGAGAACAACACCGGGGTATTAATCGCTTAATGAAAAGTGTGTGTGTGCATTTCTGCATGGGAGACTTCATTAGGTCTATGAAGTAAGGGGGTGGATGGAGATTATGTTAACAAGGACACGGCAATGTGAGGCATGTGGACTCTGAGCTAGAGAGAGAGAGAGAGAGAGAGAGAGAGAGAGAGAGAGAGAGAGAGAGACGACGGGTCTATAAGATGAAAAAGAAGTACAAGTGCAGAAAAGTATCTGTCAGCATCAGCGATCATTGCTAATTAGTCAGGTTTAATAATAGCAACTGATCTTACTGCACTCTTTCTAAAGAAGCACACACTGACCACACACCTTCACACAGTTGAAAGAAGCACACATCTGTGAACTTCACTCAAATCACCTCCATGCTGACACACACACACAGCCCTAAACCCCCACCACCTGCCAAACTCTGCTCAAAGCCTAAAGTACTCATTCCTCCTCTTACCCACTGACAAACTGACATGCACTCCTCACTGCAGGGCTTTAAGGTGCAACACACTCACCACACACACCTTATGAAGCTTCCAACAGCCTACACTTCAGCTTATACACTGCTGCAGTTAGTAAACAAACCTAAACACACACACACGGGGATCAGTGACACACAGAGGCTCAAAGCGTATCAGGACACCTACATGAATTGATGGAGACACGCTTAGACACACAGACAGACACACACACAGCCATCAGGATGAAGCGCTCATCTATTCCATAATGATCTGAGGCATGTGCTGGACAGCTCCTGGGACTGAGTCTGACACACACATTAGTGCTAATACCACTCGGAATGAGACCAGAGACGAGACACTAAAGCGTGAAAATGAATGCTTTGCAAGAAAGCGGGGGAAACGAACAAAAGAGAGCTGCTAAAGTTTTTGTTAGGCCATCAAACTAAATTCGTCTCTTATTTGGCCCTTTGTTACTGACTGTAGTGCTGCCACACTGGGAGGCCTGGACAGGAATGAGACGGCATGACGCCAAAACACGATGATTGCACAGGGAATTCGGCAAATTTATCACTGCGGTTTAGGTGTCAATCTTTCCACTTCCATGAAAAACCAGAACGAACTTAGATGGCTAAATTTCCTGAAATATAAGCACAGACTGCAATCTTGTAACCTTGCAATAGAGTTTCTTAATTAATGCTTAACTCTTAACCCACTTAACCCTTAAGCACTCTTTAACCCAGGCCAAAGACTGGAAGTTGAGCCTGTCTGGTTGTGTCCATGATCAGCATTAAATGTCTTTGTCCTGTCAGAGTCCACACTGGTGATTAATATGAAGCTCATACGAATATAGACACTCAGGGCTTTATGAATTTGTAGTGTTTCATAAATATTTCTGTTTTTCTCTAGCCTACTATCGGCAGCAGTTACATAGAAAAATTCCCAAAAGAAAAAAACAAACAAACAAACAAAAAAAAACAAAAGACGGTGATGATATCAAACCCATTTCTGCTACCTGAGATGCTCCAAGTGCTTATTCATAAGCATCTAGAATTTAAAGGCGCAATCTTCAACCACTAAAGTTCTGTATATCCAACAGAGGGAAAAACAAACAAGTACTTGTTAACTAAATCGATAAACAATCAGTTTATTAGTCGTTCATTAATAATTACTACAGTAAACTAACTATGTGGACTGAAATGTAATGATTTGGTAACTAGCATTAAATGACTGTCTTGAGAAAACGGCAGTTTTGTGGCAACCGTGTGAGGAGGAAGCACCTATGGGTGCAAAGATTGGGAGTGTACATACATTTGGTCACGCATCGAATACAGACTTGTCCATAAGTATTTGGACAGCGATTTGAAATGCGGCAATGAAGACGGGATTGAAGTGTAGACTTTCAGCTCTGATTCAAGGGATTTAACAAAACATTGGGAAAACTTTTTTTTTTTTTTGCACATTCCCTCTATTTTCTCAGGCTTAAAAGTAACTGGACAAAGTTTTAATACTTTTTAATACTTTAAATCCTTTGCAGTCATGGTCTACCTGAACCTCCCAAAATGCTGAGTTTCCTCCCTTGAGATGCTTTGCCAGCGCTTTAACGTGAACCGGTTTCAGTAGCTGACTGTATTTCCTTATGTACACCTACCTTTATGTGCGCTTAAACAGGTTTAATAAAGCAACCTGGTTGTCCAGTCAAATGATTGGGATGATGAAATGATGAATGATGAAAAACTGGGGGATTAAATAATTCCTTCAGTGGAGAAATGGAGCTCATCAGTTCTCTGGAAGCTCCTTCAGTGCTCAGCAATCACACACCAACAACTGCACATCATGCTGAACACCTGCTAGTTCACAATCTGTCCTAGCTGCGCTGAATGCTACGATGTTGGAAATGACGAATAGCTGGTGGAGATGATGGTAGTGCTAAATACACATACGTGTGACGTTGTGTTGTGTCAGTGCACTGATGTAGTTTGCTTGCTTCTCTGATTTATTTGTTAAATTTAAGCCTCATCGTTGCAGCCTCATACTGATCGGCAGCACGGCTGCTGAGAAACTTTGGACTAAAGGGCCTCCGTGCTACATTTCAACAGGAAACACCATGAGTGCATCAATCACACAATCATATACACACACAGGCCAGGCAGGATAATGATCTCCCCTGACTGCCTCCTGTCCAGTCGTGTCAGAGAGAGCAGCGTAAAAGTAGAGAGGAGGGTAGGAGCACAGGTATCAACTCCAGCAGCACAGCATCAACACTACACCGTATCATGCTTTTAACATCTCTAAAATATGGAATTAGCTCATAAGAATCGAGCATCTTTCCTTCCTTCCGGTGTATATATATGCGTATGTGGCAAAGTGAGATAAGGAAGTAATAATAATGCAGAAAGTTGTTCATCAGAAACCTTCATACTTGAGTAAACAGGAAACCCAAAGTGCTAGTGCTGAAGAGCACCCCAGGCACCGAGAGTGAAAGGTAGAGGAAGACTGAACGTGAGGCTGGGTGCAGAAAGGAAATGTAGTGTGAAACTCCATTATTGAGCACACACCTGCTTGAAGCCTGAAGCATGACCTGCTGACATTTGTAGTTAATAATTAAAATACACAGCCAGTCTTACAAACGGACCTAGGCTCTGATTAGAAAGTGAGAGTCTGTGTGCGTGTGTGTGGAATTGTGTGTGAGGAAGTGTGTGTTTGAAAGAGTGCAGCAGAAGCCAGGCAGTGAAAGGTTCTGCAAATAAAGTTTGCGCTTGGTCACCTGCATTTGGAACAATCCAAGTGCAAGTCTGAGAGTGTGTGCATGTGGGGTGTTTGTGCGTGTGTGAGTGAGCAATAAAGGATATGGCCATCTTGCTGTAGAACATGTCATCTTGGTTGTCAGGGGAGCTGAAGGTGTCCAGATCTTTCTCCAGCTGCAGCAGCTGCTTCTCCATCTGCTTCAAACTCTTCTCCAGGTTCTCCGCTGAGACTACACACACACAGACACACACAATGCATTTATCAGAAAGCAGCAACACAGGGAATGACATCCATAACACAATTACCATGAGAAAAGAAGACTGGTGTGATCTAATAATTAATTTAGTTGTTCAGATTGATGGGCCAGCGTGGAAGCGTATCTGCTCCGTGAGACGTGCAACTACAAAACACTTTACTGACTGGTAAACACTGGCACCAATTATAATTGGATCATTATTAGCCGTGAACGAATGGTGATGAGAGACCACTGCCTGGCTAAATATAAAAGGATGGATATGTCCAAAGTTCAGACTTCACAGGGAAAAATTTCACACCTAAACTTATTAAAATCTTATCAGAATTTCAACTACGCTAGCCTCATAAAAAACGTCTCTTTGGGGAAAAAAAATATCTCGGTGGCTCAACAACCCAACTTTACACTCTCCTGGAAACTGCTCTATGAAATCCTCCATTACTTGATTAGATAAACTGAGATGCTTCTACATAATACTGGTGTGTGTGTGTGCACGTGTGTTTATTACTAAGAATTTTATGTGCATCATATCTCCATATGACTGACCTCCAGGTGCCTGTGTGATCCCTCACGACTGTAAACTCTCATGGGCTTTAAGGACCATGAGAAGTTTTGGAAATGTGTGTCCGACTCTTTAAATGTGCTTTCTGAAGTGCGTTTTTTTGCACAAAGCAGTTCAGCTTTTAACACTTTAGCAATATAAAATATAATGCATTATATCCATCTAAGCAGAGGATAATCAAGCAAAACTCTATCCCAATGGAAATAAATATTATGTAAGCAGTTAAAAACTGCACAATAAGCACAATTAGGAACCAGGCAGAAAACTTTTTAGGTCCATGAGCACGCTGCCCAGTGTACAGTGAGGAGGTGGTGGGATTGTACATATGTTAATGAACTTGAAATGTTCTCCACTTATCCTGGAAGAAAGTGAGAGCTCTTCAAGGTCAACCTGATTATAACAAAGATGAGATGGGAAAAAGGGGCGGAGCTTCCAGGCGGTGTCAGTTCATTGCAGTTAAAAAAACAAACAAAAAAAAAAAACTTGGCAAACATTCCACATTCATATGTTGACGTTTTTATGACAGAAGAGCAAAGACTCTGTTGGTGCATTACAGTAGTGTGCTCCGATGTTAAAGAGCAAACAGCTCCTACGAACAATGTGTAAAGGATGTCACGTCACCACCATAAAGAAGGAAAAAAACCTCACATGGCCACAAGCTACACCCACACACACACACCAGTAAGAGTGTGACAGCTTGAGCATGTGAGTTGGGTGCTTATTTGTCATGTTTCATTAGGCAGTATAGATTTTCACAGATCACAAATTGTGCCTCAGTGTACCACAACCACCCTAATTACGTACATCACAACAACAGCATCGTTTTACCACCCTTCATGCACACACGCGCACGATAACGGACATAAATAACATACAAGAAAAACAATTTCTATTCATCAGACACACAAACATCTCAGAATAGATCACCTTGATAAACACTACCACAGTCACAGCTAGTAGAAGATACACATAAGTTCATGTTGTTTCCAATTCAACGTATTCAACATAAACACGCTCATTTCATCAGTGCTGCATCTATTTAGAGTCGCTGTACTGGCAAACTCCGTAACTTCACTGAGGCGCTTTAAAGTCAACACGGAACGGCGTATGCTTCTGCACATCAAACAAAGAGATGCCGCGCCGTCCTCCCTTTCTCCTCAAGGCCACGGTGAGATTAGCATGCTAAAGACAGCGAGGGTTGCTGAGTATAGAGGAGGCAGGGAAATGCTGCAAGAAAGAAGAAGGCTGCTCAGAGGGCATCTGAGTGGTCTGAGAGTTCATAGGAGACACGTTTTAAGACCACACAAGTTTGGAGGAAGAAGGGGAGTGTGTGTGTGTCTGTCGGTAAGAATTTCGACACAGTTTAAAGCGAGAAACTTTTCAAGGCTCGTCTCAGCTTTATGTCGATGTATTTACTATTACTTCTTTCATTCCCATTCTTCCTACCAGATTTGTACAGACAAAATGAACAAAAACACTTGTGATGAAACAAACATATCTGTCCAAATCAGCTAAATAAAACCGATGCCAAAAACATTTCCCTCCACATTATGAACCATTTTCAGGTTTAAAGAAAAAAAAAAAAAAAAAAAAAAAAGGATTTAATGCATAATTTATGCATGTGGGTTTCCTCCAGAGGCACCGGTTTCCTCACACATGCCAAAAACACACATGGAGGTGGACTGATTAGGGCGTGCACGAGTGTGTTATTGTGTGTGTGGTCGCAGTTACTGAAACACATGCTGATAGGTTATTAATGCATTTAAACTTCAACCATGATACTGTGACGTGTGTGTGTGTGTGTACAAAGCGAGGCTCTACACTGGCAGTGGTTTAATCAGTCTGCAGGATCACACACTTTATCTTTATTCTTCTTCCCCACAGTGAAGACACCATGTAGGTGATGCAAACCGAGGCATCCATCATTTCCTGATTAACTGAAGGTATCGAGGTGGATTTAAACTCTGGCTGAAGAGAGTCCAGTTCTTTTCCGTGAGTCAAGCTTGATACAGATGACCTTAAAGTTTTCAGAAACTCACTGAATGATTGTTAATGCCATATAGACCGGTTGGAGTATTTCAGAAACTACTGATGTACAGGAAATCTCATACGCAAGAGACTCTAGAGTTTATAGAGTATCAGTATGGCGGTTGATTAGAGAGGTCAGAGGAGAGAGGTCAGAGAAGGTCAAGCAGCAAGCAGAAAAACTACGAAATCTCAACCTCAAACTGTCTTCGACAAAAAACATCAAACCTTGAGGCAGGGTTTCTACAACAGCAGAAATCCAATTTGGGTTACAGCTTTGAACACAAATCTTCATGGTAAGGTCAGCATTTGGTATCAACAGTATGGAACCATAGACCCAACCTGCCTTGTGTTGATAGTTAAGGCTAGTGGTGGTGTAATAGTGTGTGGAACGGCCCTCTTAAAACTCTAGCATTGTTTGAATGTCTGCATCTGCATCCTATTTGCAGATCACTCTACCTCGTGAAATAGTGCACTACTTGGTGTGAATCATGCCATTTAGGACACAATCATGAACTCTCTGAAAATGTGTAATGACTTGCAGCTGTGAGATCAATCTGCACAGGGGAAGAGGAAGTGTGAAGAGAGAGCAAATTTCCAAAATCTTATATTCTGTACCTTGAATAAAGATGATGATAAGTCTAACAAGGCCATCTGTAATTTGGCTATTTATATGACAATTTTTGTATGTATATTGTATGCACACCCGTCAGGCATAACATTCTGTGCAGTGACAGGTGAAGTGAATAACACTGGTTATCTCCTCATCATGGCACCTGTTAGTGGGTGGGATATATTAGGCAGCAAGTGTATATTGAGGCACATTTTGTCCTCAAAGTTAATGTGTCAGAAGCAGGATTTGAGTGAGTTCGGCAAGGGCCAAATTATTATGGCTAGACGACTGGATCAGAGCATCCCCAAAACTGCAGCTCTTGTGGGGTGTTCCTGGTCTGCAGTGGTCAGTATCTATCAAAAGTATCCTTTAACTCCTGTAATTATCCTTTAAGTCCTGTAAGTTGCATAGATTGCCATGGAGGCACCACCTCGCAACTTACAGTACTTAAAGGATCTGCTGCTAACGTCTTGGTGCCAGATACCACAGCACACCTTCAGGGATCTAGGTGGAGTCCATACCTCGACGGGTCAGGGCTGTTTTGGCAGCAAAAGGTGGAACAACACAATATCAGGCAGGTGGTCAGAATGTTATGCCTGATCAGTGTATACACACAAGCGCACACACTCCTGTCTGACACTTAAAATATTTTGCATTATTATAATTACATTATTATTATATCATTGCACCAAAAACATTACGGAACCTTATGTTAGTTTTCATTTTCTCTCAGTTCACAGAAAGCCTGTTGTCGCCTGTGTCCTTGTGGTAAAAATGACGTCATGCATTACAATCAGCGAGAGAAAGAGAAAAAAGAAAAGACACAAAAAAGACAGACGGTTATTGACCTTCACAGAACAGTTAATGGATATAAAAAGCAATAATACATAAGCAATAAAAGCAATAATATATTATGTACAAAACATTTTCACATCTGAAATATTAACCTGACACTGGACCCATGAGAACTTTTAGAGGGGGGAAATAAGGATTATAATATTTTCTGACATTTTCTAACATTATAATAGTTTTGTAAGACTGAGCTCAGACTAATGCTTTTTCCCTAAATAATTTTTTTGGCAAATTTTTATGTAGGTTGCCATGATTCTGGTGGGCTTTATATAGAAGAGACGGAGATAAAACTCAAGTAAGATAAGTGCACGAGTAGCAGCTCTATTTCAACAGCAGGTGAACTCAGGGTCCACACAGGGTGAGGTCTTTATACTCTTTATTCTGAGCTGTTGCTGTATTTATGGCTCAGAGCAGAGGCATCGAGCTGCTTGTGTGTTTGTGGGCACTGACGGTGGAGAGGTCGCTGACCACTGATAGATAACGGAATGGAAATACCCCACTTTTTCATCAGGAAGTGACAAAGAGCGAAAGGTTCCACCAGACACATCTTCAACCTGTAGAGGGAGCAGGAGTCGTAGATGATTTTGGTCATTCTGCTAAGCAGTAAGTCTGAACAAAATCAGTATGACCTTCACCTCTCTCTCTCCCTTTTTCTCTGTCCCTCATCACTGGTCCAAGCTGACACTAGGAACTAAACCACCCAGAATTCTTAGCAGGCCAGCAAACCATGCCACATGACTGCTCAGATGCTCCAGTTCCCGGTTTCCGTACTCGCTTGACCAGCTCCTAATCAGCACTCTCCCAATAATCTGGACAAAGTCTTGAGACTGTTCTTGATTTTATTTAGCCTTTTTCTTGCGCACATATATTGTGTGAATGAAATACAGAAAATGGTGGCCAAACTATACAGTGTGAGATCAGGGAGCATTAACACATTAAGCATCCTCCGTGCTACGTGCTGTTGGCATGGCAGCTGGGGGAGAAGTGAGCTTGGCTTTTGGTAAACATGGAAGACAGGCGCACTTCTCTCCTAACACGCAACCTCTAGCTCCCTCTGATGGAGCAAACGTGGAAAGGAAGCAGGGGAGGCTGAAGGAGACATGGTGAGAGAGAGTGATAAGTGAGACTGGAGGACACAGACAGGGGGTGGAATGGAGGAGAAAAGGGAGGGAGAGAGAGAGAGAGAGAGAGAGAGAGAGAGAGAGAGAGAGAGAAAGAGAGAGAGAGATGAAGCATCTACACAGCTCATGCACATACTGACAGTAAACTGCTATAGCTGGGCTCAGTGGCTCACTAGCAAATATAAACAGAACTCAACGGGTGGGAGAACAAGGGGTGTGTGTGTGTGTGTGTGCGTGTTTGTGTGTGCGCAATAGATTTATTTTGGTTTATTAAAGGTAAAGAAGTCAGTACTCAATTTTTTAAAACATACAACAAAATACAACACATTAGGATTGATATGAATACTTTACAACAATCCTCTGATTAAATGTCTTTACAAAGTGTCTTTTACGTGTCTTTCAGGCTGTAAGAGAAAAATAATCCATCCGCACAACCTTATTTAACTCTATCTCTCCCATATCAGGTGTGTTTACAGGATAGAAGACACATTCCTGGAAAAATGAGCGTTTTTAGTTCGGCATAACATGTTGTCACATGACTCCCATGTGGAACAATAGAAAAGCATTTGCACAATTGTTGCGAGATTGCGAGTGCCAATCCCAGCGATGTTGTGATCCAAGGGTGCATAATTTACCATGCTCACCCTCGCATGTTCTCTCTCCCCTCTGGCTAGCCAATCGTGGGAGTAAGTGAGCGTATGTATTCAGAGGAGGGCAGGGTAGTTTGAAAAGATGTGGTGTGTTTCACGTGTCTCGTAGGAAGCAGTTAGTCTTTTAAGAATATTAATGATCTCATGTTTAGCTATTTATATATGGAAACCATTCTGAACAATACATAATGTTGGCTTACGTACTATTGGGGCAGAGGTGGCTCAAGTGGTTAAGGCTCTGGGTTGTTGATCGGAGGATCGGGGTTCAAGCCCCAGCACCACCAAGCTCCACTGTTGGGCAATTGAGCAAGACCCTTAACCCTCTCTGCTCCAGGAGCGCTGTATCATAGCTGCCCCTGCGCTCTGACCCCAACTTCCTCAGCTGGGATATGTGAAGAAAAGAATTCCACTGTGCTGTAATGTATGTGTGGCGATAATAAAGGCTTCATGCCCTCAAAAAATTTTGTTTTGTGTATGTGTGTGTAGAATAGAGCATTTCCTTGTATGTAGAAGAGCTATATGTTGTTATAGCTGAATTACAGCGTGCATTGTATGTCTATGCTTTAAGATCGTCTCTATTAAGGAAAAGAAAACGAAAAACTGCGAGTAAGAAAAAGGATGGTTTAATTGTTTGTGCAAGCAGGTGACAGCTATGGAACAAACACTCGCAGGACAAGAAGGAGAACTGCCAGACAGAACGTATACATACACAAGCACTACATTTCTAAATAAAGTTAAAAGACTATCCTCCTGTAACTCATACCTCTGTGAGAGCTGAAAGCACAAGACTACTATTCAGCAGAGAGTAATTAATAAAAACGTTGCCACCTCTCTCGAACAATACAAACGCCTCTCCGTCTGACCCACTCTATCTGACGGAGAGAGACAGCAGCTGAGGAGAGGAAGAGGCAGAATAATGGATGGAAATAACTGTAATAGAGTAACACGATTAGACTTCGCGCACTGGCTTCTTTCGGGACGGCGGGGATGTGTTACCCATAATGCCGACCGATTTGATGAGGGACGCCAGACTGGGAGCTATTAATGAAATGTGGAAGAGTGGGAGAGAACATAGATAGGCCATTAGAGAGAGAGAGAGAGAGAGAGAGAGAGAGAGAGAGAGAGAGAGAGAGATGGGATTGTGAGGGGAAGAAATTTAGAGAGCGAGTAAGCGAGCAAATTAAAGAAGATAAAAAGTCAAAGGATGTGCTGTTTATGTCTGGAAACAGCTTCTGTCAGTCAGTTTCAACACTGACCCAATTCAAGAACCATTCCAA
Source organism: Hemibagrus guttatus (assembly GCA_033459395.1). Classification (NCBI taxonomy): domain Eukaryota; kingdom Metazoa; phylum Chordata; class Actinopteri; order Siluriformes; family Bagridae; genus Hemibagrus; species Hemibagrus guttatus. The sequence continues at coordinate 5,565,727 of JAUCMX010000010.1, read as the reverse complement.
GGAGAGGTAAATGTTGAGTTAATTATTATTATTATTAGTAGTAGTAGTAGTAGTGGTGGTATTAGTATTATGCTGCATACATAATTATTAATAAAATTCTAGATCATTCTGTACCTTTAAAACCATATTAAATTATTTATTTTGGAAGAAAACATATAGGAAAAATCACTTAAGTGCATGAGCCAAGCAAAAACTCCAAGTCCCAAAGGGCTCAGCAAGTCCCTCCACACCTAATGCTGTTTATTAATACAGTGGCATGGGGCCCAGCCATGATTAATTACCAATGACTATTCCACCAAGAGACAACACTAAATGAGCTAGGCCCTAATTAAAAATGAGGCACGCTCCTATTACTAATGAACACTGCCACTTTATTCCACATGACACGCAATTTCACATACACAGCCAGCCGATCCTGACAAGCTAACCAACAAGCTTGAACGGAGGAATGACTGATGGGTTCCCGATGACCAGTACTTCTGCTGAACGGGTTACGGTTCTCTTGTGAAGCATGCAGTAATGTGGTGAGACAGTTTCGTTGTTGTCATCTCTTTGCTTCTGGGGTTGCCAAGAGCAACATGACCCAACACTGCACTACTGTCAATCCAGCACCAACTCCCCCGACATCATCCCTACAACCCCCATAAAACACACTCACAAACAGTTGATAATACATGATGCAACATTCTCATATGCAGTCCGTAATGAAGTAATGAACACAAAATTGCTTGCCAAGTGGTAGTTCAAACAGGTTTGGCTCATAAAGATGTCGTGGGCAGAGAGAGAGAGAGAGAATTAGAGAAGGATGCATAAATGACTGAGTTTGATGTCGATGGACGGATGGATGGATGGGTTTGATGTCGATGGATGGATGGATGGGTTTGATGTCAATGGATGGATGGATGGGTTTGATGTCGATGGATAGATGGGTTTGATATGGATGGATGGATGGATGATGTATTGTCTTATGTGAAGGTATGAAGGAATGGGTAGGTCTAATGTGGGTGAATGGATGAACCGGTTGATGGAAAGGGTTGAGCCGATCTGGGTGGATGGAGGGATAAATACAATGTGAATGAATAGATGGATGGATTTGTTTTAAATGAAAGAACAGATGGACAGACAGGTTTGATGTGGATGGATAGAAGGATAGAACTGGATGGAGGAATAGATAGAATGAATGGGAAGGGATGGATAGATAGCCCTGCTATAAATAAATGTATAAATAGTTCTGATGTGGGTAGAGAAATGCATAGAGTGATAGATGGAGGGATGGATGGAATGTGTCTGATGTGGACTAATGAACAGACAGACAGACAAAGGTAGACAGTCAGACAAAACAGATGATAAAGATGATGAAGAGATGAAGTATAGATAGATAGCTCTGATGGGGCTCTAGTCAATAGACAGCATGTTTTGGAATGGAAGGATGATGAACTCTGTGTATTCTGGCTCGCTGTGCAGTGCTGAAGCTGCCGAGGATCACCAGTGATGGCACGTCAGCTGGCGCTCGAGAGAAAAAAAATGCAGCAACACACCAGCTGCACAAGCCAACTTGCTCTCTCTCTCTCTGTCTCTCACTCAATCACACACACACCAATCTAAAATCTCCACAGATTACACCAAACACAAACACATTAGAAATAACAGAGATGTGTCTTATTCATCAGGACACTGTATCCTGATGTGGAAATGATGGTGCCAGTGTCAGGATTATAAAAGCCTCCGCACAGCAGTAACATTAACAGCATTAGGCATTATACATGTGCCACCCATGCCAGGGAGTTAAACCATCTGCTTTTCTATCAAAATTTTATATGGAGTTCTAGAATATATTTCAGGCAAATAGATGAAAACAAAGTAAAAAATCCAGGTAAGGATTTCTTATAAAATTTCAGTCAGCTTTATTTGTGATTTTATAAAAAGGCCCATGGACTAAATGTATGATGGATATGCTGTTCAGAGCAAGAAAAGCATTTGATTACTGAAGTGGTATCATACTGCATGTTGAATAGTGTAGTGGAGTTGAACACAGGACAGATGAGGGGAAACTGGTGAAAGAGGTCGCAAGTTTGAATCCCGACAACGCCATCAGTGACCCGAAAGCAAAACCGGCAGCACTTTCCTACTGTGAGGAGATAGTATTACTCGCTCTACTGTGTCACTCGCATCTATTCTGGGTTTAACATGAGCTCATGTATGAGTGCCTTCCTCTGAGTGTGTGATCAGCTTCCCTATGATGCAGAATGAGCGGTTGTTGAATGACTTCATGTACCTTTGAGAAAACACACTGGACTTCACCTCCACATGGTTGGTAGCTGGAGTGTGACAATTGACTGGCTAATGACCAAACTGGTCATCAAAAAAAAGGTGTAAGTACATTTACAGCATTTATCAGACACCCTAATCCAGAGTGACTTACACTTTTTTAATCTCATTTTATACAACTGAGCAACTGAGGGTTAAAGTCCTTGCTCAAGGGCCCAGAGGTGGCAGCTTGGTGGACCTGGGATTTGAACTCACAACCTTCCGATCAGTAATCAAACACCTTAACCACTAAGCCAGTTAAAGCTCATACTTACACAAGAGTGCAGATTTCCAGGCTTCATCACAGTACTAAGATATCTCTGGGCTGCATCTTTGATATGCTGCGATATTTTGATATTATAGACTGCTTTTCATATCACAGTCAAATCAGAATTGTAAATGTAGAATTTATACAAATCAAATCTTGAGCTGACCAATCAGAACTAATTAAATTCTTAATTGATTCTGACTGGTCAGAAGGTGTGCATTAATTTTTCACAAGTAGTTCGAGTTGTTATAGGTTAATATTAATGCGCTCATTCTAAGAGGTTTCCATAGCAACAGCTTGTTTACAAGGGGTCTGTATATGATCTAAGACCAATTCTAAATAGAGTTCCTAAATGATAGGGTGCCCCAAAAGTCTCCACACATCAACAAAATTCAGCAGTTTTAAAAACTATAAAGACTTTATTATCTTTCTATTCAGAAAGCCTTTAGGAATGCCTTTGGAAAAGAAGGCCATGGTGCAGCAGGAAAGGAAACGGCACAAAAATCATTTAAAGGGACACGTTCACGGTGCAATTATATGCATAACACCAGACGTGTTAGCGCGAGCGCATCATGAGTGGGAGAGACGACCGAGTGTGTTTACAAAGAAATGGCAATTGTGTTGAGGATGTTTTAAATAAAGTTACATTTTGCTAAAAAAAAGTGTTCATTTCCTTTGTGTTTGGAGGTTTATGATATACACTGTAAAATTGTTCATGATAATGGTTTTTTTTTTTTAAATGAGCAAAGTCTCATTAAAAGTTATAAGCGCTTTGTTTTTTGCAGCTATAACATAAGTGATAACAGAACCTAAGGATCTTCCACAAACTAATCATAAACCGGTAAAAAGCTAATAAATTAAACATTGTAATTAGCAGTATAAGTGAAGTAACACATTCCAGACCAAACACTTATATCTGTCACATTGTGCCAAAACCCTACTTTCATATAAACACAGGGTCAGCTGCATGTTATTCCTTAAGTAACAAAGATAAAAAATTTCTGATCCACAGGGCTTTTAGCTTTTAATTACTGCTGTAATGTTTATCCTGCTCACCGTAGATCCAGAGCATTTACTGGGAACAACCACACCCTGGATGAGAAGTTAGTTCATCACACGGCTGGTTCAATTCACGCCTCCACCATGTGTGTGTGGAGTCTGCATTTTCTCCCCGTGCCTCGGGGGTTTCCTCTGGGTACCCCGGTTTTCTCCCGCAGTCCAAAGACATGTGTTGTAGTTTGGTATCTCTAAATTGTCTATAGTGTGATTGTGCTCTGATAGACTGCCATCCTGTCAAAGGTGAACCCTGCCTTGTGCCCCGAGTCTCCTAGGATAGGCTCTGGGTTCCCAGTGACTCAGTTGGATAAGCAGTGTAGAGAATAGACGGATGGATGAATGGATGATTTTAATGGTTTGGCGCTCTCTACACGCTTTATATATATCTTTATAGTTTCATGGTTTAGTGTAGTAATATTAGCTCTAAAAGCAGAAGTATGTTGCTCCTGACCATTAGTAACTGAAGAACGAGTAAATACAATTGTGTGTATTGTCTAGAACCCTGTGTATTGTCTAGGAACAGCAAAACATGTTGAAGGTGTCATCCCTGACAAACTCCTTTGCACGAGTGTGTGTGCTGGATGCTTCAGGAAAACCAACACGTCTTAAACGCGAGTAGACATGCCTCTGGACTTTCTCCATTAATTAGTCCCTGAACACTGTAGGTTGCAGTCTGAAATGTGGTGTGAGCTATTGCTGCTTTGCTCGAAGCATGAATCAGTGTTAAACTCAAAAATAATTCTATACATCATATGCTTTGTATTCCTTAAAGTGGTAAGTTATTTTTATACTTTAGCCAAGCTGCCATGCCTGTAACCTGCTTTAAAGTTAAAGTGGATGGTGATTGACACTACGACTAACTGGAGAGGGGGAAAAAAAACGTTTTCACACAAAACACATCTTCACACAATCCATGACTTACACTGCTTTTGCAAAACAGGCTACTGATGAGTAGTTCTCTTTCCAAAACTGTGTGAAATTTTTTTTTTTTGGTATTGTGTTGTCAGTGTGTCTCATTGTGTGTGGTGTGTGCATGCGTACGTACCTCGACTGGCTCTGTCCACGTGTTGCAAGTCATCAACAAATTTGAGAACCTCCGGAAATTTCTCCTCACACACCTCAGCTAGGAAGTGAAGCAGCGTGGACATCTGATCAGCCGACTTGGTGTCTTTTAGCTGACGGAGAGAAAAAAGCCTAATATTAAATCCTTCCATTCGTAGTGGCACAGTGGCATCCTTGCCATCATGTCACAGGAGAATTTGCAGCTTAAGTTGAAAGGTTATTAGTTATTTAGTAAAAGTTACACATATTCAGATTCATCTTAGGCTGATTTTTCGATTATTAGAAATTCCCTTCATGTATTTCACATCTCCAAGGTTGCCAGATTTCTCTCGAGTAGAGGAGTCGAGAGACTGGGTTTTTTCAGTAGCGCGCACACCGTTGCCTTTAAACTGCCTTCAAGGTCAGAATCATCGGGAACTGAGTCACACTTACACAAGTGTGTAGTGCTTAAGGCTGTAGTTTATGCCTGAGGTCTGAATTCTGAAGTGTGCAGTTTCAGTATTAACTCCAAATCACATATCATTATCTTAACTTTTAACATGACATTGTTCTTTGGAAATTATCATTTCTCTTTAGAGTTTTTAAATGAACATGAAGTGTCTGTACAAGTGGAGGTGCACGTTTAAATAGATGGCATATGCATGCAGTGGAACAAATGCATTTAATCCTTAATTGCTCACTCTTCCAATTCAGCACAGAGGAAATATTTACTCTCAACAATGAACCCAGAATGGCAGGAAGATGGAACAAGGGAAAGAATAAGAGAGAGCAAGACACTGAAATAGTGTGTGTGTGTGTGTGTGTGCGCACGAGAGAGAGAGAGAGAGAGAGAGAGAGAGAGAGAGAGAGAGAGAGAGAGAGAGAATATCTTGTATAAAGTCATTGCTGACAGCCTCCTTTTGTCTTTGACAAGTTAATTTGATAGCACGCTCTGAAATTGCAGCCGGATTGAAAACACAAGATGTTTTCACTGTTAATCATGATTACTATTCTATGGATATAGAACTTTCTAGAGGCCGAGATGCTTGAATGGTGGAAGAAAAAAAAAAAACAGAATGCAAAGAGCATACTGTTGATGCACAGTTACAATGCTCAGTAATGTGTTTTTCTGATCTGGTGGGATTCTTTATATTGCAGGGGAAAAAAAAGTTTAAATAAAAACTACAAAATAATTATTTCCTTAACAGAACACCAAAAGAAAGTTGAAGAAAAAAAAGAGGCTCCAAAGCAAATCCTTTCTAATTGTTTATTGGCTTATGAAAGCTTTGCTCGCTCTCTCTCTCTCTCTCTCTCTCTCTCTCTCTCTCTCTCTCTCTCTCTAGCAGTGCACTGGTAGTTCTACTGTTGGCTATAGTTGCTGACCTTGTGAGTTGGTGAAGCAAATTTGAACACTGAAAAGAAACAATATCAATGAAAAATGTTTCCTTGTGGAAAAAGTCACAAAGGAGAATGCGGGACAACCTCAGATGCACCTTTGATGACTAAACATACTCCAAACACGACACAAAGGTAATCATGTCCCACGTAAACTTTCCTGTGCAAACAAACGAGCAGAAAAACACAAGCGGAGAAAGAGAACATCAGGACGAGTCCTCGGGCAAGCGACTCGAAAGGCGGGGAACGACTCGCTTCCTTTGTTACTCTCCGCCTGTCGGGAATGACACAGCTGTCTCTCTGCCTCTCTTTCTGCACTCGTTTGTCAGTTAAGACAAATCTCCCCATCACTTAAAAAGTGCAGAGAAACTTAGGAGATAGCTGCATTTAAGGATCTTCCAATCTCTTGGCTCAAGACAGAAGGAGAAGCAGTCGGAGAAGCCGGCAAGAGATAAAGGTGGAATTTATTAAGAGGCCAGAACTCGGCTGATTGTTTCTCAGGCTCACTGGCCACTCAGAAGCTCCAGTGCAGTTTTCTACCATCACAGTCTAACATTATCAGCTACTTGGAAGCAGATGTTCTTGTAGCAGTCCATCAACTTCTGCTTCTAATAAAGTCCGGGCTATGAAAGTGTTTGTCGGTGTGGGGCTCCTTTGTCAGGTGCTATAAGAGATTTGATGAGCTGAGAGGCATTTCAGTCAGCGTGCAAGAAGCCTGGCCTGGTTACTCAGCTGTAATGTGGTAATGGCCATTTAGAGAAGAGGCAAGAGTAGGAAATAGAGAGAGAAAAGTAGAAAGAGAGGCAGAAAAGAAGAAAAGGAACTGCAGAATGAGCAGTGGGTTGCCATGGCTGCACAAAACAGACTGGAGTCATAATTAAATTCATCTTATTTCATTTCTGTTTTCCCACCACACATCACGCCCCCCCAAAAAACAGAATAGCAGACGTGCTATTCTACTTAAGGAGCTTTACAATCATTGTGCCCGGTACCTTCCACTCACACATGAAGAAATTATGCCTCAAAGCCTGAAAGTGTGAAAAGGAAAGGCAGGAGAGTAAAGGCAGGGGCAAGGTGAGTCGGTGGAAAGGGCAAGGTAACCTCCTACTCCAAAACATGCACAAACAGATCTCAAGTTACATAAAACCCCAAATACACACAAAAAATAACAGGTTGTTTAAAGCAGGTTTTGCTTGATTCACTTTATTTATTTATTTATTTGTTATTTTATTCATTTGTTCAATTGTTTGTTTTAGCACAACTAAAAGATTTTATGGATTTCAAGGGTCAGAAACCTCTGAAAGGCATCATTTAAAGAAGAGCAAGAGTGAGTAAATGTTAAATAAAATGAAAATGTTACCTTTTATTCTGTAGGGGCTACATACTCTATACTTAATAAAACAGACTATAATCCAGTTGCTTTGTATGAAATGCAATGTGGAGTTGTTCGCATTACCGTTGATGTGGAACAAATGATGTAATTAAGCAAGTTAGAAAAAAAGCATACATATATTACAGACAAATGCATATAAGTAAATAAAGTAGTATGCTGTAGGTAGCAAGTAAATAAGTAAGGGGGCGAGTAAATACATAAGAGAGCGAGTGAATGAGTGAGTGAGTCAGCGTGTGAGTGAGAGGAATAAGTAATTGTGCAAACTAGTGAGTGAGTGAGTGAGTGAATAAGTGAGTGAGTGAGTAAGGGAGTGAGTGAGTGAGTGGGTGAGTAAGGGAGTGAGTGAGTGAGTGGGTGAGTGAGTAAGGGAGTGAGTGAATGAATAAGTAATTGTGCAAACTAGTGAGTAAGTGAGTGAGTGAGTGAATAAGTGAGTGAGTGAGTAAGGGAGTGAGTGAGTGAGTGAGTGGGTGAGTGAGTAAGGGAGGGAGTGAGTGAGTGGGTGAATGAATAAGTAATTGTGTGAATAAGTGAGTGAGTAAATAAGTTTGTAAACAGATTAGTAAGCAGGTAAGCAAGTTGTGTGTTGTGTGTGTACGAAACCCACCTTGCAGAGGGAGCTGAGGTCATAGCCATAGCACTGGGCGTTGCGAGAGCCGGCGTTCATGTAGTTGCCCAGGAGCAACACAAGTTCCAGCAGCTTGCTGAAGGCTTTGCTCTTCCTCACATCCTCACACGCTGCGCTCACCACCAACATGTCCGGTCTCAGGTGACTCACCTGTTCCTCGAACTGCAGCTTAAACAGGATGGAGTTCAGCCTCGGCTGCAGGCACTTTACAGAGGCCATCTGCAGACAGAGGAAGAGATGCAATGAAAACTAATATAGAGCTGATTTAGATATTACCCTGACACTCCGGATCCTTTGCTGCTTTTGAGCAAGAGGATTTCACCCAACACTTAAGAAAGAGAAGATAAATCCCCCCCAAAAAAAGACTATAGAGATAGGGGAAAGCTTTCAGAAAAGGCCGAGCTGTGCAAAAGTCTTAAGCACTCTAATTTTTAAAATGCATTTGATGTGAATTTTATGAGTCTGCATTATTGGGGCAGAACAAAACCAGTTCGGATTTTTAAAGAAAAAATGAAATGTTTCAGTAAAGAATGGACAGATTTTTATATATATATATATATATATATATATATATATATATATATATATATATATATATATATATATATATATATATATATATATATATATATATATAATGAAACTGTGACAGTTAGAGTCTCTGGAAGATCCGAGTCAGGTTCTCCAAGATGCCCAGTACAACTGACCAATTCATTTCCTTAAAAAACTGAAAAAAACTGTACCTGAGACTGCGGAGACATTTTTAAAATGCATCAGTCACGGCAAACATGGACTTTGTTTAGTGTATTATTGTTTACGATCTTATAGTAGGCTTTTTTCTGATGTCGAAACATTTAATTATTACTGAAGGCATTCATTTTTGAAGCAGCTCTTTTCAAGTGATTTCTGCACAGAGCTGTAGTGTCTCTCAGACATGAGACCATACACTAAAGCCAATAGAGGCATCACAATATGATACTGACACAAATAAAATATTGCATTTTAATACATTCAGTTTGTGATAAAAAAAAAATCTAAGCATTTTTAGAAACATAAATCAGGGTTTTAAGGTGCATTATAAACATTATTGTAATCTTTTTTCAATGCCTTGAATGTATTTCATGGCAAGATTTTTAATCTGGAAAGATTGTTCGGCAGAACATTGTGTCTTAAATGATTAGGCTATATAATACATTTGTGTGAGTGTGACTTATATCAAGCACAGCACATAAGAGTTGATTTTAAATCATGTCTCAGATGGTAGTCAAGACAGCCATGACAGAAACCAGAGTTCACATATAAACAATAGATTACTGTAACTACCTTGAAACGCCTACTCTATGGATCTGCTGCGAATTCTGGACAGCGACAAAATTGGGGTGTTAGTGTACTATGAGCCGTTTCATTAATATTTTTTCCAAGGTCACGAGGACCAAATGAAATGAGAACCTAAGCCTTGTGTTTGAGACTTCAGCCACAATGCTTTTTTCTGATTAGTGTAACTTCTTGGATTGTTAAGTAAGCACGCTTCAAGGCAGTGTGGTCCCCACTCGTAAATTTTGCTCTCTGTGTGCTGCTGCTGAATAAGGTTGAACTCGTAATGAACATGAAAATGAAATATCACGATACACCATACGAGAAATAAATTTACAATTTGTCTTGGGAGTAATTTGTATGGCGATATTTGATATTCTGTCTCATGCCTAATATCTGTGTTAAGTCGTGTTGCTGGAGGACTTCTGTAGTAATTATAAGCACTTAACGCAGGATAAGTGATCGCTGTATAAATCTCCTTTGTACTAGACAGACATTTGAATAGAAACTGATGTTTGACCTTTATTATGAGCTCTTGTTGCAGTGTGTGTCGCAGTGCAAGCTGTGTTTTATCATTAGTAGGTCACATGACTATCACATCTATGTAGGTTTTACCTATTCAGGGAGTTTAAAAACGTCCCTAAAAACCATCAGAAGCACAGACCCTGTACACATCGTTTGATGCCCAGTCATTACTTGGCTTCATTTAGGTTCTGATAAAAAAAAAAAAGGCATAACAGACAACTGCATTTTGTTATGCTGGAAAAACAACAACAAAAAAAAACAGGGTACAGAATATAAAGGAATCTGCCGTTTCAGATGGCATAAGTGTGTGTGTGTTTGTGTGCGTGTGTGTGTGGTGTGGACCCTACATAAGAATTGGGGAGGGGGCATCTGCAACATCTGACTAGGCCTTAAGAAATGCTTAGTGCTAAATTATTGCTACAGCATATATATATCAAATTCTCATATACACACACACCTCCACACAGTGGCTGCCCCAACGTCTGTGCAAATCATTAGATTAAAGCTATGCATGGTGCAACACGGCGTTTTATAGTGCACCTCACAAAGGTGTCCAAACTGAAAAACCTTTATTCAGTACCCGGCACAGAGAGACTCCTCATTACAGCTTTCTGTTTGCTCCCCTCCGACTCGGCTTGAAATTACTTTCAGAGTTTCGCAATTTGCCTACTGCTTTTGGGCCTGGCATTTTAAAAGCTATTTATGTGACGAAGGCCAGGGTTTTTGTGTTGCTAGGCAATCGTAATGGATGTTGGCAATGATGTGATCTAGGCTCCTTCTGCTGAAGTTAATTGGTACGTGAGCGGCCGTGGGGGAGCGACCAGAGGGACGGACGGCAGAGCACAATAGGCAGCGTCGAATTACGGGCGTTACACAATTATGTTAAATTGGGAAATATTGCGTTCTAAAAGCGGAGGCTCCAGGGCACTGGCAATGATGTCAGAACGCCCTGTGGACATGGACAGGGCGGGAGAAAATGTTCTCGGAGGCCATAATTATATACCTGTGCGAGTGTTCTGAGAAGTACACAAACTGCTGACAGACATTCAAAGAGCAGATGATATATTAAGGTTTTATTGGGGACCCAAAAGCTTATTTCATTTTAAATTGTGTGCAAATGCTGTGTGTGTGTGTGTGTGTGAGAGAGTGTGAGTGTGAGAGAGAGAATAATTGGAGATCGAGATGTAATTGATCACCAAGAAAACAGATTGGCAATAGTGTATCAGTGCACAGATAAGTAACTCAATAAAGAGAAGCGATTAATATGTCTAGAGCCATTGTCCACATGCAGAAATTACTGTCTTTACTGAATAACAAACATTCAAGCCACGATACAGATATTGAGACAGACAACAAGTAAACAAATCACACAAATCAAATATACTATAATAAAATAGAATCTATAAAAGATGCAAACTGCAATATTCTTGTTATTAAGATTTCATGGTTTTCTAAGCAGATAAGAGGATGAGACGAGACAAGGGGAGGATCGGAATGATCCGTGATGCCGATTTTCACTGGACTCTTGAATCTTAACGGTCACACAAAAGTTAGCATTATTAAGGAGCAAAAACAAATTGACCTGCCGACCTGTTCATGATAGAGAAAGGAAAAAACCTGTACTTATGCATGCGTTCGCACGTCCACAAATAATCAAGAAGCCCTTTTGTACAAAGGACCGTTTTATCATGGCACAGTGAAAGCTGCAAAGGGTACAAAGAGGAGAAGATGAACTAAAAGGAAATGGGGCAGAGAAAAATGTCTAATTTGTGCGGGTAAACATACTGAGAGCATCCTGTGTTCACGTCATATGCAATCTAATCTGCGATGAAACAGACTGCAATTCAAAGCTCTTAGAAGCATAAATATTTGAGCAGGATTAACCCGAAAAAAGTAGCAGTCCTCCTGCAAAGACTGACATATAGAATTTTTCATAAGGGTGCCTCTGTGAAGATGAAAAGGAGGGCTGGTTTAGATAAAGTTCTGATGAAAATTGCAGTTGGAGTTAATGTCCTTCTGAATAACGCTGCACTGCTTTCAGAGTTACAGCTAGTTTTAGCCATGTATCATTAAACTGCATCCCTGGTGTTTAGTAAGTTAGTTCAGAAAATAGAGCTGTGTTAAGTGTGTAAGATGATAAAGTTAAACTTTTTATTCATTCATTGAAATATTCACACAGGATGAAATGGTCAGTGCAAATATTTCTATCCCCAACCACAGATTCCAGGTCCTCCTGGTCCTCTTGAGGGGATTCTGAGAATTACTGTGAGATCTAATCTCTGCATGGGTCCTGGGGCTGCCCTGGAGTCTCTGACCAGGGGGTGAGCCTGATAAAGCTCAAAATCTTTCTGCTCAGCCCAAAAGATGCAGAGAGCCACATGCTGCACAGATAAACATAGAGGATCCCCACCGTGCTCGCGTTTCATGTGACATCATGCTGTATAATCGCTGCCATTTCGGGGAGGACTGCATGGATGTTATTGTTGCTACACTTCATTAAGAACATTCGATTTCATTTATACTGATAATCAACTACTCTAAATAGCTCCACTGTATGCAAAACATTTCATGTTGTCTTGTAGCTATGTTAGCTTGCTAGCTACTGGATGTTACGGAACATTCATTCACTTGTGGACAAATCTATTTACCTGTTGCTAAGCATGAGCGTTCTCGCTCTTATTTTCTTGGTCTCAATTTGGACTGTAGTGCATCATCTATCACTTATGGTTTATTCTTTAAGTCAAGCTGAATTTGTAAAAGCACAAGAGTTATAGCTGTGTATTTTTTTCTGGAGTTGTATTAGGGTAATTATTTTGTTGGCAACAAATTACACTGAAAATTGTACAAACACAGCCAAAACATGATTGATAAGTGTGTGCGCTCTCTCTCTCTCTCTCTCTCTCACACACATACACACAAGGCCCGATGTCCTGTCTAAGGAGAAAAGACATCAGGTTTTCCTAACATACAAGTAAGAGCATATGTCTGGGAACAATGTGGATTGTAAATCAGCCTTTTCTTGTGTCCAAGAATAAATACACACGGCTCCACACAATATACCACTCTACCCGATGACGTCCACTTCTCAACACTTTTAACAATCACAGCAGAAACAGCAGACATTTTGACAACATGCTTGCTGTTTTGCATAACTCAATAAAGAAATCGGGATGTCGACTTCTCAGGGGTTTGTTATAGTCCTCTTACTCGAGTCGTCACAGTCCTCTTACTCGAGTCGTCACAGTCCTCTTACTCGAGTCGTCTCAGTCCTCTTACTCGAGTCGTCACAGTCCTCTTACTCGAGTCGTCTCAGTCCTCTAACTCGAGTCGTCACTGTCCTCTAACTCGAGTCGTCTCAGTCCTCTTACTCGAGTCGTCTCAGTCCTCTAACTCGAGTCGTCACAGTCCTCTAACTCAAGTCGTCACAGTTCTCTTATTCAAGTAGTGCCACTCCTCTTACTCGAGTTGTCACAGTTCTTATACTCTTTTACAACAGTCTTCATTAATCTTTAAACTCAACCCTGGTTTTCCAGATTGCGTTAGCACTCGCTTTACCAGCAGAAAGAGAAACACAAAGATATGTTCATTTTTTATCCATCAAAGTGCTCGACAGCACATTAAATTATCTATCATTGCCTATCTCCACACACACACACATACATACACACACACACACACACAGATTAGCAGTTCAGACAGAGCAGTGCTCTGAACTACTGAAGTGTGCGGTGGACAGTAGAGCAGATGCGATTGACTATTTGCCTCTTTGTGGATTAAGTAGCATTTAAAGACAGAAGAAAAAAAAGCAAGAATAAACAGGGCTGAACCTCTACATGGTGTATGAGTTAAGTGGAACATCCAAAGTGCAATAATCAGCATCAAGTCACAGCCCTCCAGGCTTTCACAATGACTTGTAAAGATGTCACACCTCATACATGCTTTAACATGCGAGTTTAACGAGAAGACGAGGCCTTAAGCTCAGAGCTTCTGTTTCACTTAAGCAGCATTGATCAGAGAAATGCAGAGTGCAGGTGTTTATCTCCAAACTGCATATGTGACATATAAGACTTCATTAGCAACATGTCATGTCCTCAGCAAATAAGTGTTTTGTTGTTTTTTTTGAAGTTGATAAATACGCTAACTCTGATTTAAAGAACTGATGGCTTCACTATGTATGTGCGGAGGACACTTCAGCCAGTCACTTACAACCAGTCCACAAACACGAGGTTCATTAGCATTAATTAAATCACTGCGTCCTTCTGTGCGAGGGAAACAGCTTTGTTTATATTCTTCTACATTCAAAAATCTTGTTGACTGCATAGCAACTGCAATAAATAAATAAACAGATAGATAGATAGATAGATAGATAGATAGATAGATAGATAGATAGATAGATAGATAGATAGATAGATAGATAGATAGATAGATAGATAGATAGATAGATAGATAGATAGATAGATAGATAGATAGATAGATAACAAAAAATAAAACAAAATATCTCGGCCATGTGTACAAGCGCTAGTCTGAACAGATACCCAGTGACTAACAAGTCAGACGGTCATTTATTCAGGAAGAGCATTAAATGTGGCTTCACTTCATATTAACAGAACTCAAGAACATATTAATATGAATGAATTAATTTAATTTCTTACATTTGGAGCTTATGAATAAAATTTTTCTATCGGTTTAAATTATATAAAAAAAAAAAACACACCTATTGAATAGATAATTACTTTTGACTGTATTAGCATACATGATCGGTTACAGAAATTTTCAGCTTCTTAAAGCAGGCAGCAGGACAACTTTAGGGGTTTTATTGATTTTGGTCAAAGCAGAAGTGTGCTAAATGAAATGAACATACCGATGCACCGCAAGCAAAACGTGTATTAACTATTCTGTATTGAATTAGCAGAATGTGTTTTTTCAGAGAATTTAACAACACTAACGTACGCACTGCAGTAACCCCAAAACTGTTGTTTTGTTATCAGAACAGAAAGGCTGCAATCATTTCTTTGTAAGGTTAAGTTTGGGTTTATGAGAATTCCTAGTCGAATATTTAAAGCTAAATTTAAACAAGTTAATATTTAACATCAGTTTACTACACTCATTGGCCAATTTATTAGGAACCCTTTCAACTGTTCATTCATACAAACATTTGATAAGCCTGTCATGAGGCACCAGCTGAGTGCCTTAATTCATGCAGGCATGGCTTAAGAGCAGCAGAGACATGGCTTAAGAGACTCGGTTAATATTAAGACCGGGGGAGAAATTGTGGTCTCATTGACCTTGAACATGGATGCTATGGCTAAACAGGTTGGTTTTAATGTTTCAGAAATGGAACATTTCTTGACTTTACACTACAGAATGTTGTATGGATGAACACACACACACACACACACACAAAAACAACAAAAAACAAGTAAGCAGAAGTTCTGTAAGTGGGGACACCTTGTTAATGAGAGAGGTCAAATGAGAATGGACAAGCTTGGTGAAACTGGCAGGAAGGGTAGAGTAGTTTAAATAATCACTCTTTACATCAGTTGTGAACAGAAAAGCATATCTCTAAAAGCACATTATTAAAATCCTAATAACTTGGTCTTTGAGTGTATATTTATTATGGATAAGCATAAGCATTTAAGCTCCAGATTTTTTATTTCATTTCAAGCATTAAATCGAACACTTTACAGATAACGTCAATGATGAATAAATGAGCATAAATACATAGTCTTTTATTGCATTTTTTCTACCAACACTGAGCAGCATCACAGGAGAAATTTTTTTTTTTTTTTTAAAGGATTACATAGAAACAGGAAGGAATGTCTTTTTTATTGTTGTTTTTACTATTTTCTAAGTATTAGTGGAGAAAATCATGGCGTTTTATTAACTGCCACAGTTTATGACTGCATAGCTGGAACTTTATTATTAAATCTGAGATGGTGAAAATGTTTATTTTAACACCTTGGGGTGATTAGATCATGTAACTAGGATATTTTAAAGTTCAGAGAAATAGCACTAATACACACCTATATAAAAAATATACTGTGTGTGGGGGTAATAATATAAAGTATATAATCTTATGTCCTGAAAAATCACTGTGTGTGTGTGTGTGTGTGTGTGTACTTACCACAACCCCAAACTGTTCTGGTTCAGACAGATTGGCATACTCGTGTTTATACTTGGCTAGTGCATTCAGATGCTGCTGCTCAGGAAGAGTCTTCACTAGATTCTAATGCAGAGACACAGAAGCAGAGAAAGAAATAGTGAGGCAAGGAAAGAAGAGAGGTAATCTCAGCCAAATGTAATATGACAAAATCTTTATTTACTGAGCCACTCAGCACCACACACTGCCCTGCCGAGCTCCAAATCCAACAGTGAGGTGCCAAACACTACCCTGCTTTAATAGAACCTTTCCTTCAACCTTGTCTTTTCCCCCCACATTACAAATGCAGCCCATGCTCCTCTCAATTTATGTGTGCATTTGCCAAAGTAATTCCTCTCATTCCCCTTCATTCGCCCTCCAATAAGTTCATTAAAGAGCAGATAAATGGTTTATCATTATGCAGTCCACTCTCATTTAGCGAAAATAATTCCCACCCAATGCCATATATCAATATCTCCACAATAATCTGTCATCTAATGCAAAGGAAATCCATATCTCCTGGCTGCTAATGTTGATAGCCGCAATATAAATTCACATTTAATAACCAGCCCATTGACGCAGGGCTCAACAGTGGGCTGTTTGTTTAATTTGTTCAAGCCACACCATGAGGCCTTTACGTTCGGGTTTATGACTTCTAATATTTACCGACACGGCTATCTAAATTAAAACAAAGCTGAAGCAAAACCACGCATAACAACTCGCTCTCAAACTATTTACACAGCACGATCCTTCAACATATCCTATCAAATCAGTCACTTCGATAGCGTAAAAAGTGTTTGTTAAATGTAGGAGGCTTCCGGCTCGGTGCTGCAAGAATGGTGAGAAATACAGATAGGAGAGGAGGAGTTCACAATAAAGTTTCTAAAAGCAACACAGAAGCTGGGTGTGAGTGCAGATGAAGACACCTAAGCCCTCGGTGTGTCTTCCTACACCAGTATTGCTCAAAAAGGAACGAGATCACTCCTGGGTGTTTTATTCCCTGTCAGGTCAGAACATGGAGCAGGAGGAACTAATGGTTTTGTGTCGTAGCAACCCGAACCCATTTTATGGACGTACAACAACAAATCCACTGCCATGGTGACTTCTCACCAGTCTCTGTTTCTCACTGACTAGACACGTGTGGGTTTGGACAATGGTCAAGTGTCTTGACCAAGCATGTGACGTTTCTGAAACTAACACGACCATGACGGCCAATGTGAACGAAGATTCGCCATCCAAATCCGAGACGAGAAAATATGACGATGCGTATCTTAGTATGGGATTCGCAGTGAATGTGGGAGGAAAAAAATTTAAAAAGACACTTAGAGACCTTACACCCCAGTCACGTCGATAAGCCACTCGAGTTTCAGGCAAACTTGTGAATACTGTGAATACCATAAGCAGGAAAGCAGCTTAAAGAAAACATCTGTAAACAACAAAACATAACTGGCATCCTATAAGGTCGCATAGAGAATTGCACAGTGCAAGAAACCACACACGGTTGCAGAGAGTCTCATACTACCTGCTGCTCTGGATATGGTGTCCATTATGATAGATGATAAAAGCACTGTTAAACTGAACTCTGTCCCCCTGTCCAACGACACCGTCGCAAGGTGTCTATGTATCCTGTACTTGTTTTTGCACAGTTTGTATAGTTTGCACTTTATCATTCTAAAAATATGTGCAATGTATAACAGGCTCATTGCACTGATACTGATAAAATATTCATATTTATTTGCTAAAATGTTTTTTTTTTTAATTTTGTAAAAACATTTTTTTATTATAACAAGATAATTGCACTTTTCATCTTGTTCAGTGTTTTGCATCGCTTAGGCACAAATTTAACTTTGCACAACAAATTATTCACAGAAAAGTGAAAGGAATGGTTATAATATTGATGTTTCTTTCAATAAAAGTTAGATTTGACCTATTGTTGCGATTTATATGGGTTTGGGGGTCCTGGAAATTTTTCTTTCTCCAAAGGGGGGCATGACAGAAAAAGTTTGAGAACCACTGCCCTGCACACACACGTAGCTGTGTAAGTCACTGCAGCTGAGCCGACTGCGGTAATTACAGAACATGGGCACAAGACAGAGGAATGTGAACATGGCACAATGAAAACTTCTGAAAGGATCCAAACACATTCCAGTGAACAGTGGTGTCTGAGTCTCTTTCTTAATGATGCGGTCTGTTTCTATGTAACAAGAGAATGCTAACAAGAGGCGATACCGAGCGGTGTCAGAAAGGCATGGTGGCCAGACAGGGCTGATGGTTCTGAATACCAGCAAATTACACAGCACAAGCCTACTACACTGTCCACTCATTTATTAATATACATATGATTTTTATTTATTTATTTTTTTGATGATGATGATGATGACGATGAGGATGCTGTGCTGGAACTAGGGGGTCACTTCAGTGACCACACAGGTTTAAGAACTGGATTATTGAAATTTGTCTAATGACAGCAAAGCAAAAATTGCTAACAAGAACACAGATTTCTATTAATATCTATTACTTTCAGTCTTTAATGCTTGATAGGATTCGATTCATTAGCCTCTGACCGACATGTGAGCATATCTGGAGTATCTACTGTTCATTCTTGAATGGTGATGATGTAGAAAGGATGCATTTTACAAATCACTGTTATGGGCAAATTACCCTGCTGGACTATTTACACCTAAAAAAAAAATGAATGAATTCTTTTCTACATATGAGCTGTCTTTCTTTTTTCTGTAGCGATTACCCTACGCAGGGTCACAGAACCTGGAGTCTATCCCAGGGGACCCGAGGCACAAGGTGAGAGACACCAGGACCAGGTTCCAATTCATCACAGAGCAGGAATAGCTGACAATTTAGAGATGCTACCCTTTACGCCACCGTGCTCCAGGTCCTTATTCAATTATAATCCGTTTATAATCAACAATAATCACTTTAGAGTTCTTGATTCATTTCAGTAGCTGCTTCTTAAATCGATACACGGATCCAAATCACCTGGTGGCTCGACACGCCTTCATTCTTTTTAAATCAATTGTCCCTTTTTGACAGATATACAACTGCGATATTAACCATGCACAGAATTAATCCCAAGCTCTAACATCGCCTGCCTCGGCAGGTGGAACAGAGCCGAAGTGAGGCATCAACACGGTGTCAGTGGAAAAGCACTGTGAACCCTCTTATGCATGAGCACTGACATTGACCGAAAGTGATAAATGCTACATGATGGCCCACGAGTACTTTACGCACACAACACTTCCTAAATTATTAACTGTAACTGATGAATCCCGGAGGTGAAAGGATGTGTTACCTGGATCATAGGTTCTGTTAGCTGCTCCTCATCTACCTCCAGAATCATCCTCCTGATCTCCTCATAAGGCAAACGGAAGGAACCCAGGAAAATGGCTGAGAGAGAGAGAGAGAGAGAGAGAGAGAGAGAGAGAGAGAGAGAGAGAGAGAGAGAGAGAGAGAGAGAGTGTTGACAAATCCATGTCACTCCAATCTCATGAGTATGCAGTTCAGATTATTCATCAACTCCTCATCAAACAGAAGGTGAGCACACCCTCAGTTCTATTAGTCTTTGTTCAGGATAGAGATTTATATTAGACATTAGCAACAGAGGGTAGAGTAACACGATCTTTTCAGCACTACACTGAGGCAAACGGTTCAATTCTACAACATGCGGGATTTATTTAAATAAGCCAACATGACACGCACGTGCACAGTCAAAGCAAACAAGGTTGACATCAGCAGCTTGTGGGTTCAAAGACTGATTATTTTCCAGCCTGGCTAATGAACATTGTCCGAAAACCGAGTTAACAACTAGAATATTGTACTATTTATGTATATTTAGGATGATATGTTAAGCAACAATATATTAAGTAAAGAGTTAAATCAACGTTTTTTATTTATTTTTTTTTATTTTAAAGGTATAACAGTAAATGCATGCTGCATGTGGGGCAAGTGACTGCCTCCTCCCTCTGTGCTATTATTCATGGATTAACAGGTGTTGTTATTTAAATAATGATCAGCTATTCAGTTACTTATTTGTTTGTATTAAACTTTTTTTTTTTTTAAAGAAGGAAATTCTGATTTATAATCTGCATTTTGGGCGTTCAGCGACTACAGCCTGTGTGAGTGTATGTGTGTAAAAGCCGGAGCTATAAACTTGGCAGCGTGTGTAAAGCAAAAAGATTAAAATAGAGATGGTATGTTTATGCCTGAGGACCTGGTGCTGTTCTGCACATCGGTTCCAAAACAATGTCCACATAACAGAGCAGTATCAATGCAGCTTCTGCCTCTCTTCACATGCAGGGGAAGCACAATGAGCTCTTCTTCACATCTATCATTTTCTATAACTAAAGCATGAAGGAAATTCCGACGGTGTCAGAGCGTCTCTTTATGTTCCTGTTTCATGCACATGTATGAACTACCCTGGGCCTGATCTATTTGTAGGATCTGATAGTCGCTCAGCTCGCTCTCTGCCTCGTTCTTTATTAAAGCAGGCAGAATGGCTGGGGGGTGGGTGCTTAGCGTTTTACGACAATAGAGCTTGAGTGAGAGATTTTAAAGAGTGTGATTTGACTCGAGGTGTTCAGAGTGGCTCAATTATAGCATACATTATAGGATCCAGGTCACTTCCTTTTTGTAATAAAGACTCGTGGAAGAGTGAGTGAATGGCATGGGTATGTGTGTAGAGACAGTAGGAAGGTCGTTGCCTGAGATAAACAGGTGCAAAGAGAAAAAGGAAATAAAGGAATGTGTGCGCGGAACAAACTGACAGCTGGTGCTGGGTATAACTTCAGGGACTTACATATAATTACATTGAGAGAGAGAGAGAGAGAGAGAGAGAGAGAGAGAGAGAGAGAGAGAGAGAATGGAAAAGGAAATGAATCGTTGTGTCTTGTTCCCAGAATCTCTGCATCCATATAGGAGGAAAGGAAACAGCGCCTGGAGCAGCACTTTAGTCACGGGTGGCCAAACGTATTAACTATTAGAAACTTGATAGCAGAGTGCTTCATTATCCCCAGCTCTGGTATAATTCACACCACCCCTGAACTGTCCTGAACCCACAGGCTTATGCTAGCATATGGTTGGCAATTTGAACAGCAAAATCCAGTGGTGTTATACCCCATAATTCTGTTGAACACATCTGTAGCATATACACAACTGCTAAAAACACGAAGTGTACTAAGAGAACAGTACTGCGTATCTGATCGTGATTGTACTCTAATTACTCTAATGGAATTATTTTAAATTGTATTTCCTCAGTCCTGGAAAATAAAGAGTTCTTTAGAAAAACATTTTCGATGTCTGTCTTTATTAAACCTAGAACAGCAGAATGGTATTTGCTATAACGCCACATTTCTTCATGAAAAGATGGCTAAAGTAAGACGCATAGTAAGAAGCATATTAAATGGGAGGAAATGGTGTGTGAAATCAGGCTGAAAATGAAGCGATGAGAGTGTGAATATACAAAAAATGAGTAAAAGTGTGTGGGCATCTGACCATCACACCTATAAGTCGACTTTCCCTAATATGTAGCCATAAATTTTGAAGCACTCAAATGTCTGTTGTGCCCAAACACTGTTCCAGCATGACAATGCCCCTGTGCACAAAGCACAGAGCTCCATGAAGACATGGTGTGTTAAGGCTGGAGTGGAAGAACTCGAGTGTCCTGCACAGAGCCCTGACTCTGACTCAACCCCACTGAACACCTTTGGGATTAACTGGAACACTGACTGAACCCCCGACCTCCTCACTCTTACATCATCAGTGTCTGATCTCACTAATGCTCTTGTAGCTGAATGAACACATATTCCCACAGCCATGCTCCAACATCTAGTTGGATCCCAGAAGGTTTACAGGAAAGAAGGGACTAAATATGGAATGGATTTCCATTAACATTTGGTCATGCAGTTTATAATGGAGTGGGGGAAAAGCTCAGGGATGTGTACTCACACAGGTTCTGGGCGATCTTAGAATCCAGCACTTTCAGCTCTTTGATTCTCTTCTTAATGAATTTCTTCTCATCAAGCTCCTCCTCACCTCGCTGGGCTGTAAAGAAACACACACACACATTAGTAAGGGACATACAACTGACATACACACACACACACACACACACACACACACATTTAAACATATCAGTATAGATGATGAGAACTGAATACTGTGCAAAAAGGGACAGATTTAAATAAATAAATAAAAATAGATGGTTGTCTTGAGCAGCTAGACAAGGTAAAGGTAATAATAAGCTAAAGCACACAGTAACATTATGGTATAGAGATAACAGTTGGCAGGAATGCAATCAAAGGTATAATTTGATTATAAGGTTGTCTGCTAAACACTATAAATGTACGGAAAAAGGGAATGTAAAAAAACTCAACAAAACAAAACAGCATTTAATTACAAAGTAGAAGAAAAAAAGCAGGCACACACATACACAAACACACAGAGATGCAGAGAGAAAGCAAGCAACAAGGTGCTTAATGTGGACTAATGAGAGATTTATTCTGAAACACAACACAAACTCAGCAATGTAGTTAATTGCACCACTAGTCAATCAGAGTCTGCTCATTGTGGACACGAGCAGCCAAAACAACACTGAATAATTAAAGAAAACAGCCGCTTGGGAGGTGCGCTCTACTTAATACAGACTCGTGACTGATGTGTTGACCTCCTAGGAAAAGATGATGACATCCTGCAAACACGTGTGTCTAGGGACGAGAGCTTACTATGGCATGGGGTTATGTCACAGAGGTGTGTGGGGTAAGATACTGTATATTCTCTCTCTCTCTCTCTCTCTCTGTGTGTGTGTGTGTGTGTGTGTGTAGCACTAAAAGAGTATTTGCCATGGTCACAGTGGGAGTGTAAGAGGATTGGTAATTGGCAGGACAGCCATGGAGAATGAGATTAGAGACTAAAAGCTGTGAGCTGAAGGAGGTCAGCACTCACACACACACACTAACATGCACACATATGCGAAGACAGCACACAAACGCACACAGTACACGCACACTCACACACAGTATGCACGTATGCACACACAGCGAATGCAAAGACACACACAGAGCTCATGCATGTGCAAACACACAGGGTGCGCATGAGCAAACACGCACAGCACACACACGCAATCACTCACTCCCACACACACACCCCATCTTGGATTTTATTTCTATTTAAAAAATAGTCAATAAATAAAGGAAATGTTCAGTGTCTTGAGTCATGATTCTGCATGATTCTAAATTTAAACAAACCACAGGAAATGTAGAAAAGGTCTGATTTTCCTGGATTCCTATCAGTCCTGACATGCACTGTCAGGTGTTACACAAATCTGTGGCTTGAGTGCACAGTGTCATGAAACTTGAATTCAACTAACAATTAGAATTTTAGTCTACTCCGGTTCTTGCTTATTATATTTTATATTAGATTTTGAATGAGCAGATGCACTTCACTGTACATTTTGGTGTATTAAAATCAGCTTGGTCGGATAAAAGCTTTTTTCCCCCCATCTGATGTTTAAAGATAAAAACTAAAAGAGAAAGGATGAAGGCAACACATCTGCACACATGTTTCATCAGCACCTCTTAGAGAAGAGCTGGAGAACGGCAGCGGGAAACCGGACCAGGCGATATTTAGAGTAACTTTAATTATTTAACGTGTCAGATTAAGAGAACAAAATGTGAGTCTCGAGAGGAAGTTGGGTAATTGTGAGCTAATTATCGTGCCTGGCTAGTGCTGGACTAAAAGCCTAGGAATAAAGCTTTGTAGGGTTCATCTACAAAGCTCTCCCTCGATTCCACATAAACAGAGGAAAGGCAACCCTTCTGAATATACACTCAATATATGTGGTGTGAAGAGAGAGAGAGAGAGAGAGAGAGAGAGAGAGAGAGAGAGAGAGAGAAAGAATAACAGTAAATGAGTGTGAATCTGTGTAAATATCAGAGATGCTTCTGAAAGCCGTCCACATCAGACTTCATGACAGCATGAGGTTTCAGATTGTTTAAGGACAGCAGCAGGATCTTATTACTGACCCATCAAAAACAAGTTGATTTTTTGGTTGAGAAAATAACCTTTTTTAACCCCTGGTTTTTTTGGTCAGTGGATTCAGAGCCAGGAATACACCATGGATGGAACTCCAGTTCATCTCAGGACACTGTGCACACACACACACACACACACAATCACATACACACTTTCACAACTAAGGCCAGCCATGTTTTTAGGAGGTGGGAGGAACCTGCAGAACCCAGGGGCAACCGACAAGGACACATGGAGAACATGGGCAGAATCTCTACACAGAATCCTCCTGAGCTCCTGGAGCTGTGAACACTGAAAACACGCCTCTCTTTCTACACTTTGAGGGAAATGAAGCAAAAGATTCACTGTGACCCAATACCGAGGTGATAAATGTGTTTTAGGAGGAGGGAATCAGAGGCAGAGTCAGAGATCCTGCTGATTTCTGTCCTCCTGTCCATTCACACGTCTGTACTGACCCGTTGCCCTGGCTCGCTTTCAAAAGAACGATTTAGGTATATCCCTAATGTACGCTTCAAATAGTGAAGGTCAAAGTATGGGGCAAAGCTGTTGAAATCAACTGTTACTAAAAGTATCAACAAAAGTAGCATGTTTGTTTAACTGACATTAACACCGGAAGGCAGGCAAGAGCAAGAAGAAAAAAAGACAGAAAGAAGACAGAAAGAAAGACAGAAAGAAAGACAGAAAGAAAGAAAGACAGAAAGAAAGAAAGACAGACAGAAAGAAAGAGAAAGAAAGACAGAAAGAAAGAGAAAGAAAGACAGAAAGAAAGACAGAAAGACAGAAAGAAAGAAAGAAAGAAAGAAAGAAAGAAAGAAAGAAAGAAAGAAAGAAAGAAGAGAAAGAAAGAAAGAAAGAAAGAAAGAAAGAAAGAAAAAGAAAGAAAGAAAGAAAGAAAGAAAGAAAGAAAGAAAGAAGAAAGAAAGACAGAAAAGAAAGAAAGATAGAAAGAAAGAAACAAAGACAGACAAACAGACGGACAGAAAGAAAGACAGACAGACAGACAAAAAGAAAGAAAGAAAGAAAGACAGACAGGCAGAAAGACAGAAACAGACGGACAGAAAGAAAGACAGACAGACAGACAAAAAGAAAGAAAGAAAGAAAGAAAGACAAAGAAAGAAAAAGAAAGAAAGACAGAAAGAAAGAAAGAAGGACAGAAAGAAAGAAAGAAAGAAAGACAGAAAGAAAGAAAGAAAGAAAGAAAGAAAGAAAGAAATTAAGACAGAAGGAAAGAAAGACAGATAGACAGCAGAAAAGACAGACAGGCAGAAAGACAGACAGACAGACAGAAAGAAACAAAGACAGACAGGCAGAAAGACAGACAGACAGAAAGACAGACAGAAAGGCAGACAGACAGACAGAAAGGGTTACTACATGTCATTACTGATTGTTGACCATTTCCCGCGGAGGGAATGTGAAGAATGTGAAGGCGTGGAGTTGAAGCTCGTCCATGAGAAAATAAAAGCCTTAATGATCTAATTGCAATCAGTTGTCCTGATGGCAGAACATTATTAAGAATTCTTGCTCTCAGTATAACTGGAACAAATTGGCTGATTCAGGCTATATATAGCCTGCAAAAGGTACAGACCTCATCTTTATTTCTTTCACACACACACACACACACACACACACACGGTCTTTTATCACTGAAGCAATAGAGACTCAGAGGAAGCTGGGTTTCTTGTTAAGCAACTCCATACATCACTAAGAGACGAGAGACAGACATGTAATATGAATATTTACAGAGAAAGCAATCGTGAATAAAATATTTTAAATGATTAAGCGCTTATAAAATGCAATGAAAATAAATGCAATGAAAACTGTTCAACATTTATATCGAAGAACACAGCAGGGTGAGAGATTAAGCTGATCCATTGCATTATGCATTAAACAGATTCTACAGCTCTTCAACCTTCTTCATAGTCCTTTATTCCCCAACTAAAAGAGAAACACACTCTACAGCAAGCAGAATGTCTATAAAGGGTCTGCGCATACGTGTGTGTTGTGTGTGTGTGTGTTGTAACTGGCAAGATTAAGATATGCAGCATTGATCTGTTCATCATGAGTACTGGTAGACTGTCAGAACTGGCCCCATACATTCATTATTCACAGAGAGCACACCAACACACACATTACAGACACTGATTCAGGATGCAGTCACATTGATTCTGTATCAAAACCCTCACATGATGTGCAGTGCGCAGTAGGAAACCGGTCTAATACAAGACGGGGCACACCTTTAAATCCAGATATTAATATAATCCAGATTCATTACTTTTGCCACTCACAGATATGTAATAATGAATCATTTTCCTGAATCAATAAAAGACCAAGGTGATGAAAATCTGGTGATGTTTTGGATCATATTCATGCAGAAATATAGAAAAAATATACATGATAATATAGGAAACTTGGCAACACACACACACACACACACACACACACACACACACACACAGGAGCTGGGAGAGATGACTCCATGAATGGTTTATATTTAAAAAGTAATTAAAGTGTTCTATATGGAGACTTTCGGGACGCTCTGTATAAAAATACTTAATGTGTGGTAAGTGGACAAATAATCCGTGATTGCCTTCTACTGCATCATTAATGTGCTGGAGCATAAGGAGTGTGTATACGGATCTACATGGAACAATTGATGAGAGAACAGTAGATGGCATTGGGGGCACTTTATCAAATCAGAAGCAAAACCATCAAATCACACTATATGGGCAAAAGTATGTGCACACCTGTCCAGTACACCACGACACATCCAGTGCTTTTAACTAGACACACTGTCACAAAGCAGCTTTATAGAAATCTGGATATGATTCATCCTTAATGAGCAAGCCAGAGGCGACGGCGGTGAGGAAAAACTCCCTGATGTGACATGAGGAAGAAACCTTGAGAGGAAGCAGACACAGAAAGGAAGTCGTCCTCTTCAGGGTGACGCTGGAGAGTGCGATTATAAATCATTTCCCTGCTATAACTGAATACTATAGAGTCAAGCACTGCTAAGAGTGTTGAAGGGAATGTCAGTAGGTGCATTGAAGTCATTTCTGCATTCATTACAAGTTACAACTGTTTAACAATTGAATGCAATTTGTTTTTTAGCAAGTGTGGTCTTTACGCTGTGTGAGAAAAATCACGCATGGTATATTTAGGGTATAAATGTGTGGTAGCATCCACAGCAGTCTCACAGTGAACTGTAGGTTATTTATCCATGTGAGCCAGCAGCAGCAGCGGTGAGTGATTTTCAGGTGATATGAGCTATATATTTCAAAAACATGGGCATTAATGTGGACATCAATGTGTCTGTGAGAATTTGTGCTGATTCGTCCAAAAGAGCATGTGTGATGTTGTGCACTGATGATTGATGAGAAAACCTGGCTCTAGAACCGCATTTCAGTTCATCTAAAACACCTGAACTCAAAAATTTGGAGGGATGTCCACATCCACACTGGCCATATAGCATGCATCTTTAATTGTTAAATCTTCATATTAAGTATAATGACATAACATCAAAAGTCAGCAAACTAAAAGTGACATTATTTCTAATGATGCACAGGACAAGCTTGATACCTGTGTATCATTATTTCATTTAAATTAGTATCAAGCGATCACTGAGCACCTGAGAGAGAGAGAGAGAGAGAGAGAGAGAGAGAGAGAGAGAGAGAGAGAGAGAGAGAGAGAGAGAGAGAGAGAGAGAGAGAAAGAAAAGCCATCATACATTCCAACTGAAAACTAAAGCCAAACAAATATTATACAGCAGTGAGTCGCATTGCTCAGAGAAGGGAAGTAATTAAGCACACAATGTGGGTGGTAATTAGTAAAACATCCACTGATACACAGTGCGATGCCTATCAGCTAATTAAATCTCAACCTCCAGCAAATCATTCTCTCTTGCTCGCTCGCTGTTCATTATGCAGCTGCACTGATTGGCCCCAGAGAAGGTCAGGGTTCATTGGTTAATCAGTCAGGTGAGTACAGGTGCAGCTCATATCGCTGCTCTGCATCGGAACAGAGGTGTAGCACATAGCAGCTAATGTGGAGAACGCGGCACTTTCTGCAAATCAGCCTACTGTATTGGTGACACAGGAAACACACACACACACACACACGCAAATCTATTCAATAAGGCACTGTAATAGAAAGGAAGAAGAGGAGCTGTTTACAACCTCCATAAACCAGGGCTATGTTGTCTTAACAGTGTTTCAGCCACTTCCAATTTGTGGCAATGATAGCATACGGGGTGAACTTGAATGCTGATGAACTCGAGGAATGAAATAAACAAGCACACATTTTACATCCAACTATTTGAGAAATAAAATGTGCAGCATCACTGTGCCGGGCCCAACACACTAAACTCAAACACTAAACTCAAAGGACTCACAGTACTTGGATAGACAGACAGACAGATAGGGGGAGAGAAACAGAGACAGAGAGAGTGCAAGCACAATCGATCGATCGATAGATAATCTGCCTTTAATGTGAAATCAAAGTATGAATACTTTCATTGTATAAAATAATAAACAGAGCATTTAAACATTCAAATATTAAATTTACTAAATCTGCTTTTTTGTGTTTTTAAGAAAGCAAAATAATTTCACAATATTTGTTTTAACATATCAGTTAGTCACTTACTAATTCTTTTGTATATTTTGCGTACAACATGATTTTTAATCACACATCAATATCGACAACGTCTCCACACACACACACACACACACACACACACACACACACACACACACACGGATGGGTGGACGGCTAGACGGACAGACATAAATTTTCTTCAAGCGAATTTAAATTTTACACATGTTCTCACATGATTATAGGCAACTAAAGAAAAATAAGTACAGGCAAAGAGATTTGTTTGTTAAAACTTCCTCTGAATGCTGTTTCATTACTGTCACCTATAAGAAGCAAGGGAACAAAACAGCTCCCAGATCCAACACATCTACCATGCATGGTCCAGTAAGAAACGCTGGCACTGTAATTACACAACAAACGCTTCATTAATTACCCAGAAGAGCAGGAAGTGGCACACTCCTGATTTTGAAAAAGGACCACTTTATAAAGTTTTGGCTCTCACTCTCTCTAGATGATACATCTGTAGACGCCCAGCCTGTCAGAGCACTACTAAAGGGAATGGAAGATGAAATAAACATTGATTGAAAAGAATGATTGATGGGCTACATTACAGGACAGCAGCAGGACTGCCTCTAGTCTTTCAACAGCATGATCAAGAGACATTTAATCACACCACAACATTAGCACGACTTAAACATTGACAAGGAAATAAAACACTCAACTGTCATACACTACATAAAGCCATATCTTACAGCCTGCAAACGTCGGGGAAAAAAAAAAAAAAAAAATATATATAATATATATATATATATATATATATATATATATATATATATATATATATATTTATTTCCGAAAAATGGGAGCAAGGATGGAAATGCACATCTTCCACACACAGACACTGACACGCACGTGTTATGAAAAGCAGCACACTCG
Organism: Hemibagrus guttatus; assembly: GCA_033459395.1. NCBI lineage: Eukaryota > Metazoa > Chordata > Actinopteri > Siluriformes > Bagridae > Hemibagrus > Hemibagrus guttatus. The sequence continues at coordinate 5,536,098 of JAUCMX010000010.1, read as the reverse complement.
TTTTCACACGTTCAGGAATTATGCAGGCAAAGCTAAGGATCATTACACAAGATTTAGCCTAGGCTTTGTATTTCATTCATTCATTGTCTACCACTTATCCAATCTACACTCGGGTCACGGGGAGCCTGTGGCCATCTCAGGCGTCATTGGGCATCAAGGCAGGATACACCCTGGACAGAGTGCCAACCCATCGCAGGGCACACACACACTCATTCACTCACACAATCACACACTACGGATAATTTAGAGATGCCAATCAACCTACCATGCATGTCTTTGGACCGGGGGAGGAAACCGGAGCACCCGGAGGAAACCCCCGAGGCACGGGGAGAACATGCAAACTCCACACACACACATGGCGGAGACGGGAATCGAACCCCCAACCCTGGAGGTGTGAGGCAAACGTGCTAACCACCAAGCCACCGTGCCGGCTTTGTATTTATTTAAACCAAAATTCTGTCACATTCAAAGTTTTAGAATGAATCCTTGCAAATGTTATTAATAATAAACGGCATTATTTAATCTGTGGATGTTTTAGCACTCCACTCAGCATCACTGGGTCAAGTGGGTTTTTACGGTCATGCCTGGAAACATCTTTACCTTTGAGGAACCTAAGATCTTCAACATGGAAACATTAAATAATTAAATAAATAAATAGATAAATAAATAGTGATCTGATGTTGCCAAGTGCATCATACCGTAATTAAGAATCTGGGCTAATTTCACAAGAATATCGAATAGGAACAGATGGGTGAAGTTAGAAATAGTGCAGACCACTGACTGATCAAACCCAATCATCACAGTAATGCGTTTACTTGAGTGAGCCATTTGGCATTTTTTAAAATATGTTTTTATAAAATATTCAAGATTCGCTTTTCTGAAATACACTCGCTGGTCCTGACTGATTAAGCTGGATATAGACAGATTTATTCGTGCATTATTAGAGCCAGCACTAAGTAACCTATAAGTGACTGATCTGGTATGTCTCTAGCAGTGTGCCGTATCCTCCCCGGTGTGCCATCACCGTCCATCCGATTCCTCTCTCACACGCCTTATGCTTTTCTAACCAGGCGTCATTACGGCACACTGGCCCATTCTGGCTGGCAGTCATTGAGATGCTTTGCTTTAAATAAAAAAGCAGGTTTCCCCACTGTGGGTGTGAAGAGCTTGAGATCCACAATCACCAATGCAGTGCGTATTTTATTTCTCAGTTTTCATGTCAAAACATTTTCTTTCCACCTCAATTAATTCAGTCTTATTCACCTTTTCTGTATTTCAGCTACAGAGTTTAGTCTTTTTAAGAGGTTCTAACGCTGCTAAATGATGAATATTTCAATTGACACAAACATGAGTCAAAGTAACCTTCCCTTCCACATGCCTCTGAGAAAGCCTTATTTTGTCATTTACTTGTCACTTCAGCCGAGTGAGCTTCTCCTTTTATGGAGTCACCAAAAGTAAATGGACTGTGTGTGATAATTTATCGATGATAAGAATTCAACATGCATGTATGAAGATCAGCAGCATTTTGTAAAACTGCAGAGTTCTTGCAGAAATTCTTTATTCTCCTTTGCTTAAGCAAACACTGTCCAGTGCCTTGAAAACTTACAATCAATAATGCATGGATTTGGGGGGAACATGCATCTTTGATTCTAAATGTAAATTTTTAATACAAGGCTGTTTTATGACTATTTTGCACCTAATTGGCTAAATATCAGAATTTGATCTAAAATATATATATACATATACATACATATATAAATGGTTTATCTTCCTAGCCATCATGCAGGCTTAATATAAGGAGTAAGAAAAAAATACAGTCATACTGTATTGGGGGTGGACAGAAGGACATGAAATAGCTTTTCCAGGATGTCCATATCACACAGATCACCAAAACAGCCAACAGAAAAATATATATATAAATAAATGGATGAATGGGAGAGGGTAAGAATAAATGACTGAAGTGAATAAATGACTGAAGGGAATAAATTGTTCGAATGCTCCAAACTGACAGTATATTATACAGCATCTACAAGAAACTTTTTCCAATTTAACTCTCCATGCAGCGGTAGCTCTAAAGCATAATATTTACTTTGTTTTAAATTGAATACAAAACATAAATATTGTTTTTAATACAAAGATGACTGTCCTTTATTCAAGGACATCTGACAGCACCCACACCATCTGCAGCTGTAAAAGCAACAGCCTTTAATCAAAGGAGCTTATACAGTAATATCATTCTTCAGATAATAATTTAGTGCATGATGTTCCCTTCACTCCAGTCTGTACTGACAAGAAGAAAAAAAAAAAAAGGAGAGAGACTGAACCATAAGTGGTAGTAGCAGCGGAGAAGAGGGAAATGTAATGGATATGGGAATCAACACACACAAACAAAACACTATGTGTACTCTGACTAAAGACTGCAGCTTTTCCAACAGATTTCTGTTTTGTTAAGAGAGTGCTGTGAAATATATACCTGTCCATGTTAGCATTTCACGAATCCAGTTACATGTACAAAATATAGCAACAGGAATACAATACAGGGGAGCCTGAAAAGGCAGAAACCAATGGGGAGGCTGTAAAGGAGAAATAGAAAATGACATGTGTCGTTTTATTCGCATTGCTTCCTGACTTGTTGGACACATTAGACCAGTAGAATAAAAACTAAATTTACTTTTTTACACAAATTAAATTATAATAAACAGAGCCAACATTATCTCTGAGCTTATTCTTCTTTCTATTCCCTTGTATCTAGCATGTGCTAGAATTATACAGTGTACTGATGTATGTTAGGCTAGAATTCTTGCACCTGTATATTTTATAACATTTACAGCTAAATAAAAAAAATGAATTTAAGTACTTGAATAATTATGCTTACCAATATATAAAAAGGCAATTAATTACTCAAAAAATTACTCTATTTTCCTTGCTCTATTTTTTCTTTCATAAAAGTAAAAAAAAACAAACAAACAAACAAACAAACAACCAGTGAAAAACAGAAATGATTCAAGGCATGTGGGAAAATATGAGTCACTGTCTTTGCTTTCAGAAGAGCACTGTGTGTTCAAACATCTACTTAAGACCTTTTTATTTGAAAATGATTTTATACCCAAAATCAAAGGCCAGCATCAGTTTTTCCAGTGTGATGATGATGATGGTTAAACGCACTCTGTCACTGTCACTATTCCATTAGCACATGGTGTAGCATTATATCTAGTAACCTAACAGCTAAAGTTGCATGTCAGCCAAGTTCTTAGGCAGTCAGCTGTGACTGCAGGATTACTGAGGAACTCAGATTGTATTGTATTGTATTTCTCATTTATGAATCATCCTGTAACCACAGGATGCATGTAACATCAGCTGTATTCTCATTTTTTTTCCAGATGGAGAAATGCCACTGGACACCTGAGTGAAGATAGTGAGCTGTGTAGGAGGGAAAAAAATATCAAATTACGAAATAAATGCAAACTAAAACACACTAGAATCAAGAAAAAAATGTTTATGACATTATTACATAAAACAAAAGAATATTAAATGAATTTAATTTTATGTTTATTAATTTCGAGCTTAAAACAGGATAATTTTGCTTCTTTCCAGTGAAAGGTTTCGCATCTATCTGCTAATAGAATAAGAAAGGCTTCAAGCTTTAAATGAGTAAACAAAATCTAATAAAGAGAAATGTTAGATGAATGTGCCTATTCAAGATATCTAACTTTCTAACATGTATGCTTTAAGCACGGGAGATGTGTGAAAATGGAAGCAGCTTCTGGGGAAGTGAAAGTGACTCAGAGTTTAGAAAGCCGTGTAGGAAAATGCACTTACAAATAACGATGAGTCACTTAGTTCAAAATATAACTACTCCACATGTCCTGCACTTTCTCCAGCACATCCGACTTCAGTTTTGATCCACCATCCACCACCCTCCACCCCTCTTCTAATGTCTGAAGGAGATTTTTTTTAACCAACTGGGAAGGAAATAAGCCAGGCAAACTGCCAGGCACTGACGTTTAAACCAGGGCATGTTTTGCTTCCTAAACCTAGCCAAGATATCCAACTCGCTGAATTCATTTGATGGGTGGATATGTCTGATGTGGGCGGATGGATGGGCGGATATGTCTGATGTGGGCGGATGGATGGGCGGATATGTCTGATGTGGGCGGATGGATGGGCGGATATGTCTGATGTGGGCGGATGGATGGGCGGATATGTCTGATGTGGGCGGATGGATGGGCGGATATGTCTGATGTGGGCGGATGGATGGGCGGATATGTCTGATGTGGGCGGATGGATGGGCGGATATGTCTGATGTGGGCGGATGGATGGGCGGATATGTCTGATGTGGGCGGATGGATGGGCGGATATGTCTGATGTGGGCGGATATGTCTGATGTGGGCGGATATGTCTGATGTGGGCGGCTATGTCTGATGTGGGCGGACATGGCGGATGGATGGGCAGATGGATGGATGGATCTTATGTGAATGGAAAGATAGGTGGATGGATATGATTTGGATGGTTGGGGGGGTGAATGGATGGGTCTGATATGGATGCTGGATGGATGTGATGTGCATGGGTTGATTGTTGGATGGGTCTGATGTGGATGAGTAGATGGATGGAACAACACAATGTTAGAATCCTCAATAATTTTTTTTTTTATTTATTCCACCTAGCAACATTTTCAGCTGTATTGCCTCTAAATATAACTCTTTCCTCCTGTGATATTGTAGAAAGATGAGAGAAAATGCCCTCTTATTTTAAACTATCGTATTAGCTGCTGCTTTCATATGTAATGCTTAATAAAGCCAGCAACATTAATCCTCAGCACCAGCAACACATCCCTAAAGATTTCTGATTTTAATACACATACATGCTCTCAAATGCAATCACACGCAAAACTCATATTTGGTGGAGGGTGAGCGGAGAGGGGAAAAGAACAGCAAGCTTATCACCTTTCCTGCCTCTTTTTTCTTGTTTTCCCCTCTCCTTCCATCATAACGATCCCTAAGTGGATGAGAGGGAATACATGCCTATTATCAATTCCTCTATGCAAAAAAAGGAGAAAGCCCAAGTGTGGAAGAAATCATTTTTAGCAAATAATATTGTGTCTGCAAATGTATTTTAAACGACGTGCCACATTACACTTCTGGTGTAGGAGCTGCAGAAATCAAATACTGAATACTTTCTGGTATAAGAAAAAAGTCATTACACAAAAAAGGCAATCTAAAATGTTCATTTTTGAAGCATCAGTTAGGCCTAATTTCAGCAGAGACGTAGATAAATGAATGAAGCGAAGAATTAGCTCATTCACGAGGCCTCTCAGTTTGCCATTCTATAACACTAAGTGGCCTTTGTTTAATAGAATAATTTAATTGTCAATCTTATTCAAATATCAAAGGCACAGTGTGGATGTGTCCAGGCTGGACATGATGGAGAAGGTGCTCAATTCTAGACTTTTATATGAGAACTGAAGAACTCCTCTTTCTACTATCTTCTTACACACTCTTTAGCAATAAAACTCTTTTAGTTCATGAGGAAACAGACTGAACAGGTGTGCACAGAATCAGTAATAAATCAAATTCACTATGGGATGATGGGAAAAGTTATTTCTGTAAAGTCACTGTTCACCAAATTGAGGGATGGATAGAGGAAGGGATAGATGGATGGATGAGTCTAATGATGATGGACAGATAGATAGACAGATAGACAGACAGACAGATAGATAGATGTATCCATCTAATGTTAATGAATGAATGGATGGATGGATGGATGGATGGATGGATGGACAGAAGTCTGATATGGATGGATGGATGAACAGGTCTGATGTGGAGAGATAGATAAATGGATGGATGGACAGAAGTCTGATATGGATGGATGGATGGACAGGTCTGATGTGGAGAGATAGATAAATGGATGGATGGACAGACATGTCTGATGTGAATGAATAGATAGATTTGAATAGATGGTTGGATGGACTTTATCTTCTTTCATTTTGTGTTGTAACATCTACTTTGATTAGGATTCCAACTGGAAGATACATTTGCTTTAAACAAACATTAAACAACTGTATCTTAAAGAGGTAGATTAAAGTTCAAAGCAGTATCTGTTTTCCTTTTGTGTAGAATATTTAAGCACGTCAAAGGCAATTAAACTCTTCACCTTTTGCATCACGGAGCTGAAGCACTTGGGTTTACACTGATGAGAATTGCATTACTGAGTGTGTGTAGAAAGTGAAGCTAAAGGCAACCTCCGGAGTGTCTGCAGTGTTTCAATATCTTAATATGGGCTGGGAATAAGAACGGGTTGAAACGCACACAACACACCGTGATGGAAGTGTGAGTGGATCTCCACTGGGAATGTCTGTGATCGGATGTCAGGCCGATATAAACACAAGGTACACGGTGTCTGTGCGTCAGACTGACATTAGAGAGAGAGAAAGCACCTGGCCACAAGATACAGCCTCAACAAATTATTTAAGAAATATCAATAATAAAAACAACTAGCAGGGGACGGATGACAGCTCCTATTAAGATTGCTTTTGCTGAAAACACAGCTTGTCACAAACATGTCGTCTGCTAACAGACAGCTATATAGACGACCCCGTCCTTTGCAAAGGAAAAGCGTGTACTGGCTATACAATAACATCAACCCAGGTGAGCTGTCTCCTACCAGGCTGACAACTGGCTGACATTCCACATGCACGTAGCAGGTACCTAGCCAGCTTATTTTTTTATACGGCATATTAGAAGTAGAGATGAGGTGTGCTCAGGTTACTGAATGCACACATCTAAATGCCCGGTGTCGTTGCATGAATGAGACTGGATCGTCTAATAATCAAGATTCCATGTTAATGCAAAGTGTAATTGGGGCTTCGGTATTGCCATGGGTTTCGAGGCACGCTTATTAAGCTTGCCAATATTACGCAAGTCTATTACACTATTGTTTAATAGCATCTGTCACTATAAATAAAGCTTTATTCCAAGGGTACTTTAGGCAGGGAAGGACATTATAAGAGGAGCCTAATAAGACCCGAAGTATTAGATTAATAAAAAAGCAAGAAAAGGACACAGCTCTCACAGTGCGGATGAGAGAAAGCTTTATGAAGAGCGCTGAATGGAGGCTTCATTTTCTTAACACACTCGTTCTTCAGCTGACATATTCTCTGCTAATGACACAAACCCAAGCAGGCTTTTAGCTCCTGCTTACACAGTGCCTAATGGCTTTTTCTTATTATCTCCGCTGACATAATACATGGAAAAAGCATGTTTGCTGTGTGTGAGGCAATATGTATCCCATTCGTTTAAATGAGTAGTTTATGTAAAGGTGTTCTTATTAAAGAGAAAATGAGTAGAGGGTACATTTCTAACACCAAAACACATGACTGTCCGTCGTTCCAGTTGTTTGTGTGCTTTTGTGTGCAGGCTGCATGGCTCTACATAAAAGAGCCCAAGGAGATTAAGGCTTTAGAGGTAATGCAGCTGGCTAATTTTACCCACATCCAGCGATAAACGAGACAGATGCATCTTAATTCGATGTCAGGGAGCCTCCGGTACTAAGCTCTGAAAAATCTGCACATACATTTAAACGGTGATAATGCATGAAGACCATAAGTGCAAGTGCCTCTTGTCACATATCTAGTCTATATTTAGGTGCAGAGACACCAGAGCTTCATGTTCTTTCAGTGGCAAAACGGGCTCAAGGTGGTGCAGGAAAACAAGCTCTAACAGCTGGACTGATGTGCTTCACTGTCCATGTTTTGGCTGCTGCATGGAGGTCATGTAAGCATGAGTTATAGATTTCTATAAGTATCTCAGCCATATGGAGATCAGCAGGCATTCCTGAAGGCTGTGATTATGTTGTTGTACTTATAGTGTTCCTTATAAATGCAATAATAATAATTGCAGTTGTGTGTTCACACGTTAGACACTTTTGTCCAAGCATTGAAACAGCTTCTTCTGTCACCACAGTGGCAATAAATTAAGCTTTCTTTTATAAAAAGAAGGTGAATTGGCTTTTCTAATATGCCATTGTGAATGAGAAAAACTGGATCATATGGTGCAAGAATATTTATGTTTATAGTGATGCTATTCCAAAAACATGGAACTATCAAAAACATGACTCAGGATAATTGTTCAGATGATGTTGAGTTGATAACACTTGATCGTTTAGTCATGCAACCTGATATAGCAAGGATTTTAGTTAAAATGCATCCAAATGTAGTATGTGATACCTTCATGGGTTGTATGTAATACATTCAGGGAATATATTTAGCTGAGATAGCTAAAGTTTATTTAACAGCATAAAGACTTGAATGCCAGTGCTCAGTGGCAGGTAGGTGAAGAACTTGGGCACTAAGAGCAGCTGTGATTCTGGACCTGGACTGCACATGACAGTTTAAACTTTGAACTCTGTGTTTCTAGCAAAAAAGCTTGTGCATTACTCTTGTGCAGAATACAGACTCTATATGTTAAACATCCTTGTGGGAAAGAACTGGCTTTATGGTGATGGTAAGTTACACTATATGGCCAAAAGTATCCACACACCCTGTAGCTTTACAGTTTCTCTTCAAACACTGTTCCAGCATGACAATGCCCCTGTGCACAAAGCTCAGAGCTCCATGAAGACATGGTGTGTTAAGGTTGGAGTGGAAGAACTCGAGTGTCCTACACAGAGCCCTGAATCTGACTCAACCCCACTGAACACCTCTGGAATAAACCGGAACACCAACTGAACCCCTGACCTCCTCACTCTTACATCAGTGTCTGATCTCACTAATGCTCTTGTGGCCCAATGATTACAAAATCTAATGGAAAGCCTTCCCAGAAGATTGGAGCTTATTATAACAGTAAAGAGGGAGAAAACATGCAATGATATGGTCGACAAGCACATGGTCAGGTGTACCTAACTGTATCAGTAATCAGCCCTTGATTCTAACAATTCCTTGATAAAATAGTCATTTTGGAAGTCAAATAGCTTAATAGGTTCTGTTTGTTCTGCTACAAGTGAGTCATAATTCTGCAACCTGCCTGTCTCTGTAACACATCTTACACTACACTAATCCCTGTTGCGTTGGACAAACACCTCTGCCGCACTCCTCAGCCACCTGCTTCTACATTTCCATTTCAATGTCTCGCTCTAATTTTCCCCCTGCTGCTCTTCCCTCTTCCGGTACTTTCTCTTCCTGAAAAAAAAAAATAAAAATCTTACTAACAAAAGAAAAGAAAAAAAGAATGCAGTGCTATTAACACCAAGATGTGTCTGCATTTTGTGTGATCACAGGAAGAGTAGTATTTGGACAAGATTAGCAATCATGTGTTTTTTTTAGTGCCTTGTGACTTGGTGAGTTTAAAAGAATAAGAGCACTAACGCTGGACACAACCCAGGTGAGAGAAGTAATGCTGGAAGCTCAGTCCCAGCCCCCTGTCCCTTCCACTAGACTACACTCAGAGGAGTGGAACCTTCAGACCTTTCAGAGAGGAAAATAAAGTGTCTGAATGGCTGTAGCCTGATCCTTCAATATGGCAGCTCTGTTCACTGGGGATTCATAGAGACTTCATTACCCATCAGTCAGTGATGTGACGGCTCCCGAGGCAGCTGTGGTCTTGCGGAACGTTCCAGCGCGTGGTGACAGAGTGTCGAGAATGTGTGGGAAGTGTTTTAAACCCTGCCCACTCGGGTGGGACGTATTGATCCAGGCGTTAGTGTCTGACAGGCTGATTAATAAAGAGAATGTGAAGGGATGAACCACTTCACACCCATAACCTGCACAATACACTAGAATCTCTCTCTTCCCCTTGCCCTCACTCACTCACTCTCTCTCTCTCTCTCTCTCTCTCTCTCTCTCTTTCACACAGACAGACCACATTTACACCTGACAGCTGCACTTCAAGTAATTATGACCTGATTGACAAACAGACCAAAACATACGCACACAACAAAATAACTGAGCCCATTCATATCTCCAGTTGTGCTTAAACTGGTGCTCAGGTTAGATTTCATGGACACACAACATGCTAGTGCTCTGATGTAACTTTAATGTATAGTATATTTAGTCAGCTCCCTAATTACTAGCACCATTGGTAAAGATGAGGACATGAGGAAGATTAGCAAATTCCCAAATGAAATGAGACAAACATGTTTTTCCCCCACCCATATCATGCAGTGGCTAGAGAAAATAGCGACATGCCTGAACAGAATTGTACACCACTGTTAGGGCAATAACTAAGTCGTTTAAAACAAAAACAGCCCCAGTGTAATCTTTAGTCTTCCATAAAAGGAAAATATGGTCAAATGAACCAAAAAAAAAAGTGGGCCAATATCCACACAATCCAGCTTTTGGGGCTTAGCTACATGGCTAAACTAGCCCCTTGACCTAAACCCTATTGTAAATCTGTGGTATGAGCTGAAAAGTAGAGTCCACACGAGAGGAACCAGAAGCCTGGAGCAATTCTGCCTCAGATTCCTTGCTCTGTGTCTGTGCAGTATCATTACACATAAGAGAACATTCAGTGATACAGAGCTGTCAATAAGTGTGACTTGTTTTTCATATTATTTATATACTAATATTAAAATGCATATGCATTAACATGATGCATTACAATACATGACCTTCATAGGCAACATGTTGCTGTTACAGTATGTGGAATTTTAGGTACATAATTAACTCTTACCAAAATTCTTGTAATGTTTATATAGTACTTTTTTAAAATGTAATAGTTTCGTTCAATCACTGCTTCCCTTACTGTGGGGCGCGCGCGTGTGTGTGTGTGCACATCTGCTTTTAGCTGCTGTTATGTTCTCATGGATGGATATGGCCCCACTGAGATTTGAACTTGAATACAGTGACAGAGTCATCAACACCATACTTTAAATTAGCTTTTGTATTTTATCTTTGCCTCCCCCCTTATTACTTTTTTTTATTATTATTATTATTATTATTATTATTATTATTATTATTATTATTACTGCTGCAGAAGTTCCACCACTGCTAAGAAAAAAAACTTAATTTCTTGGGGGGAAAAAAAAACAAATTAATAAATAAAATGAAATAAAAATAAAATGTTACATTAGTTCAACTGCATGGATTTTATACATGTTGCTGCTTCAGTTCCTGATGTCTCCTTTTATCACACTGAACTTCTTTAGTTCTGTTCCTTCAAATGAACTCATCATTTTCATTTTCAGCTCACATTGCAAAGTTATTCTCTAATACGTTACATTTTCTACTGATGTTTTTTTCACCACTGTGTAAACTTAAGGTTTTATTCAGGAAAACGAGAAAACAGACTATATATAAACTGTTAATAACCCAATTCCAGCTAGAAGTACATCACACTGAAAAGTGGCTTTCTTTCTGTCTACAAAGACCTCGCATAGCCGTAAGGATTAGATGATGAGTCAAAAGTCGATGAGCTCCAACACCACGACCTAGGCTGATCATAATTTTCTGTGTTGTAAAAGAAAACTAGGCCTCCACTATTCCCTGTCTCCAGTCCTCTGTTCTTTTTAAGAGAGCAGTGTTGCGAGGATGAGGGATCATGTCCTAGTTGTCCGACCTGAATAACACATCTGTACACAATTAGCGGTGGCACTAGACAAGAAAGCAGTGCCATGAGACAAAAGACTAAAGGGAGGGGGAAACAAAAACAGTGTGAAGCAGAAGAGCATGAGTAGATGGTGCTGATAATGGAGCGTGCCTTTCTCCACCATTAGGTGCATGTTGCTTGATGGGAGGATTCTGTGACAACGCAGTGCAGCCACTGAAGTGTTCATCAGTCTTAACTCATCTAATTAGCATGATAAGATCCATTATGTAGCGACGGCATTAAAGGTACATTCACGGCCAGGGAGGCCTAAAGCTTCTCATTGTGATGCTCCAGAGCATGAGTAATGTCTACTACTGTCTTCGGGTACACAAGATAGAGATGACGTACTTTTACACATGTAATCAAAGCAAGTGTACCATGATGGAGGCCACAAGATAGAGCAGCGAGATAAAGCAGAACAGGAAAGAAAGGAGTGTAAAAAAAAAAAAAAAAAAAAAAAAAAAAAAAAAAAAAAAAAAAAAAAAGAGAAAGAGCAATCCGAAAGCACAGACAGAGTGGGGGAGAGTCTACAGAAAGCATAGAAAAGTAGAGAAGACCAGAGAAGAGCAGAGACAGAGCAGAGAGAGAGAATGAATAGAAGAAAAGAGAAAGAAATACCAAAGACAAGGAGACAGAGAAAGCAGAGAACTACCGTACCCGAGTCTATAATGATCTTCCGCACCTGCTTTGGTCAAAAGGTACAGGTCCTTTATCAGTACCTAAAATAATAAAGCCTGTAGCAGGGGGCACTTATGTTTACTACAGCTACAGAACAGCCCTCTTGTTAATATTTGGGATTCAGTTTTTTTATTTTGTCAGGCATTTCACTACATAGTGAAACGTATGTAGACACCAGACCAACACGTTCATATGAGCTTACCGAGCGTCCCATTAAAGAATTTATTAAATTCATTTCAATAAACTCCTTACTAATAACCTTTAGTTCCAGTGAAGGAAAACTGTAATGCTACAGCAGCACAGCTGAGTCAATTGTGTGAATCAACATTTGTGACAGCAGTATGGAGAAGGCCCACATTTGGGTGTGCACAAACTTTTAGAGTCCATAGAATGTAGTGTTTAAGCAAAAGTGTCTTTTTTGGGTGGAGTGGGGTGGGGGGGATCTGGTTGTTTATGATAAACTGCAGTGTTTTCATGATGACTTCATAGTGACTTCGCAAAATCCTGTCTGCCTCCCATCTTTTACCATAGAAAGGGTTATTGGGACTTTTATGTATTCTGCTCTGCAATGTTTTGCCCCTCTTTTTCTTTCATCTTTGTCTGTATTCTTTTCACTTGTGTGCATGACCTTGAGGCCGGCACGGCAGGCTGAAGGTGGGGGGGAAGCTAGACGAGTGCAAGATCTGATGCAGCATTTGGGATGCAGCTCCACAGCCGGCAAAGCCAAAGGGGAATAAAAAGCAGGAAGGCCATTCACCATCGTCCAATTTAAAGGCTACCTGGAGAATCGTAGAAGGAGGATGCGTCTTTAAACCCTTGCCCCCTTGGAAATCCATCTTTGTAGCGCCATCTAATAAACAATTCCATTACCTCGCATCCCCAGGTGAAATTAAATGTCATGGTTAAGTGGAACTCCGGAGTAGGGGAAATCGTCACCACTCGCTAGAAATTTCATAGTGCCCATTATCTGTGAGTGTCTATAACAGGGGTGGCAGGCAGATGTGAGGAGGTTCTCATGCCCTCAATAATGAGGCCTCTTACAATCAAATGCTTGATCTACACGCATTTACAGCAAAAAAGACTCAGGGCACAGTCGGTATTGATTTAAATAGGGTAATGGGGGTGGTGGGCAGGGGGAGAAAAGAAAAAAAAAGCAATGCATTGAGTTTTTATGTAAATGCAGCAAACACATTTGAATGCAGTTTAACAGCAGATTCGGTGTACAAATTGTAACTGATGGTCATGTTTAAGAGGTGTGCCTACATCAAACACACCATCACAGCGCTCATACTAAGACATCCTTTCCCTCCCACTCCTTCAGAGGGGCTTCACCGCCTTACCGCTAAATGGTAAGAAGCCCAAATGTGCTCAAGGGTAAGTGGGTTTAGCCATAGCCCAAGTTCTAAAGTTCCAAAATCCTCTGCAATATCCTTCAACTCCAATATGTGTAGAGGACTGAATTATATTAAATAAGTTAAGCAGTTCTAAGCTCAAAGTCACAGTTCCTTGAAGCTTCAATAGACTTTTTTTCTGTGATCTGCAGCATTGGATTTTAGGTGGAGCTTTTCTCTTCAGACCCCGCATGAATGAGTGCTAGGTTTTAGTCCCATTATGTGATGTCCTGACATAGTAAGCTGTGGTAAGGAAGCAAAGCTTTAAGGACTGTGGTATGACAACAGCACGTTTGAAGACAGGCCTCTTGGGCTGCCAAAACTAAACCCATTGGCAAATACACAGGCAGAATTACAATGTGTTCTTTCTACTGTTGTTCTGACTCCCCGATATCAGCCAGGCTCCTCTAAATGTTCTGCTTTGACTTAGTGACAAAAATAAGCGAGTCCCCAAACTCAGTAGGACATCATCACACTTTCCAGAATCTTCGAAGGTGAACCTTTATTCTCTTCAGACTTACTGAAGTGAATGTTCATTTATTTCTGTACACCCATACTGCCACATAGTCCCTCTTTTTTCAATCAATCACTCCCGAGCAAAGAAGGAACAGAGAGCGGGCATCAGCTCCTCATCAAAAGTGCATTAATGAAGGGCGCTGATGTAGAGGGGAATTAGGTACTACATCGCCTTAAGTGGAAGCCATCAATGTGCTCACGTATGATATTGTGTAGAACACATTTTTAGTTTGTGTATGCAAACAACAGAACTTGTACATGGAGACAAAAAAAGAAAAAAGACAACGCATGCAGAGGCAGACTGACAAACCGATACACACACTTGTCCCTGTCACTGTAGCAATATGGATGAAGTTGCTTCTAATCAGAGACAGTTTAAACCAGTTTAAAATAAGATGCATACGCCAGGTCAGTGTGTTATACGTGGGCAAAAGACTGACAGACGGGCAGAGAAGACCGTTCCCAGATTGGAGGACAGTCTGGCACATTGTGAGTGTAGCTCAAAGTCACTGGCACAGCGACTGGCACAAAGCTGAATTAGACTGCAGCCATGCAGATCAAGAGAGCTGATCATTACTATTACCGCCTACAATGAGGAAACATTTTAAGTTCCATGTATTCCACACCACTTGTATCTCGCTAGAGGCTTTCTGATCACTAAGCCTGTGGTTTTGTTTGTATGTATGTGTGTGTGTGTGTGTGTGTGTCCGTGTGTGTGCGCTTGTTGTGCTCCAGTCCTAACGTTTGTTTGTCCGTGTCAAACTGTGCCCCTTGCTGATCCCTTTGCAAACTCCTTTTTATAACCGTCTGAGTAGCACTCATGTAAACAGATGGTTTCTCAGCACACTTCTATCCATTCAAGACAAGCTACACAGACTTTTCTAACAAGGCATGCCCTGCCAGTTTGAATTAATGTGTCTGCTCGCACAATTTCGCTCCCGCCCAGCCTTCTGTCATTGTCTTTCTGTAAGGGCATGCGGAGTTAGTTATTGGAAAATGAAAAGCAGCAATGCATTTATTTCATTGGGTTTTAATTAGAAACACAACTTCCTCTCTCTCCCAATAACTCTACTGGATTTTTTTTATAGTTGTAAATGAGAGAAATTTTTAAAAAAGAAACTAATTAAATCTGAAAAGTAAGATCTCTAATTATGCTAAGACAGAGCTGGCAATTTTGTCTTTAGCAACGACTGACCAAACGCTTCGGGATCTTCTCTCCAACTTTTTAAACAGTAAAAATCTCGCCTGTGTGAAATAATTGTCTTTGTTGATTTGAATCTACTGCAAAATGAGAAAATTTATCTACCCAGGCCTGCAGATAGGCGGAGATCGACAGTGTCCTGCGCTTGCTGTAGTAAACTTTCATTTACGGTTTTACATCGTTCAAAATGGGACAAAGGTTTCCGAGGCATGAGTTGCTAAGGCAGCGATGAGGACCGCATTGTAAGAGGCAAGTATTCTCACCGGTCACATGGTGGAAGCAGTCAGAAGGCAAACCAGACAGTAGGTTAAAGCTGTTGAGCCTATTTCATTAGGTATTTCATAATATCAATGCGGACTTTGTGAAGCTTTCAGACCCCTTCAGCTTTTGCACAATTTATTGTGTTATAGGTTTAATTTAAAATGGACTAAATTGAATGTTTTGCCCAAAAATCTACACACAATGCCAAAGCAAAAATTCTTTTAGCAAATCAAAAATGGGAATTTCTAGTTTCTACAGGATTTGTATACCTGGATTCTCCACAGCTTTTCCTTTCTTCCTGGGCTCTGGCTTATCTTGGTTATATGTTATTATTCTGATTTCTGAGAAGCATGTAAATATCTCATGTAGTACTAAATGAAAAAATCCAATTTTTAATCAATTTACACCAATCATCCTGTTCAAAAGTTTACACGCCCAGGTCTTGATGTATCATGTTGCCTTCTTGAGCATCCGTGAATGTTTGCAGCTTTTGTAATAGTTGTGTACGAGTCCCTGAGCTGCCCTGCCCATGGAAAGAGGTCAGATATGCAGAAGGTGCTGGAAAACCAAAAAATGTGTAGGACTTTGAAGATTTTTCTGAAGAACAGTGGGCAGTTTAATAGCTCAGGACGAAACATGCAAACAGTTGTTAATCATCCAGATAACAGCACAGGGTTTTAAGAATCGAGTGTATTTAAACTAGTCCAATTTTGTAAACTCATTTTTATTATTATTATTATTCAATTCGTTATCATTGTGGCTTGTGGACTATGCTGCATGTAAACATCTGTTATGTTTTATAGCTTATTCAGGACATTATTTTATTATTTAAGATAAAATAAAAAAAATAAATGAAATAAAAAAAAAGTCTCTAGGCTAAATTAATAACATTTTGCAAATTCGGTGTATTCTGGAATATGACCTTAACTGTAAAGTCAAGGGGTATTTTAACTCTTTAATAACCTTGCCATAGAAGTTCGTTAGTGTTTAATGTTTGTGCAAAAAAGAGAATGTAGGGGGAAAAAAATAAAACTTGGATCTTAATTTAGAACAAATCCCATCCCTTGACAGTTAAAGACAAGCCAGCAGAGTTAGTCAATGTCCTCCTCATGAATGCAACTGGTACACACTTACCCTCTGGGTAAGACAAAAGGAGTGAGTGTACTGTAAAAGAGAGATCAGGAAGCAGAATGATTCACCAAATGAGTACGATGAGTGCTCGCTTCTGTTTCGTGCATGTGTGTGTCAGTGTTTAAAAAATAAAAAAGAAGAAGAGTCAAAAGTGAAGAGCAGAGGACAGAGAAGGAGAGGAAGTAAAATAAACTGACCTTTTGGTTCTGTTCCAGCAAGCAGACAACAGGTGCATGCAGCAACAGCATGAGAAAGAGAGGGAGAGACGAGGCGCGGTGTGTTAGTTGGTTAGTAGCAGGTAGCCATATGGACAATCATGCATAATAGTGAAATGAAGACGCTCCATGCTGTGTGCTAAGTGAGTTAGCCAGTGGACTGTCTGTAGCCTGAGATCTAGTTAAAACACCATTAAAAGCCTTAATTGACTATGCAAATAAATACGGCAGATTTACAAACTGTGTCTCAATCTGCTACGATCAGGCACCTGTTGCATGCTTGATAATATTTTACAGCTTCTCAGACACAACAACATGGCTGAACAGTGTAGGTCATGCAAGAAGTTTTGAGAGGGAACTTCCTGATATGGAGAAGTTTTCACAGCAGGTAAGCGGTGCAATTTTACAGGACTCACAGGACTGTGTCTGTAGGATTCCTTTACTCTTGGGGCCAATTGATAAAGAATGGCAACCTGGCTAAACAAAGACTGCCTAAAAGCAAATGATGCAAAGAGGAGTGATCATCGGTTTTCATACGCCGTGTATTCTCTCACCACATGGTGCATGGTGAGCCCCACGATAAGTGTTCAAAACACACACACACACACACACAACTCCCCCATGTCTTCATGTCTGTATGCTCCTGCCTATATCTCTCTTGTCTTCTCTTTCTCTTGTTGTTTCTTCTCCTGATTTTCAAGGAGCTCTCAACAGGAGGCAATTTCACCACTCACATCACCACCTGGTGGAGTCATTCATTCAGATATTGATTTAAAGCATCCCAGGTACCACTAAAAATAAAACCACAGATCAGTGGTTCCACAAATCAATTTGGGGAGGGAAAAAAAAAACATTTAACAGACAAGTGATGACATTTGGTAGAGTAAGAATAAAAAGCAAGGGTGTATTTGACATCCGTATAATGTTTGGTTGAAGGCAAAAATAAAGAGACTCTGAAAGGCTGAATGGATAAAGGACTTCTCCTCTAATAGTCAATGAGGCAGGACATAAAGAAGACAAATAAAGGCCAATATTTGAGAAGAATGGCTTACAACTGGCACTCATTCCAGAAAGAATACTCTTGTCTGTTCTTTTAAACAAAGTGGGAAAGGGCACAACTGCCTCAGAGCACTTTTTTACTTCCTTATCGTTGAGGTTTTTAACAGAAATACAAAACAGTGATCGATAACGGAGGCAGACATTTGTGCTCCACAGACAAAGTGCACCACAGTCATGCTGAACAGAGGACTGAACAGGATTCATGCTACATCATTTAATGAAATAAACTAGTTCAAGTTCATTAAAAAGTGGCTGGTATAAATGGAGAAAATGTAGTAGATAGACTAAATACACATCGCACAATCACAATAAATCATAATAAAAGAAAAAAAATGTTTTTGGTTTGAACTTTTCTGTTTACCATTTCTGGTGTTCAGAGGGAGCACGGCATGAGCTCAGGAGAGGAGAGTAGTGCAGAAAAACAGGAATCATGAATGCAACGGCCGAACCGCCTTTCATTACGCGTTGTAATAAAATCAAAGGATTCTTCAAGGGTATTAGTTCAGGGGTGTGCACACTTAGGGTTTTCTGCGGGGTTTTTTTTCCCCTTTTACCTTTTTTTCTCTGAAATGTGTAAATGCTGCTCTTTTAACAGGGGCGTGTAAACCTTTTTATATCGCTCAGAAAGCTGCGACACCGTAATGAACAACGGGGGTTAAAGTCCGAAAGATCACTTCTATGCAAATAACAATAATTTAATAATAAATTACATTAATAACAAGCAAAATCCTCTGACACTTAAGGTGTTTGTTTCAAAGTTTTCGGCTCTGTGCAGACACACTGCGCCTTCCTAGTATAAGCTGACATTTTCAGTGATTTGTCTTATTTGTTTTAATTTGTGAGCAACACAGATTTCATAATCCTTAATTAATGTAAAAATAAAATGGCTGCTTTTCATGAAATGTTCTCGATGGTACTCTTAGTCCCTGACCTTGTGAACTAGCATGAGGATGAGGAGGATGTGGAAGATGCTACAAATGCTGTTAAGTCATACAAATAACACATTTAACCGTAACAGTATATTCCATAAATTAATTAGTCTTCTCATGTGTAAATTTACACGCACGTGTTTAGCTGAATTTACACTATTTTCATGAATATTAAATTTCTTGTGTAAACACTGAATAAATCCGATCGCATCCAGCTTGATAAATGAGGCCCATTGTGCAGGGCTGCAACGACAGAATGGCCAGTGGAATTGCTTTATCATAAAAAGCAGCCGTCTCTCTATTTATCAACTGTGTGGACCTGTGTGTATGTGTACGCATGTGAACAGCCAAACACACCATCAGACTGAGAATAAGAGGAGTGAGAAAGCACGCAAACACACAAGAACAGAAATTAGCGCTGAAAAGTTGAGGTACATTCCTTACTGCAAGTTGAGCTCTGGGCTTTTTTTTTTTAATTAATGTTGTGAAAAACATATTTAAATCTATTTTAACATTTAGCACAGTGTTTAGTGACATGGTGATATCGGTTATACTATATCCTATATCAATTTTTTTCCTTAATAATGTGTAGCCCTAACACACACACACACACACACACACACACAGTGCTTTTTCTTTATTCATATAAAACCTTCAGTTTTTATTAAAAAAAGAAAAAAGAAATAAGTATAACTAGGTACAAAAAAATACAATTAAATTGAATAAAATGAAATTGAATAAAGAAGACTGCTACAAGGTTATGACAGATAATCTTATTCTTGTCTGGACATATCCGCACACACACACACACACAGCCACAGACACATCTTAGCAAGCTTTTCTCTAATTTCAAAACAAAAAAAAACAAAACAAAAAAACAATTTATATCTTTGCTCTGCACTTACTCCAGACTTGTGTGTGCGTTTAGAGAAGGGAGACCACTACGGGTCCTGTCGCAATGATGTACTGCCCTGATTGGATCAAACACACTTTCCCATACATATCCATACATCTACATGCTGCGCTTTCAAAATTGAGCATGTTTCGGGCCTAGAGCACAATTTCCTCCTGCTGAAGCCTGGGATGCCAGACCGTAGCAGCACATCCATAACACACTAACTATCTTTTCTACCCAAGAGTTCCTCAGTCTCGCATTATCTGTGTTTCATTGGAAAATTGCTTTATGAGAGATATAAGACTTAATCTCTGGAGAAATAAGCTAATGCAATGTTTCTGCTGTATGTAGGCGTAAGAGATAGCATCAGAAAAGTGCAGCGGAGAGAAATAGAAAGCGTGCCCAGAGTCCAAATAAGAGCTGCAGTTAAAGGAGGAGTAGCCCTCCCTTCGTTATCACCCTCTCGTCCCTCGTGCTTGTCTTTCATTGTTCTCTTAGCACTGTTTTTCCACCTGTCAGATAATTACAGGAATAGCGAGGTAGGCCACAGACTCCAAGCAGAAATTAGTTGCTAACCTGGACTAATAAAGGAAATAAAAAAGTAGAAAACAGCAACACACTCTTATCTATCTACAGGGAAAAGAGAGTGAATTACATAAATCAAGAAGAAAATGATGGTAGGAAAACCTGAGTGTTGTTTCTTTCAGAATAAACTGAGCTTCTCTCAAAGTAAGGAAAAGCATGCTGCTACAAACTGTCATTCTTGCACATTACATCTTGACATGTTTTATATGCTGCTACAACTGTTTACAGACTGTATACTGCTTGGTGCTATCTTTATGTATCTGTCCTGTATTGTATTGTATTGTATTGTCTCTCGTCCTGCACTGTCTCTGGCCTTTTATCTTTCCTCACTGTTGGCCGTAACAATTAAATGTTGGCTAAGCGGAACAGGTACATTTTATTTCACATTAATGAACTCAAAATATTCCCCATTTACCTGGACAGAAAGCACATTCATGCCACATCAGCTAGAAAAATTGAGCTGAGCCCATTCCTATCATTACTAATTTGAGATGGGGAAAATAGGCAGAGGCTTCGATAACTGACTATAGCTGCCAAAACAAACAAAATAGCGCTTAATCAATTACCTCATCTGCTGTATTCATTTGAGAAGAATGAAGACAGCATTTGAGCATATTTCGGTTTTTCTTACTCCAGTGTGAAAACAGCGGCTAAATAAAATGTGTAAAGCTTGGAAGGAATGATATGTGAAATATATGGCATATTTATTTTGTGTTTATTGTTGTTTAAGGTGAAGATGTGCTGAAGGTTTCTGCAAACAAGAAAAGGGCCATATAACACTATTGTGGCGACTTGTGTATAAGGTGACCCTGAAACCTATTCATTTCCTGAATTTATTTCCGATTCACATGTTTGAATGTTTTTCCACTCATGGCTCAGTAAGGCAGATCAATACATGAACAGCTGTATGGGGAAAATAAGTAAAGGAGAGGGCCGAGACCTTCCAAGAGAAGGTCAGCTGATTTTATCTCCTACAGGTTATGAAATATTAAGTCTGCGGCATTTGAACGGCGCCAGTACCAAGGCCCAAGATTAACTTTTAAATAATGTTTTAACATGTTTAATATTTTACAACCTGTGCTATTAAGGGCAAGCTGCTCCTCCAAAGTTTCAGAGGGGAGTGTGAGTATAGAGAGTCTGAGCAAGAAAGAAAAAGCCTAACACCACACACACACACACTGCCAGAGCAACAATGAAGAAATATGGTGATGCACTAATGCATAAGAGCCAGACAGAAGAGCCAGCAACATGGCAAATACAACAAGATACTGTTTAAACATGAGAGTCAAGACCACACAGGTCAACACCAGCGCATCTCACTGCTGTAGTCAGGCTTACTAATGAATACACTTGGCAATGGACAGCAGCCAACTCAACCATCATCCATGCTCATCTTCATTGTAGTGTGTGGTTCAGGCAAAAATGATGTCTGTGTGCGCACAACTACTCAAAGCACTGCAAGACTCACATTGAGAGATCCTTTTCGTTCCTGATTCGAGTGGACTCTTCCCAGAAGACAATAAATACCTGTCATACAGCTGCCTATATCCCTTTCTTCTTCTCAGCTTGTACAGACGTACACCATATGGAGCTATTAGCTTGTGACTATAGGCAGGGCTACAGAAAAATTAACCTCCAAAGCTGGTGACAGATTCCCATCATTACTTTTTCAGTGATGAGTGTAAATTTCCAAGTAAATAGTGAACCTCTATAACTGGGGGTTTATGAACCACGGTCCGCCTGTTGAACAGTATAGCGAAATCAGCGAGATGTGCTGAAAGAGCTTGCTGCAGTCTCCCACAGGAAGAAACCACGAATGGCCGACCTGACTAATATAAGGGGAGGCGGAGCCTGGTCACAGGTCGACTTGTGTGTCGAAGACATACGTGGTGTCATTGGAGCTTCCGCATTTGGTCACACCCAAAGCGATTCCCATAGTGAAACACCAAGCGAACTTAGAAAAAGAACCACCAGGGGGTCTGTCAATTCAGAACCAACGTTATCTAGCAAGAAGAGGGTGACAATCAGCAGTCCAACATGACAGTAGTCATAGCAGTAGTAGTGTTATTGGAAATGCTGGGTCATACATCATTTTGTGATGTTTCTCAGGTTGCAATTGGTCACAATAATGTCTGACCTGACCTTCACACCCATAGGCTGATGAATACCACATTCCAGATTTTCTGTTCTTTAATAATATAATAATAAAAATCTTAAGATTTTTCACAAGATGTTGGAGTGTGACTGTAGGGATTTGTGTTCATTCAGCTACAAGAGCATTAGTGAGATCAGACACTGATGTTGTAAGAGTGAGGAGGTCAGGGGTTCAGTCTGTGTTCCAGTTCATCCCAAAGGTGTCCAGTGGGGTTGAGTCAGTGTGAAGGACACTCAACCTTAACACACCATGTCTTCATGGAGCTCTATGCTTTGTGCATGGGGGCATTGTCATGCTGGAATGATGCCATGCTACATTGTTATGTTTGAGCCTCTTATTTCCAGTGTAAGGAAACAGTAAAGCTACAGCATACAAATACAATCTATACAATTGGGTGCTTCTGACTTTGTGGCAACAGATTGGGGCAGAAACGCACATGGGTGTAATGGTGAGGGGTGCACATACTTTTGCACATACCTAAATAGACTTTAGATGATCACTAAACCATAACCATTAAACATTAATATTTGTTAAATGTTAATAATACCTATACTACAAATGAGATAGATAGATAGATAGATAGATAGATAGATAGATAGATAGATAGATAGATAGATAGATAGATAGATAGATAGATAGATAATATTAATAGATTAGTTTGAGTTTTAAGGATTTTCAGTGAATTTACAGGCCTAGACTACATTTTAACAATTCTAGGACTTTTCATCTTTAGGGTCTGGCTTCATTTCACAGACACATACACACGTACAGGGTACAATAAGAACATTACTGTGAACATAAAAAAAAAACAGAAAAACACGCCCCCAATACCCAAAAGTACAGGACCGTTTTGGCCTGCCCCTGTCAAGTGTAAACCCCTTAAAATGCTCAGAAGCACACTTGTCTGCCTACGCACTTCACTTGTGTGCCATTACAGACTTTTTCTTTTTTTTTTAAATGTCACCATACCTTTTTTCTCTCTGAGCTATTGTGTAGCATCAGTCACAGACGTGTTGAAACCATGTGAGGACAAAGGTGTCCTACTGAACAGCCACAACGTCAGAAAATCTATTGACAGCTTGCATACATACAGCGCACACACACACTAAAAGTGTGAACAGTAGCAAGGTCACCATTAAGCTACATGTAGCATGACATTTGAGAAACTGGCTTAGATGAGATTGCACTGATCTGCAGCACTTTTTTTGACACTGTCTCCTTGCTTTCACTGGGAGGTGGAATGCAACAAAAGGGAAAGTGTTAAGCTGAATGAAGGAAAGCAATTCGACTCTGTAGCTGCTTGCTATAATACCCTGTCTAGATCAGCACTCCCAGGCTCCCAGACATTAGATCTCTCTTTCCCTCTCTCTCTGTGTGTGTGTATGGGGAAGGGGCGGGGGGGGGGGGGGGGGGGGGGACTGCAAAGATGTAAAATAGGGACTACAGGTAATCACAAAGAGAGTTGAAAGGCAGAGGTGATAAAGAGGGGAAAAAGAAAGAAAGAAAAAAAAGGAGCCATAGTCTGCCCAAAGATCACCTGAGCTATATAATACACACACACATAGGAGAGAGAAAACAGGCACATGGAAGATAGGAAGGAAACGAAAAGTAATAGGAAAGTAAGGGATTAAGGAAGTAAGTAAGTAAGTAAGTAAGGAAGGAAGGAAGGAGAGAGACAGGAAAGAAGGAAAGAAGGAAGGAAGGAAAGAAGGAATGAAGCAAGGAGACAGGAAAGAAGGAAGGAGAGAGACAGGGAAGGCAGCAGGAAGGAAGGAAGGAGGAGAAGAAGGAAGGAAGGAAGGAAGGAAGGAAGGAGAGAGACGGGAAAGGAAGGAAGGAAGGAAGGACGGAAGGAAGGACGGAGGACAAGGAAGGAAGGAAGAAGGGAAGGAGAGAGACAGGAAAGGAAGGAAGGAAAGGAAGAAGAAGAGAGACAGGAAAGGAAGGAAGGAAAGGAAGAAAGGAGAGAGACAGGAAAGGAAGGAAAGGAGAAAGGAGAGAGACAGGAAAGGAAGGAAAGGAAGAAGGAGAGAGACAGGAAAGGGAAGGAAAGGAAGAAAGGAGAGAGACAGGAAAGGAAGGAAAGGAAGAAAGGAGAGAGACAGGAAAGGAAGGAAAGGAAGAAAGGAGAGAGACAGGAAAGGAAGGAAAGGAAGAAAGGAGAGAGACAGGAAAGGAAGGAAAGGAAGAAAGGAGAGAGACAGGAAAGGAAGAAAGGAGAGAGACAGGAAAGGAAGGAAAGGAAGGAAGGGAAGGAAGGCAGACAGGAAGGAAGGAAAGGAAGGAAGGAGAGAGACAGGAAAGGAAGGAAAGGAAGAAAGGAGAGAGACAGGAAAGGAAGGAAAGGAAGAATGGAGAGAGACAGGAAAGGAAGGAAAGGAAGAAAGGAGAGAGACAGGAAAGGAAGGAAAGGAAGAAAGGAGAGAGACAGGAAAGGAAGGAAAGGAAGAAAGGAGAGAGACAGGAAAGGAAGGAAAGGAAGAAAGGAGAGAGACAGGAAAGGAAGGAAAGGAAGAAAGGAGAGAGACAGGAAAGGAAGAAAGGAGAGAGACAGGAAAGGAGGAAAGGAGAGAGACAGGAAAGGAAGGAAAGGAAGGAAGGGAAGGAAGGCAGACAGGAAGGAAGGAAGGAAGGAAGGAGAGAGACAGGAAAGGAAGAAGGGAAGGAAGGAGAGAGACAGGAAATGAAGGAAAGGAAGAAAGGAGAGAGACATGAAAGAAAGGAAAGGAAGAAAGGAGAGGGAGGGAGGGTGAGAGGGGTGAGAGGGAGGGAGGGTGGGAGGGGTGAGAGGGAGGGAGGGTGGGAGGGAGGGAGGGTGAGAGGGGAGGGAGGGAGGGTGAGAGGAGGGAGGGTGTGGAGGGAGGGAGGGAGGGAGGGTGTGGGAGGGAGGGTGAGAGGGAGGGAGGGAGGGAGGGAGGGTGTGGGAGGGAGGGTGAGAGGGAGGGAGGGAGGGAGGGAGGGTGTGGGAGGGAGGGTGAGAGGGAGGGAGGGAGGGAGGGAGGGAGGGTGTGGGAGGAGGGAGGGAGGTTGGATGTAGGAAAAAAAACCTTGTTTGTGTTGCAATAGTTACTACAATGACAAAAGAACAGATGATGTAAAAGAAAGCGCATACAAACACTTTCACCCTGAGAAGAATATAAAGTATTTACACACAATTCTAAGCCTCTGAAACACATTTCTGCACATTTAAAAACATCATCTGCAGTTCCATCTCCTAAATTTCTTTTGTCCAAACACGAGCGGATCAATTGTCCTGATGAGTCAAACTCAGCTGATCAACTGTGAAACACAGTGAGAAAGCCAAACAAATTAGACCAACTAGTTGAAAGCAAAACAACATGTCCAGTTGTCTAACAGTTACAATTAAGTGTCAATTACTTGCCTTTTCATCGCTGCTGTTTCTAAAGCTTTCTTTACAAAATGGACACAAAACACAAACAGCTTTTGTGAAATTAGAATGGGGAAAAAATCTTACATAACAAAACAGAAAAACAAGCACAAGATTGTGATTAAATGAAAATGAGAGAAAAAAAAAAGAACAGCAGCAAAGTACAAAACAAGAACAACAAAACTATGTATGTAAAAGAAAAATTGTGTGTGTGTGTGTGTGTGTGCGGAGAAAAGCAGGCATGAGTCAGTTACTAAACTCTACAGGTTAGATACAAGTTTTAGGAGGGGAGAGAGGGGGAAATGAGAAAGGAAAGAAGCAAAAAGAGACACAAGTTGGGGGTGGGGTTAAAGGAGAAAAGAAAAAGAACAAATTAGGAGGAAAAAATGAAAAGAAAAAAAAAATAATCATGCTCTTACTGCAACTGAACTGCACAGGGGATTGCTTGGAAGACCGAGCGCACCTCTCGCAATCAGTCTCGGTCTGGGAGTTCACACATTCCCAATGTAATAACACAGCGGAAGCAAACACAGAGGTTCAGTTCACACAGACTAAATACAACATACAGTATGAGGAAATCGTATGCAGATGATATTCTTGTGTAAATGATTAGAAAGCAAACGTGAGAATAACGTCATTTCAATGCCTAGGACACGTTGGTAAAAGCCCTGCTGCCTTAATATCCACACAGGCTCATTTACCCACAGGGCACGAAGCTCCCTGGAGGATCTGATGAGGGTAAATGACACGCTGTGGCCTACACAGGTGATAGTAATAGTAGCCAGGTAAACACAATAGCCAGTGAAACAAAAGTCCTTCATCAGAACAACATGGGCTTAATATTACCAATCAGAGAGTATCAAAATCCTGTCCTGTTCTTCTTAAGCCTTAGATTAAGTGATCAATGCAAGACAGATTCATCTAAAACCTTCCAGCACCTGCTCCCCAGGGCCTCCACTACATCTGGGGGAATTTACGAGACTGCAGATGTTGCCTGCTGCCACCTAAAACACCTGTGATCACACACTTGCCGTAATCTTCCCCTCTAAGTGACACACGTGTGAGCGCACGCACACACACACCTGCTACCTCTGTAATTCATGTCAATGTGGCATCTGCAGAAGCAAGAGAGAAACAAGCCCACTTTAGCAATAACTTAGAGACTTAACACAGAGACACGCATCAAAACTAACCAACCATATAAAGTACACGCCGGGAGGCCTTAGCCACAAGAGGCACAGCGTCTTATCCCTGGTTCTTAAAGGGACAGCGAAATCATATAAGCCTGAATTAGACAAAGGGGAGTCAACAAGCAGGGAATGTTAGAGAATTACACTGTCGAGGCAGATCCATTTACAGTCTGAAAGACACCTGCAAATTTCCTAACACATGAAAGGGCAGGATTGAGAGAAAACGTGTGTGTGTGTATGTGTGTGTGTGTGTGTGTATCAGTGCGGCATTACTAGTCATAGCACATAATCCATATTATTATGATAAAGGACATGCTCTATTCTCAGTTGTTGTGAGAAAAACAGTTATCACATGACGTCCACAGACTAAAGCTTCAATAAATCCATATAAATAAATCCACATAAACAGGCACCACCCGGAGTCACTCTCATCCTGTGAATTAATGCCAAACTGTGTTAACTCCACATTACCGGTACATTATACTGAACATACACAGTGAATAAGAAATGATTCTGGATTCAGTCTAACTGTGTGCTGGACAAGGCTTGAGATCCTAGCTAAACAGAAGCTTTTTATCAAGATTTTTAATTATATGATGATTGCTGACTTCTCATAAACACATTCGATTAATTTATTCATTTAAACGAATTTATTCATTCGTTCATTTATTTAACTTCAATTAACACTTTCTTATGGTCAGGATCATAGTGGATCTGGAGTCTATCCTGGGAATACTGGACATGAGGTGGGAATACACTCTGGATGGGACACCAATCCTTTACACTATGTATATATGCCTAAAGAGACACACATGTTCGATAGAGAGAGACGGACAGAGAGAGAAAGGGAAGAGCAAAACAGAGAGAGATAGTGAGAGATGGACAGACTTTATTCTCATGTGTTTCCAATGTTCCGAGAGAGAGAGAGAGAGAGAGAGAGAGAGAGAGAGAGAGAGAGAGAGAGAGAGAGAGAGAGAGAGAGAAAGAGGGTGGATGGCTAGAGAGGAGTGTCCAGTTTCTCATATCTCCCACTACTCCAGCAGCAGTTTTGTTTAATGAGTAATTGTAGTAGGTCTGTAAATCAGATAAGAGCTTGTATGTGTGTAAGTAAATACCTCGATGACCAAATGGCTGATTCGAGGCCAAAAGGTTCGATGGCCACGTTCAATCTATCCGTCTTTGCAAACGGTAATAAAATTCCTGTGCTAGATTTAGGATGAGTAAACATCTGCAGCTCTTTTAGCAGCAGAGTGAAGAGAGATAGCCTCATTATTAATGAAGGAAATAAAACGGTAACAAGGCCGCATACAGGAAGGAACATCGGGGAGCCGTGTACTTGTAGTTCAGTAACACAACACAGATGTCAGAGCACTTGTGGGAAATTAAGAGAGTGTGAGGGATGATTTAAACCAGGTAACATGCGTTAGGAGCAATGGAGATGAACGGTGAGTTAGAGGGTGGAGTGTGTGTGTGTGTGTGAGTGTGTGTGAGTGTGTGTGAGAGAAAGAGAGAGAGAGAGAGAGAGAGAGAGAGAGAGAGAGAGAGAGAGAGAGAGAGAGGAGAGAGAGCATGAACTATGGAAAGCAGATGCACCACAGGAGAGAAGTTTAAGATGCAGTACACAGAAAATGCTGAAATTAAACAGAAGCAAAAGCACTCCACATGCGTAATAGTCTTTGAAGAGCACACAGGGTGAAAAAAATCTGAAAAAGTGATCTGCCTTAAAAGGAAGCCTGGACCTTCTTTCACAACATTAGAAAAAAAAATCAAAAATCAAAGAAAAGGTCAGTAGGTTGATGCACACTTGCATGAAGTGTTTAAACCCAGAACAGCAGGTGCATAAACTGTTGAAATTGAGGTTAATTTATCATAAATGATTATTCCATTAATAATCACTGTACTTTAATAAGGTTTACCCCCTGTGGAGTAATCCTCCCTGCACTCAGTTCACACAGAGAGTAGACTATATTAACATAATTAAGTCTGATTTACTGTAGTGGAAAAATAAAAACACAAGCGCTCCACCCCAGCGCATTACATTAACATTTTAAAATGTTTCCCTAACAAGTAAAAGCTTTCGTTATTTGTCTTATTTTAAGTTTTGAAGTGGGCTTAATTGAAAGTATAGTCACACTTCCTCCAGACATTAACTTTTTTTTAATATCTTAGTGGATATGACAGGATAAGAATCTCTGACAGTTTTGACCTTGTGAGGACATCTGGCTAGAACTTTTCCCAAGGAAAAGTGTATTTTTATAGACAGACAGACAAATAGATAGATGCTAAACAGACTTGTAACTAAAAAGAGCTACAAGATTTTCTTTTGATAACTAAAATTAATTAGTCATGGTTTAAAACAAAATCAAAAGAAAAAGGTGTGTGTGTGCGGTGTGCTGTTGTGGCGTGTGTGTATGTATGGATGTGTGTGTTGTGGTGTTGTGTTATGTCTGTATGTGCCCCTGTGTATGTATGGATGTGTATGCGTAGGTAAATGTGTGTGTGTGTTTTTTTTAAAAAGGGTATGTGTGGGTATGTGTGCGCATGTGTGTTTTTGTATGGCTGTGTGTGTTTGTGTGTATAAAAGGGTATGTAGGGATATGTGTGAGCAGGTGTAGATGTGTGTGTACGTGTGTGTCTATGTACGGATGTGTATGTGTTTGTGCAAGTGTTTGTGTGTGTATATATATGTGTATTTATGGAGGTGGGTGTATAGTGTGTATGTATGGATGTGTGTGTGTGTGTTTTATGGATGTGTATGCCTAGGTAAATGTGTGCACGTGTGTGTGTGTATAAAAGGGTATGTAGGGATATGTGTGCGCACGTGTAGATGTCTGTGTACGTGTGTGTCTATTTGTTTTGGTTTTTGGGGTTGGCAAGTGTTTGTGTGTGTGTATATATATCCCGTGTATGTATGGAGGTGGGTGTATAGTGTGTATGTATGGATGTGTGTGTGTATAGATGTGTGTGTGTGTGTGTGTGTGTGTGTGTAAAAACCTGGGTGGCACTTAGACAATGTTAAAACAGGAGTGAAAAATGAGAGTAAAGAGTAAAAGTCTGGACGAATAAGAAGCAGCTGAAAGAGAATGATTCATGAAACACTAAGTGCTACTGAGAGAAGTGTTTTAATAATCATAGCATTAACAGAAAACTTGAGTCTGTTATAGAAAGCTTTGCAACAAGTGAACATTCAGACACTCTCAGTTCCTTGAATTATGGAGACCATTTTAGCTGAGGATCGAAGCGAGGATCGTGAAGCTCTGAGACGGAGACGCTCAGACAAGTACTCGGTGTTTAAAGTGAGTAATCACCAACTGTTTGATATTAGAAACAGTCAGTTTGGTAAATGCATGGAATTATTCTGCTTTATTTATTTAAAACGGCTTTATCTCAGCTTAAATTTACTTTATAGGATTCAGGTCAAGGTTTTGTGATGGCCACTCCAAACCTTTCACTTTGTTAGCTTAAAGCCATTTTTTCTGTTGGAAGTTCCAGCTGCGACCGTGATCAACTTTAAACTGGCAAATTTGTTGCCAGTGTTGCTTCAGTATTTCTGAATAACCCTTAATCCTAATGATGCCATCTATTTCCTGAAGTGCACCACAAGAAAAAAAAAACCTGATCACCTGCAAACTTCAGTCTAGGGCTGAAACGATGAACTCGAGTAACTCGAATACAAAAAATCATCGAGGCAAATTAGTTGCCTCGAAGCTTCGTTTAGTCCATTTACTGCAACTACACACAGAGTGCTGCGTTTCCCCACGGACCATTATTACTGACGCACAACCCGCTAAACTCGGGGAGAAAATGGCGAAGGATTCAGGTCAAAGAAAACGGCAGAAAGTTTTCAAAGTTTGGGATCATTTCAAACTAAAACAGAAATAAAACTCTGTACAGTGTGATTACTGTAAGATTGAGCTGGTGTACCACAACAGTACAACTTCGATACTTCAATACCTCATTCGAAAACACACAGTCCCCGCTTTAAGTCCACACAAGTCGACACGAGTCGACACAAGCTTCGCACTTAGCTTAAATCAATATGATTGCTAGTTGAAATTAAGGCCTGTAAAAATGTATGTGTATTGTGGCTACATGTAGTGACTATTTAAGACTGTAAATCAATATGGTGGCTAGTTATGATGTCCCTAATTTAGCTAAGTTTTGTGAAAGCCTAAGCGTCATTCATGTTGATAGCCTCACTCTCTCTCTGTCACTCTCACTCACACACACCATTATGTGTGTTTTGTGACATTTAAGAGGGTTTATTCTCCAAATAACTCTAATTTCATGTTACAGAAAAATGTGTTAAGAAATTTTATGTATATGGACTCTTGTTCTTTTTCCAGGTTACCTTACTGTCCACTAATGTTTGCCTCTTAGAAAAGCCACAAAGTCTTCCAGGAAGACAGTAAAGGCTTATGTCCTGCTTGAGCTGTAGTTGGACTCAGACATCAAAGTTAAGTTGCACAACATAAATGCAATGTTTAGGTATTATTATTATTATTATTTAGTTTTAGGTTGTACCATGTTGACCAGTAATTTTTCAAGTTTTTTTTATTTATATATTTGTATTGGCATTTTGAATGTCAATTAAATGCACTAAATGGGTTTAGATTTTACAACTTAGTTGTTCGTTTTAAGAGACTAATTTATTTTCTCTTGCATATTTAGTATTCCTCTTTAATAAAGAAACAATATTTCTTATCCGATTACTCGATTAATCGATGAAATAATTGATTAGTAAAATAATCGATAGCTGCAGCCCTACTTCAATCTGGGTTTTTTTTCCCCTCTACTTCCTAAATTGTTCCTATATTCCCTAATGGTGGGTCGATGTACATGCTTTACAACCAGATGCATCCAAATCAGAGGTGTTCAATCTTGCCAATGCTGCTTTATA
Source organism: Hemibagrus guttatus (assembly GCA_033459395.1). Taxonomy (NCBI): domain Eukaryota; kingdom Metazoa; phylum Chordata; class Actinopteri; order Siluriformes; family Bagridae; genus Hemibagrus; species Hemibagrus guttatus. The sequence continues at coordinate 5,504,028 of JAUCMX010000010.1, read as the reverse complement.
TTCCAACCAAGCAAGTAGTCACACCTGAGTCTACTGAAAGCCAAGATCAACTGATAAAACAGATTGGACACCCCTGATGCAAGTGCTTCACCAGTTCTTTTGCTATTGTCTTGATATTCAGATAAACCTGTAGGACTGAAATTTGTTGTTTTGTGCTTCCTTCGTGAACAATGAAGTGTCTGTGTGATCTCAAGACTTTTATTTGCCTAAAATTGTTTGTAAAATTGCAGCTTGTGGTACTTTTAGTGGTTTGGGATTTGCTCAGGAGGACTGACTTGGCTGAGTTGCTTGGATAGTCTAATGGTATCTAAAGCTAAAACATTAAATACGGCCACAGGTCCATTTCCAGTTAACTCCTAATCATGCCGCTGGCCAATCAGAAGCTTCTAAAAGTCATTACATGAATTTCTGGAATCGTCCAGAGTGTTTAAAAAGGTCAGCTTGGTGGATGTGAACTCCTGACCTACTGAAACATTAACATAGTGAATTAAAGCTGAAAATAAATCTGTATCTCACAGTGTGTTGTACCTCCGATGTGAACAAAGATGGACGCTCTATCTAAAGATGAACCAGCACGAAATGTATGAGTTGTGAAAAACTGAGATTAAAAATCTTTAGCCTAGGTGTATGTGAACAATATCCAGAGCACTAAATGTCCATTAACACCATTCAAAACTTCAACAAGTCACAAATATAAAAAGGGTTATAACGTTAGGACGGAAATGAGAAACAAAATGATAATTTAATTACATTTTAAACACAGTGAAAAAAAATGATGCCAGAAACGACATCAATTCAAGGATCTTTTCTAGCATCAAGCTATGCACATCATTAAAAAATGTTATGAAACTTGTGTCAGGCCACATGATAGATATTCAAATGAGGATTTTCAGCCCTGGTCGTGTCATCCATATATTACAGATGTGTAGGGAGTAGGAGGTTATTCACAAACATTCATTTGATATAGACCTGTGCCCTTCGATATTAAGAGGCATTCCTCACTCATCACCCATAATGCTGTTCAAAAAGTGTGAGCAGTTTGGATTTATTCAAAAATAAATAAATAAATAAATAAATAAATAAATAACCATACACGAGTAGATGTGGCTATACTGCAGTCTTATCGCTGCACTGGGTGAGAGTGAACTCAGAAATAAGGAGCGAGAGGAAGACTCAGACTTCAGGATTAATCATCATGACAGGTGCTGTGAAACTGCAACATAAACCACGGTTCTAAAGAAAGGCCATGGGAGAGGAGGGTGTTAAATGTGTGCATGGGAGTATATAGATTTTTTTTTTTAACACTGTTTAATTAACTATTCAGTATTAAACGTTTTTAGAATGAAAGACAACAGCATCTAACCCAGATCTCTATGAGGGCTTCATGAACCCTGCGCATATCCAACAGGGCATCATTTTAGATTCATGGAGCAGGTATGCATCTCTTGTAATGCAAATAACAGCTTCTCGCTTGTCTCACTTAATCATTCCGTGTTATTTGGGTCACTTACTCTCGTTACTTCTTGAGTGTTACTTCTACGAGACTATAGATTGTGACGTGAACTTAGCTGTGCGCTACTATGAGTGCTAATCAGTCAATTACACCGGACGTGATCACTACTCTATGTGGATGTGTAGGTGTGTGTTGGAAGGTGAGCGTGAACTGACCGAGTCTCTGAGAGCCGAAGGTGAGAGCGAGACGGTCGAGCAGATCCACATCCTCGTAACAGTCCTCATTGGCTACAACCCAAAAGCAGCTTTCAGTCATTTTCTGTGGAAGGATCTAGAACACAAAGACACACACACACACCATGTATGCACACAAACACACACACACACTTCAAATTAGCAAAATACACATTGACAATGAAAAACACTGAATGAAAATACAATAAACAAATGGAATATTTCAATATGGATGCAAACACAATCAAATATACACCCACACACACACAGTCAGACACACCAAGATACACACACCACACATGCAGGCACACACACACACACACACACACACACACACACACACACACACACACACACACACACACACACACAAGATGAACAGAATAGCAAAACATTGCCAATTAAAAACAGAGAAATAAAGAAAGCACATACAATAAACTAATGGAAAATTTCAGTATGGGTACAAACACATGCAATCACACCCACACACACACACACAAAATGCAGGAATTGATGTTGTGACATTCCATTCCACTTCATGTAACTAAAAGCTGAGAAAGAGTAAAAAGTTAAAGCGCTTCTACTCAACATGAAAATACAAAACACTAAGTAATAACGGTAAACTTGTAAAAATGTCAAAGAAATATCAAATCAAATATTCATTGTGTACTACAGCAGATCCCCGAGACTGTGGCCCTCGAGTGGCTCGTCTGAACTCTCTCTGCGAGCTCAAACAACACAGAGCAGCTCCTACAACCTCTGCTCACGCTGCACCCACTCACTCACTCGACTAAAAGGAAAAGCCATGCGGAGGGGGAAAAAAACCCTAGAACTACAAGTCAGTGCACTATCATAATTTAGCTGCAGCCATGTATATAAGAAACAGCAAATAAGGTAAAACCAGAG
>JAUCMX010000010.1:5419281-5500936 GCA_033459395.1 Hemibagrus guttatus | reverse complement strand
AAATTTTAAAAAGCAAATTAGTCAATTTCACGTTATAAATAACAACCATGTTTTATTTTTAAATAAAATAAAAAAAACAGATCATTGTACTTATTAATTATAGAAGTTGCTTTCGGCTGCTCCCTGTTCGGGGTCGCCACAGCAGACCAACTGGTCCGCACAACAACTTGGCACAGGTTTTACGCCGGATGCCCTTCCTGAAGCAACCCTCCCATTTTTTTTTTCCGGGCTTGGGACCGGCACTGCATCCAGTGGCTGGGGTTGAGGCATTGGCTGGAATCGAACCCGGGCCTTCCGCATGATGGGCGAGAAACCTACCACTGAGCCACCAATGCCTCATTGTACTTATTAATTAAAAAAATATAAAAAATATATTTTTTTTTCATATTGCCATGTTTCCCCATGTTGCTTAATCATGTCACTGTTACATAATTTCTGGATATGTCTTTAAAAAACATCAGTACATACCTTTATTAAGCATTTCAAAAATAAATAAATAAATAGATAAATAAATAAATAAATAGATAAAAAAATAAATAAATAAATAAATAAATAAATAAATAAATGCATTAGTCAACTGCTTTCTAAATTTTATTTTAGTTCAGTGAAAATGTTTTATTATGCATGTAAGGGAGAGAAGAAGAAAAAAGTAGTAATGTCTTGTCTGTAGTAACAGTCGTAGCACAGCTGCTTCCAGTAGTAACACAGCTGCTTCTACAGGCAGGGGTGCACACACTTCCCACAATGCAACTGTACAGCTCTTGTTAAATAAGAGATAAATGTTTTTGGGAAGGAAACATGAATACTGCATCTAATGTGTCATCTACAGCCATTAGAGCCCTCAAAAGAGCACCATTATCCTTCTAATAGTTAATTAGCAAACAGGTTTTAGATGAGCAAAAAACATATGGCTAACTTTGTGCAACATCTGTATGTCGACTGCAAAGAGCACAAAGATGAAATATTAATAGCTATATGGCAAAGTAATAACACTCCAAAAGAAGGAAGCGGGGTGTCTGACGATACCTTTTGATCCTTCACGGAGAAATTAAAGCTTGTATTTAATGAGGTTTGGCAGTGAGCACCAGAAGTTTCCTTCACAGTCACTTCCCTAACAGCTGTCTTTTTTTTTTTTCTTCTCTGTTGTGCGGTGATGTTAAGTGAGGGACTTCTGTAGGGGAATGGATTTAAGTAAGGAGTGCTTTCCAGAAAACAGAGAAAAGCTGTAAACAAACAAACAAACAAACAGATAAAGCATGCTACTGTGCATGTGTTGTTCTCCAAAAGGTGATAAGACATGTCGAAGGGACTCTTACAGGTTTTACATTTCTTACATTTTAGATTTCTCTATGCAAACAGATGCATGTTCAATCTTGCCATCTTTACAGAGGAATTTTATTCTTCTCAAAAACAGACAAGATGCTTCGTATTCACTATATATACTCGCTACACAGGACAGGATGCAGTACACTTTTGATACAGTGCTTGAAGAAATGTTCCAGAAAGTGGTAAAAAGTGGAGTGTATATGTATAATTTTTTCTTATGATAAAAGTGTTTTTGTAGGAGTTCTCTCATAATAGGTAACTGAGGGTTTTGTACATGGCAGTCGAGCATCATAAATGTGTGCGTATGCACTTTGCAACATGCCCCTAAAGCTCTTGATATTTCTATAGCAAAGCCATGTTTTGGCATGTGACAGGGAGTACTATTTTGCTGAAAGACTCCACTGCCATTAGGGAATACCGTTGCCATGAAGGGTGTACCTGGTGTGCAACAATATTTAGGTAAGTGGTTTAAAGTAACATTGATATGAATGCCAGGACCCAAGGTTTCCCAGCAGAACTTTGCTCAGAGCATCACACTGCCTCTGCTAGACCTGGCCGTCTACATGATGCAAAAGAAACCTCAAGTCGTCAGAGACCAGGCCACCTTCATCTACTGCTCCATGGGCCAGTTCTGATGCTCACATGTCCATTGTAGGTGCTTTCAGTGGTGTAGAGGTGTCATTATAAACACTCTGACCGGACTGTACCTACACAGCCTCATATGCAGTGATGCACTGTGTATTCTGACACCTTTCTATCAGAGCCAGCATTCACTTTTTCAGCAATTTGTGCTCTGCAGTGGAATGGGACCAGATGGTGTAACCTTCGTGCTCTAAGTGCATCAGTGACGTTTTGGCACCCATGACCCTGTCGCTGGTTCAGTGGTTGTCGATCGTTGGTCCACTTTTAGTCTGTACTAACCACTGCATCCCAGAAACACAGCAGAAGACCTGCTGTTTTGGAGATGCTCTAACCCAGAGTTCACAATTTGGCCCTTGTTCAAGTCACTCAGGTGCCTATGGTTGCATATTTTTCCTGTTTCACACGCATCAACTTCAAAATCTAATTGTTGAATTGGTGCCTAACATATCCTACCCCTTGACTGGTGTCATTGTAATGAGATAATCAATGCTATTTCACCTGTCAGTGATTTGTAAATCTTACCTTGGACCAGTTGAGGCGCTTCATGATGGTCTCAGGCTTGAACTCCTTCTTGGGCTGAAGGCCGAACGGCAGCACATTCTGGTTGGGGAGTGACATAAGACCCCCCAGTCCTGGAGGAGGAGGGGGAGGGGGGGCACCAAAAGGGGGAGGCACTCCCGGCATGGCAGCACAACCTGGCAAAGGTGGTGGAGGTGGTGGAGGAGGAGGTGGAGCCCCAGGAGGAGGGGGTGTAGGAGGGGGTCCTTGTGGAAAGGATGAAGAGCCTGGAACAGACTGTACTGTAGGTATGCCCACTGGAACTGTCCCAAACTGCACAAGGAGAAAAAAAAGTTAGGCAACAAAATATGAAAAAGCATATAGTCAGTGTTCAATAGGGGAAATGTTAGAAACGTTGAACCATCAGTAAAGCTTAAAGCATTTATTTTCCATTTACACAACCTGGCCAAAGGTATATAGACACCTGACCATCACACCTGCATGTGTTTCTTCCACAAACTGTTCTCATAACCCCGTGATACTGTTCAGGGTTGAAAACTTGGCTGAACTTCTCCTTGGTGCCAAAGCTACCTTGCACTGGTTCAAAGCCAGAAACCTGAACATGTCAGAATGGTCCAGTCAAAGCCCAGACATCAATCCAATTCAGAACCTGTTGAGAATTGCTGTTCAACAAACATTTTCCATCCAGAATTCTTAATCAGCCTTTGAATCACAATAAAAATGCACCTACAAACGCAATTTGTGTAAATCAAACCAAAAGATTCCCAATTAAGATTATTTCAATTCCAGGTTGTAACACTATACATATGGAATTGAATATATGAGTACATTAAAACAGCATCACCTCCACTTTTTACAAGCCAATTCATGGAAACAACAGGCAATACATAACACTATTATGTAACCAAGATGTAGTACAGCTGCAGGCAAGAATTTATGGAAACTGTAGATGCTTTAATTCAGACACTAAACCAACCATCCTAAATCATACATTTTAGGCAATAAGGTGGAATGAATTACAGCAACATTTATGTGGGACACGGAATTGCTTCAAATGATAGCAGACTGCCAAGATGGATCACTTTAACTGCCTGTATTGCAAACTTTCACTTCGCTCGTTGGGCTCCATTATTTAACAACTGATCGGCACTATCGATGGTGGCCTAGTGAGCCAAAAAGCAATTCATCAAATAAACTGTTCAGCTGGTGCTCTATTTATCATGCCAATCTGAAGGTTTGAGGATCAACTGGGGAGAAAATAAAAGATCGCTTCTACTACCTGAGGAGGGACACACATTCTTCACACTTAGTAATTGTTTAACCAGATGCTTAAAAAGAAATGTAAAATGCCTGTTTCACATTTTTCAAGCAATAAGTATTTAAATTGATGTCTTAAGGTCATTTAGCCAGATTACTCTAGAATTTAATCCCTTTGCTCTAATCAATATATTGAGTCTGAATCTGTTCTCTTCAAAGTCATTCGCTAAGCCACCACAAAGGGCTTTCTCGAAAATAAGTTCAAATCAGCAGTTGGATCTCTCAAACTAATAAGAAAATCAGGAAGATTAGCTTTCACCTAACCCATCTGGAGCTCAAGAACAATCAGGGCCACAATTAGAGGCTGCAATAAAACCACTGACAACGGTGGATCGAATACTTATAGATGCATCATAAGCATCTGTCAATAGTAGATTCAACTTTTATTAAATCAACTAAGTCAACTTTTATTTATCTCATTTATACAAATGAGCAGTTGAGTTAAGGGCCTTGCTCAAGGGCCCACAGCTTGGTGGTCCTGGGATTCAGATTCATAACCTTCCGATCAGTAGTCCAGTGCTTTAACCACGAAGTTACCATGCTTCCACTCTTTTAAAAAGGCTTTCCACTAGTTTTTCAGGGGTCTGAGCAAGGCACTCGAGTTCCTCCACTCAAAGTCACACACCATGTCTTCATGGAGCTCTGTGTTTTAGTCTCTTAGTTCCAGAGAAGGGAGACTGAAACGCTACAGCAAATCAAGACATTATATCTAGACAACTGCTTCAATTTTTGTGGGAACAGTTTTGTGGAAGGCCCACATACAGGTCCAATGGTCAGGTGTCCAAAACCTTTGGCTATTTCATATACATAAAGCTTTCCTTTTAAACATAAGCCCAAAAAAGTCATATTTTCCAATGCCAAATCAAAACAGTGTGGATGAGTCAGATCACAGCATGACTGACAGCAGCTACAAAAGCATGGAGTAATAACAGCATGCAGCGTCCAGAAATGCTTTTCTTTTTTAAAATTGTGAGTCATCAACATTGCACAGCATGAACGTTCATTTTCTTCTGAAATACACAAAATGCACAGTGCTCATGGAATGTCAGGTAAAACTACAGTTTGAATGTTTTCCAAAGCTACACCGATCAACAGAGAAACACACAGAAGCTGCACATACAGTACATCTGATTTAATGAAGCAGTTTAAAATGAGCTTATTACTCTCTGCTCATTTAACTGCAGACACAGTACTCAGTGGCTTATTATCCAATTAGGATCATGAGTTGTCAGTGAACCTCGGCAAGATCAAAAAACCGTAGTTGTTCTACTTAAAAAAACAAAAAACAAACAAACCCCAATAATAATAACAATCGTGTTTCATCGCAATACAAATGTGATAAACTCTCTGATTAGCATTTTCATTATACGATGTGACATCATTTACACTCCTCTCTCATGTAGTATATATTTGTTTGTATCGACACAGTCTTGTAGTAAAGCAAGGATTTTTTTTTTCACTTTAAAAAAACCGTGTAATTATAATAAATACAGTCCTTTTTTAACAAATACATTTTTAATATTTTTAATTTTATATAAAGCAGGAATATTGTAGCCACTTGAATGCAATTAAGCCACTCTGGCCACCAAGAAAATCTGTGCACAAGTTGGCTTACCGCTTATTTATATATAAATAGATAAATAAATAAATAAACAAACAAACAAACAAACAAATAAATAGCGACTGAGTTCAAGACAAGTGTTCTTTTTTCCACGCATTTCCTATCTAGTAGTTTCAAACAAAACTCTTTCAGACATTGTGCTGGGCATTGCGTCAACCTGCGCTGCAAAGAGCTGCTACTGTGACCGTGCTCTCTCGCAGAGGGACAGTAAAGCTGGAATGTACTGCACCAGAGAGAGTGCGAATGACAAGCTCGAAAGTTTGGATGCAGGTAGAACAGGTAGATATATTTTGGACTGCATAATAATTATAAAAATATAATAAAAAAATAAAAAAATCAAAATCAAAAATAAGTGATTAGACCAGATAAAATATCCAAGATTAATTTCAAGACAACTGATGGTCTGGTTTAATTTACTGTCTCCATCATTTCTAGTGCATATTTTAAGAGTCTTTTTTGAAAAGGTTTTTTAGATCTAAATCTAAGAAAAAGACAATACCTGAGATCTGAAGGCCTGCAACTCTGCCTCCAGCTGATTGATTTTCTCTTCCTGCTTCAGGAGCTGGGCCAAGGCCTCCTGTCTCCCCATGATCTCTTCATCAAACTGGAGGTCAAAAGTAGCATTAGAGCAGTTCCATTCAAGGACACACACCACAGCAGTGCATAACTGATTTCATGCGGTGCATCTCATCTTTATAAGAACCCCATGAAACCAAATCAAACCAAATCACAAATGATTGCTGCGTTACTCCTGGTTGTTCATTTTCTGCTCTTATCAAAATGGCTTTGATAAAGGGGGGGGGGGGGGTTGAATAATGAAAGAGTGAGGCAAAAGCAATAGTGAATTTGTGCGAGCTAAAGTAGCATTATTTATTTAGTAATTTGAGGCTTCTAAACATATGATTAAAGAAAACAGGAGGAAGTTTGGAGGGAACAGTTGGCTAGTCTGCACTTAATCAACATCAGTGCTGTAGACACACCCCTTCACCCTGAAACCAGTCAGAGGCGCCACACTGTGAGGGCTTTACATACAGTCCTCCTCAACATCAGAAAAAGAACAAATAATAATAATAATAATAATAAAAATGTTATTCATTTATGAAAGATACAAACCCCTTTTCTCTAAATGACTGTGTTTAAGGTACTGATTGTGTACCCGAGTGGCTACCTGAAGGACAAGAGCGCTGTAGCACACACAGTGTGATCTGATTAAATACAATACATTCTTAGCAATGTTTGTTCGGTCTAAAAACGATTTGTTTTTAAAAACTGAGCCTGAAAGACTGACAACCTGTTTGTCTAGTATCGTGCTGAGGACGCTAGCAAACACCTTTGTTGTTTGCACTCAAAATGATGTGTAACTGCTTGCTGTGCTGTAGCTTTAACAGATAGGAAAACCATTAAAATTAAACCAAAATCCAAAAGTAAACCAAATCCATGGGATGTTTAATTTGGTCAGATAAACTGCTTATCATCAAGGTCCTGTCTATGCTCATTTAGATGTATTAAGCGTTTGTTGCAGTGTTCGTAGATTGTGAAATGTACTGCGACAGTTTCTAATGTGCAATGACTTAACGGACTTTTATACTCTGCCATCAAAAAATGTCATCAATTATCTCCATGAAAACCATTTTTAAAACAAACAGACAGAAGTGGCCAGCCGATATATTCTTGTTCACTAGTTGTCGCTGTGGGGATGCTGACTAGTCAGAGTGGTAGGAAGTTTTATTCCAATGAGGTAATGTATTGCATTAGCCTCAAAATATTTCTGACGAGATGAAGCCATTTCTATACTATCAGCTGCTGGGTTTAAGCTGGGTTCTTTTGCTTTAATGGACCATTAACACTTGGAAATCACTTTGCAGAAAGCAAAAAGGTGAGTGCAAGACTCCCAGTGGAATTCCACCCACTTATTTTTGTTGTCCTTTAAAGCTCAATATGATTTAAATAAAATCTTTGCACTGTGGATTAACGAATTCTGTGGAGATCAGCGCTTTCAAAGCCGTGGGTTCCTAGTACCGCTTGGATAGTTTAGAGAAAGATAGGTAAAGCGTGACAGCTCAAAGAGGCGAGGGCTAATCCGTTTCGAACATGGCGGAAAAACATCCTTCATCTATCATTAAGGTACACTTGATGTTCAGCCAAATGTTTGCGGACACCTGATTATCGGATCCACGTGTGGATCTGTTGCCAGAAAGTTTGAAGCAAAGAAGTAAAAGAATAGAAGGTTTTTTTGTACTGTAGCTTTACAAAATCCTTTCAATGGTACACAATATCAGTGCCTGATCTCACTGATGCTCTTGTGACTGAATGAGCAAATGCCCAAAGCCATGCTCCAAAATCTCGTGGAACACATTCCCAGAAGAGTGGAGCTTACAGCAAAGCAAAGGATCAGCCATCTCCATGGCTTTGGAGTGATGTATTCAATGATCATGTATCCACATTCTGTTGGCCGTATAATGTATAAGGAATTTCCACGCCATGCTGCACACTCATTATCGGAATGTATGATTTCAACAAAGCTTGCAAGCTCGTCGTTTTGTGTAGGTGTATATGATGCACATTTATTGCAAATATATCTATTTGTGTTGCCTAAAATGTAATTTGGGGCATTTGTATGTTTGGCATATATGCGCTGCTGGTCGACTAATAAAAACAATGATCCGTTGCTAAAATAATGATTATAAACCTCATGAGTTATTATGGTGGGTAAATTAACCAATTTGTAAGCTTGGTGGTTGGAGGGGAATAAAAGGTCAAATTAATACAATTAACCAGTACTGAAGAGGTGGCTTGACCACTGGATGTAAAATCAGGAAGAAGTAATCAGTTAGATATAGTGCAGAGAAGCATATACTGCAACAAAAAGGAAACACTACAGGGGTGGTTTTATACTCCAGATGCAGCATGGGATGTTTCTACCTAACTGCAACAAGCAAAGGTGCACTGAAAATAATCGATATGGCCGTCGTTTTAATCTCCGAATACTGTTAATTACAAATGGCTGTTTGAACGATTTCGAATACGCTGCCATTAATTAAGGAGGGTTAAATGGTGCAGTATTGAATACTCTTCAAAGGCCACAATCTTCAATAAAGAAACTGGGGTGTAGCCAAAAAAAAAAAAAAAGAAAAGAAATAAACCACTGAAGGCTTACAAAATAAGAAGAGATGAACAAAGGGCAGATAAAGAGAGTGTAACAAAGTAGGAAGACAAGAAAAGTCACTTACCTTCTGCTCTAACTCCAAAGCCCTCTGCTCGTATTCATCCGCCCGAGCCTTGTCCACACACACCTCTTAAAAAAAAAAATACACACAAACATCAGAGACACAAGAGGATCATCATAAATAAGAGAAAGTAACACACACACACACACCTAGAAGATGAGAGAAATCCACATCCAGGCGCTTGCGGTAGGAGAAATCCGGGTCTGTCCCACTTCGATGTAGTACAATCTGAGACGCACATTCCTCTATGATCTTAAAGTACTGAGGCCTAAAACACAGAGAGGGTGTGTGAGGTACAGAACACATTGTATTTAAAACACAGATTGTATGAATACAGCTAGAGCACCTTAACACAGGAGATTAGGGAGACTGGCTTTTCAATGCTTATGCAATAAAAATATCATATAAAACAAGCTTCCTGTACACTAATCTCAGTGAAACAGATCCAAAGAAGGAGATATAATAAAAGTTAAGTGCTTTTAAGAGACAGTTGACTGTTCGAGGCATGATTTAAAATCTGACGAGGGCGACTCAGTAGCGAGCTGACAGACATGCCGTGCTGGTTCCTGCCTCGTCCCTGTGTCACGGCCAATATGGAATTAACCTGCTTTTTATTCCTGTTTTCATAAGGCCCGTGTGGCCCAGATGCGCCTGGCTCCTCTTTAATGTATCCAATTACACAGCGAGAGCCGGAGATAGGAGAGGTTGAAGAGACCTTGATTCCAGATAAGAATTTAACAAGGCATGCCATAGCTTAGGGGCAGTGTGGCACAATTTATGGCACTCGCACAAAATCAATAAAGAGCACGGCCCACTTAATCCCAACAGCAAGGCCATAAGGCCTGCAGCCACACCTCCATCTACATAGATATTAGTGACACACAGATACACAGACCCATACTGAAGGAGAAATGATAGATAGATAGATAGATAGATAGATAGAAAAAGATAGACAGATAGAAAAAGATAGACAAAAAATAGAAAAAGAGAGAGAAGGGGAGACAAAATTAAAATTAAAATTAAAATAGATAGATAGATAGATAGATAGATAGATAGATAGATAGATAGATAGATAGATAGATAGGAAGAGCAATAGGAAGAGAAAGAGAGAGAGAAGGAGAGACAGTGAGAAATTGAGAGATAGATAGATAGACAGACAGGCAAAGATGGAGAGATTAGAAGAGCAATAAGAAGAGAAAGAGAGAGAGAGAAGGAGAGACAGTGAGAAATTGATAGATAGATAGATAGATAGATAGATAGATAGATAGATAGATAGATAGATAGACAGACAGACAGACAGAAAAGATAGGGCAGATTAGAAGACAATAAGAAGAAAAAACAGAGACAGAAAATGGAGAGATTAGAAGAGCAATAAAAAGACAAAGAAGACAAAAAGAAATGGAGAGAAGATGCGGAGTGTGACAGACAAAGGAAGAAAGAAAAGGGGGGAACAGGAAAAAAAAAAAAAAGGGGGTTGAAAAAATGAAAGCAGGCAAGCAAGAAAGAGAGAAAAAAGCCTCTGCTGCCACCAAGTCTAGTCCTTTTCCTCGATGATTTGGATGTGTGAAATACCCTTTTACATTAGGGAAGAAATATAAGACATTTTAGACATTTGACCTTGCTGTGACCTTGACCAATTCTAAAGTCTAATCAGTTCAGCTGCTGGTTACAATCGTAATTTCATATAAGACTTATAAACATTCCAGCACAGGTTCTTGAGATACGGCGCTAGTGAGAATCTCAATCGGACAGACACACAACCTGAAAACATAATGCCTCCACTGCTGAGAGGCATGAAAAAAAAAAGAGTTCCTAAAAGAGTCCTGAGCATTAGAGAAGGATCACAGTAATACGTGTTTCATTACATTTTCATTAGAATATGATGCAACAAGTTAAAGTAAATAGAATGTAAAAATATTTTATATCTTTTGGTCAAGAACCTCACTGTGTGTGTGTGTGTTAGACAAACTAAAGTCAAACATGCACAGGATGATGTGGATGAGCTGAAGCCAAATGTCAAGAGGGAAATTCAGTGTGTTCATGCAAATGAGCAATGTGACTATTAAAAAGTCTGGAGACTGTTGCCAGTTGAAGTAAGAGCCATGACCAGCGGCTTTATAAATGTGCTCTGTGGTTTTGTTTTGGACAATGTCTTGGACAAAAAAAAAAAAATGAACAACAAAAACAACAAATTAAAAAAAAGGTGCAATCAGTGGAGTGAGAGCAGTGTGTTAAACCAAAAACGGTGTGCCGTTTGAATCTCTCATTAGACTCCATGTTAATAAGCAGCTATGCAAAACAGCCCTTTACACACTATTACACACTACTGTTGCGCACTAGGATCATTTTGTTTAGCTAATCTGTGATTCTAATATAGAGAGCTTAACCAGGCGCTCACAATAGCGAGCGACAAGTCACTTGTGTCGCCTGTGGGCGTGTCATTCGAGTCAGTTGTTTGATTTTGTTGCTATACGTCATTTACATAAAACTGAGAAATTCTCATCTCACATGTCGCTGCTCCATGTCGTGTGCATATGCAGAAAAACGGTCTCTTTTATCGCTCAAACCTTTACATGCCATCTCCGGTTCCTTTAAATAATTAATGAAATGCATTGCTCTGGTCAAATGCAGTGTTTTCTGTTTTTGAAGCTTACTTAAAAATCTATGTGAGCAATCATTTTCCCCACAGAGTAAGCCAATATTCAGAACCCAAGTGACACACAATAAGTGCACCCTTTCTCCTTTTCCAATAATTAAGAGAGTAATTAGCAGCCAGATGTTACTAATGAAATGCACAAGAGTTTAGTTAATCATGAAGAAGAAGCATGACTACATGAATAAAAGCACAACTTTTGGCAGTTTAGTGGTTCGGGAGCACTCAGGTGTGTTTCTACATCATACCAAGAACACAGAGCATCAGCCATGACCTCAGGGAAACAGCTGTTGATGCTTAATAATATGAGGAGGGGTATAAAAAGCAGTCTCCAGAAGCATTTGCTATTCTACAGTGAGGGTTTACAGGAATCAGAGACGTCATGTGACCTCTGTAAACATATCAAAGGTTAATGTTCCTGGAGGTACAATCAAATAAACACTAATGAAGTATGGCTTTTATGAAAGGCTACCAAACCACAAAAATTTCAGAACTATGTCCTTTGGACTGATGAGACCAAGCTGCAGGTTTGGGCTTGTTATGTAGCCGCAGGACCTGAGAAACTCGCAGCCATCGAGATAACAATGAACTACACTTTATTCCAGAGTATTCTTGAGACAAGTCTGTCCAGCAGCTTAAGCTGAGCTGAAATTAGGTCATGAAACAAGGTGGTTCCTAAAACTCCAAAACACACCAGGAAATCAACATGCTTTTCTTTTTTTTTAATCAAAATCAAAAGATATTGGAATGGCCAAGTGAATGGCCAGACCTCAACCCCACTGAGATGTTATGGCAGGGTCTTGGGAAAGCTGTGCATCAACAATGCTAATCATGCTCAATCATTGATGAATTGAAGCAAGGAGCCAAAATATGAGAGTCTCCTAAAACTCCTAAAGAAATGTTTACTTCATGTTATTATTGTTAATGGACGTCCTACATGTTACTGAATTATAGGGTTTACTTATTTTTTCCCACCAGGATTCTGAATGCTTGTTCATTTCTTACTGAAAATTGACTACATATTGAAATCTGTTATGGTTTCATGTTGTTGTTCTTGAGCGTATTTGTTTGTTGATAGAAGTTGTTGAGGACCCCAACTGTTATTTAGGCCCCGATGAATAAAAATACAGATTTGAAGAAAAGTGTGCTTTCTTTTTCCTATGACTGTATGTATTGGGTTTTTTTACACCAGCATCCGTGTCATTTTTGCTTTTGAGTATGAAGAGCCAAAGAATTTATTATAGAAACAATTATTACTCTGCTTTCATTTTTTTCCTCGGCGTCCCACATGAACAGAGGGAGGCTGGAGTTGGATTCAGAGACGTGCTCCTCCGCATGAGAACAGATGAATTTGATTTATTCTCAGACTCTCAGTAGCTGTTGCTCAGCACTGTTCTTGTTACTCGTTGTAGAGAGCTTCACACTACAGGATTCATTGCCGAGAATATCAAACATGCTTGAAAATGTTGGAGCATCTGCGACAGCTTGCAGTCAGAGAAAACTGAGCCACTAAAACTGCTCACGCTACACGAGCGGCTGCCAGTCGAGAGTGCAGAGATCTGACGAGAGATAGAATTGTAGACAGACAGAAAGCAAGACAAGAAAAAAGGGGGAAGAGAAGAAGCATGAGAAAGAAAAAGAAAAAAGGGTGTAAAAAAAAATGAAAGAAGGATATCAAGACAGAATGAAAGCATTGAAGCAATAAAGCAAAAAAAGTAAGAACATGAAATTAAGTACAGGCGCGTGTGTGTGATGAGACAATTTCAGTCATTTCAGTGCACCCTTTCGCTGTTGCTCGTCAGAAAAGTCGACCCACACAGGTGTAGAGCAGGCTGTGAGTCGCCTGCCGCTGTTCACTACATAACCATAATGACTTCAGAGAGAGCAATTAATTCCACTTTGTTTCTTATGACAAAGGCGTTCTCCATCGCTAAGCGAAAGGTGCGGAGAACCGTTCTCTCCGATGGGTTTGAAAAATTGTGGATGATACGTTCCGTATTCCTCAAATTAGGAGGCTGTCTAATGATCAAGACCAGATTTAACACGTAGCAGCTGCAAGCGAGCAGACATGAAAAACTCTCTTTGAGCAGGGACTAGTGGGGAAAGAGAGAGAGAGAATTTGTGAAGAAAAAACAGAGATCAGGGTTTGTGAGGACGATGAAAGCGGGCTCATTCTCTTTGTTGGAAGACTCGGGCTGTGGAGCCATAAAAAGGTCATGAACCTTTAAACATTGTAAGCAATGAATTAAAAAGAATAATAATAATAATAATAATAATAATAATAATAATAATAATAATAATAATAATAACCACACACTGGATAGAAACATTGCAATAACCTGGATCAGTTTGTATAAGAATATCTGTAAGAAATTCAGGCTTCTTGTAAGCAGAAGAAAGACACTTCTGCTAAACGACAAAAGATCATTTTAATCACCCATTAAAGAGATAAACACAATGGGTAAATAATAGGAAAATAATTAACAAACAGGCGGAATTATTGCTACTGCCTCGAGGTAGTATTTAGGTATTTAAGTCCCCGAATATGTCTAAGTCCTTTAATACAAGGCCAGGTCCCTGAGTAAGCTGTTAGTATAGAAACAAGTAAACAAAAACACAAACAAAAGGCAAAAAGCAAAGGAAGGAAGGAAAGGAAGGAAAAGAAAGAAAGAAAGAAAGAAAGAAAGAAAGAAAGAAAGAAAGAAAGAAAGAAAGAAAGAAAGAAAGAAAGAAAGAAAGAAAGAAAGAAAGAAAGAAAGAAAGAAAGAAAGAAAGAAAGAAAGGAAAAGAGTGTGACTGATTATGTGACAGATTATACAATGGGTTGTTTGCTGCTTGTTTCTCCTTTGGTCTGGATTCTAGCTCCTCCTCACAGATACAAACCTGTTCACCTCTCACATTAAGTGTACTTGATCACCTCATTAACATGATAAAAGAGATTTTAAGTTACTGGTAAGAGAAAATGTGACCATTAAGAGGTTAGAGCAGGGATGGGTAACTGGCGGCCAGTATCTTTAAATACGCCCCGCTGGACCATATTATACTCAATTTTAATACGATATAAAAATTGTAATTTTCAGATTAGGATGTAAATTCTCCCAACCAGTAGAGGGCGCTAGTTCGGGCGGAGCGTCATAGTAGTTAAGCACAGTCCTGTGTGCGCACTAATGTGAAGTACTGTCATGAGAAAATGAGCGAAAAGAAAAGAAAAATTGACAACGGATTATCTTTTCACCGAGTTCAAGGGGCACCCATGTGTTTGGTTTGTTTAGAAACAAGGTCTGTAATGAAGGATTTTAATTTAAATCACCATTACACAACTGCTCATAAAGATAAGTATGAAAGATACGCTGGTGATGCCGGAATTGCTCTCATCACAGATTTGAAAAGGAAGATGCACCGTCAGTAAAACCTTTTTGCCAAATGCATGATGGTGCAGCGCATCAAACCTAAAGAGAGAAACAGACTGTCAGATGACATTCTCTTTCAGCTACTGTAAGTTGACTGTACACATTTCAGACTGACACTGATTCATTTATGCACCAGCAAGAGAGACCACAAGTTTCCCATTGAAACTTTTGGATAGTGGGAATGATGTCTGATCTGAACAGTAAATGCATATGTTTGTGGGTTGGTCTGTTAAGAAAAGTGAAGCACTGAATTGTTCTTATACTTTTTTTTTAATATTTTGTTTTGAATTTATGTCGTATTCCTTTTTAATCATTTTGTTCTCTGAGGGTGAGGGTGGGTTGAGAATGTTCTCTAGGCTCCTAATTTTGTTTGTTTTGATTTCTACAGATTTTAAAGCAAAGCAGTTGAGATAGTTAGCTGAAATGCTTTTCAACTGTCCGTAAAGTTGTCATTTAGAAGTATCATAATTGCAAAGTTAAATTCTTTAGACACATTGCATTAATTGTACATTGTGTTTTAAGTAAAATGATGTAAAATGTGTGAGTGTGGTTCAGCAATCTGCTCTGGCCCCCTTGGTATAAAGGAGAAAAATGCTGGCCCTCGTCATTATCAAAGTTGCCCATCCCTGGGTTAGAGGTATGGACTAGAAGGTGTATATAAAGAGAATGTGATAACTAATATCTTCAACGTTTCATATGCAAGGTGTTTCAAAACCGGTGTTTCCGAACCATAAGGGTGAGCGTTTCATTAGTAAGCCGCTTGATGAAATCTCTCAGCAGATGGTAGCACCTATCTTTAACTCATTTCACATGCAGCTCATTTTTGCAGAATGCCACGGCATAAGGCCTGATGAGATCAAAAACCATGAGGCAATGCTAAACACACGATGACAGCCGAGAGCCCTGATCGACCTCACGCAACAATTACGAGAAGCAAACTGATTTAATCTACACGTTAAGTAGCTGATAGACTCGTTCCTGAATTCAAAACATTTCTGCTTATTTGAAAGGGTGAGGACGGAAAGGAGAAATATAGCGACACACTATGCCTTTTATATGTGAAGATCAAATTTCGATCATCATTGGTGAAGGACTTCACTTACCGTACGAAATAGTCATTCCTGATGAGCAACAGGTGCTGCAGCAAGGAGAGGAAGTGCATCTCACTGGCCGTGTCCTTCACCAGGCTGAACACCGCGTTAAACACGTCTCCTACATCAGTGCAGGCAGGGTTAAGGAGAGCTCACGAAACTCAAAATCTTGGCATTCTTCATAATTATTACATTCAAAACAGATAACATTGCCAAATGTCACCACAAGGTCAAACCTATCAGATGTCAGATATTTCTACCATTGGTTTTCATCTTTCAACATTTTGGTAAAGTTGTGAAATGTTGTGTGTTCTGCTGCTGTAAAAGTCATCTACCTCAATGTTTTGTGTGTTCTGAGATGTGTCTCTGGTCACTACTGAGCGATTAAATGACTTACTATATCTTTCCCATCCAAACAGGCAACTGCCCTCAGACCTCTCCTCTCAACAAGGTGTTTCCACCTACAGAACCTTCTCTCTCAATGTTTTAGCATCATTCTGCATAAACTCTAGAGACTGTTCTGAATGAAAATCCCACAAGTTCAGTAGTTACTGAAAAACTCAAACCAGCTCATTTGATATCAACAACCGTGCCACTGTTGAAGCCACAAAGATCAAACTTTTCCTTCGCTCTGATGTTTGATGTGAACATTAATTGAAGCACTTGACCTGCATCTGCATGAATTTATGCACTTTGCTGCTGCAACATGATTGGCTGATTGGATAACTGCACAAATGTGTAGGTGTTCTTAATAAACTGTCTAGTGAGTGTATAGTCCATATATTTATTAAAAAAAAAAAAGAAAAAAAAAAAAAAAAATTTGCAATTCCTGCTAAAATGTGGCCCATTGTGGGGACATAAAAAATAAACACAACCAACACCACACACATGCAGACGCACGCATGCAGACACGTATGCGCACACACGTACGTGCACTTGCACAGGGATCAGAGGGAACAGTATGGGGAGAAAACCTTTTTAATACATTGCTCTGACAAAAGGGAAGGAAGGAGAATGATTTATGAGTGAAGATAAATCTAAGAAAATAAAAATCAATTGCAACAGTGTGTGTACAGGAAACACATTACCCGTGTTAGACTGCTTAGAGTATGACCACGCTGTTATAGTCAGAGATGAATGAGAGTTCAAACAGGAAAAGAAAAAAAAAATAAGAGGGATAGGCTCAGAAGGGATTTCAGGATTGTTTCTGTGTAGTATTTGCAGCCAAAAGGATATTCAAATTCACTCTTAATGTCCTCTAGGCGATGGGAAAACTCCATCATGTCCTCCTCTTTATGCTCCTCAAACACCTTCAGCTGGATGTCCAGGGCCTCATTTCTGATAGCACCCAGAGTCTACAAACAAGCAGAAGCACAGCAGAGAAACAGCAACCAAGAATGAGGAGGATAATGAAATGAAGCAAAAACAGTGATAAAGAGTGAGAAAAAAGAACACGCAGTGGAGAAACACACTGGAGGAAAAGTTCATTTTCCTTTCTTTTTTCTTTTCTTTATAGATTTTTGGCTTTGCTCTGTTCTCTTGTCCTGTAGCAGTTCTCTGTTTTGAATAATAAATAAGACAGGAGCATGTCATTAATCTTTCTCACAGACTCGCACTCTTTTCCAGTTAGCGCACCCGGTGTCTGTTTTGTATGTGCAGCTGGGTTCAGTTCGTCCTCTGATGCTGAAAGAACATAATCGGCAGAAAAAGCAGGAAAGCGAAAAATAAGGAGATAAAAGAGAGTCGCTGAGCAACAAAGAGAGAGAGCGAGAGAGAGAGAGAGAGAGAGAGAGAGAGAAGCCAATCCGGTCCCTGCTGTACCTATTGATTCAGCAGGACGACCTCTGCTCGAGGTCTCATAAATTATTCGCGGCACCATTTTACAATATTTCACTCAAGTGGACAACTCATTTCAATATTAATACGCGGTCGGTTGGCAGTCCGCTTACCGGCAATATCTCTCGCAGGCCGCAGCGCATGAACTCATTTCGGATGTGCAGCCTGAAGTCCAACTCATCAGGAGACGTAACGAGAGCGTTGATGAGCTGCATGCAAGCCACCTAGGAAGAGGAGATAACGTTCAGGTTCACCAAACTGAGTACCTGAGTGTGTGTAATTGCATGTGTGTGTGTGTGTGCTTGAGGGTTACGAGCATTACAAATCCTCTCAGTATTTCCACAATAAAGTACAATAAACCAAACTCAGATAAACGCCAAAGGCATTTCTATTTTTTAAGGATCATATTTAACATCTTTTAGGACCTCTATCTCAAAACCTGTGTACATCATTGACAATTTTCCCTCAACAGGAAACTGAATGCTAAAGCCCCCATGCTCAATGGCTGGAGCGACTGTGACTTGTGTACAGAGCTTACAGTGATCTGCAAACAGTGTCCCATTTATTAAAAATAACTGCAGTGATACAAATCATACTTACTCTTTCATTCTGAAGATGCAGATACCTGAAAACATTTGGTAACAAATCACGTGTGTAGAAATTTGACGACCCATTTTTTTAAGCTGTTTTCTATTTAACAAACCAACAAATCAGCTAGCTAGCTAGCTAGATTTTTTTTTAATCAAATCAATATTTTTTATTCATAACTATTTATTTTTATTTATGATCACCACATCTTACAGCTTTTGTTTCAGTAGCAATAACAAATAGAGCAAAATAAATGAATGGAGTTTCATGAAAGTATCATTTAACCCTATAACCCTGTGATTATGCTTCTGCATGTCAGTTGAAGACTGAAGACTACACAATTGCAGAACCTCACTGATTTTGCCTCGTCAGAGCCAGCTCTGGGTTTCACGCTTCGAAATAAGATCGTCTTATAGAGTCAACCAACACACTCATACTTTATATTTAATTATATACCTACATACACATATATATGAATATGTATATGTGTGTGTTATATTCCAGGTGTAATATTTATATTCCAGGTGTAATACCTTACATTGTAATTTGATGTGCCAGTGATCGTGATGCATAAATTAATATGCAAATAAGTCTGATTACGACATCTTCTAGCAACTTCCAAATGAGCTGAAAACAGCGGTGTGGTTACACGACAGGAACAGCACACTCAAACCCAAGAGAAACACAATCTAAAATGCTAAAGCAATGTATTTAAGACAAAGTTATTAAAATAGCAGTAAAAAAAAAAAATGCTCATTTCACTGTCTATGTAACCATGTACATACTAAAGGAGTGCTTTTTCTGTGGCATATTAAAGCAATCTGCAGCCATGTTTGCCTCTCTCTGTCTCTCTCTCTCTCTTCGCCCATTGGTTATAATTGCGTTGGGTTTTTGGAAAAAGATTTTCAGATAACACAGTATACTTACTTCTGTCTGTATAACTGATGTTTGGAACAATCCTTATGCTTATTCAGTCTTAATTCTTAGAAAAATATAAACATATAATTAGAATAATCCAAAAGTAGCTGTTTGCTTGATGTTATAAAAAAAGAAGCCATTATTATAGCAGGACAAGAAATGAAACCAAGAAAAAAAAAGTAGCACCTTAAACAAATGTAAACAAAAAAAAAAGAACATTTGTAGTGGTCAATTTTCAGTTCAGGATGACTGGTGCAAAGTTTGGGTGGTTATACTGTAGTGCCGCCTACAAAGAGCGATTGTCTCAGAAACCATTGTTGTCTAAACCATTGTTCTTTGCATCACTAACAAACACTAATAGAAATATATTAAATAACAGCATGACCAAATTCACCCATGCTGCAAGACACGTTCATATTTATTTTTGCATTCGTTAGTTATCCCGGTGTCTGGAGTTTGTCAGGATGATCATGCTAGCTCAAAGGGGCAGTGCTAGCTCAAGTGGGGCGGTGCTAGGCTCAAATGGGTGGTGTTAGGCTCAAGTAGGGCGGTGCTAGGCTCAAGTGGTTAAGGCTCTGGGTTGTTGATTGGAAGGTCAGGGTTCAAGCGCCAGCACTGGCAAGCTGCCACTGTTGGGCCCATGATAGCTGACCCTGCACTCTGACACCAACTTCAAGATGGGACATGCACAGAAAGAATTTCACTGTGCTTTAATGTATATGTGACAAAAATAAAGGCTTCTTCTTCTAAAGGGGTTGAGGCTAGAGTGCATATGAATTTAAAAAAAAAAAAAAAAAAAAAAGAACCAAAAAAACATGAGTCACAGGAGGACAAAAATAATATATATAATAACGATGATCCAGAGCTGCTGTGAGTTGCCATGACGATACTACAAGTGTCATTCACCGTGTTGGGTGTCAGGTCAGAATTAGTGGGAAATTTGGTACGAATACTTTGTACACATACACATACGGTGACTGGCAGCCAAACAGAAGAGAGGTAGTGAGAGTGTAAACAAATCAAATTTGAGTCAGAGTGAGAGTCAGTAGAATGCTATAAGAGGAAAACGGATTGAGGAGTGCTTTATTTTCCTTGCATGGGCTCTAAATCAGGACAAAGCCACAGATTGTGAGATGATATGCAGCTGATTAATCCTCATTGTGGGATTAAAACCTTTACTCAGTGGAACATTCGGTTAGTTAGAGAGCGCATGATAGCTGGCTAGTGAATCACTGGTGATTTTTTTTTTCTGGGATTTGTCTACGGAGTTTCTCTGGTGTTTCAAAACTAAAGCGTGAATCATCCAGAGCATCTGCTGGCCCTTGTGTATGAATTTATTGCTCTGGTATTTTTAGCTTTCACTATCTGGTTAGTTCATACATTTTCTGCGGGCTTGTGAAAAAAACAGACAGATTAGATAATAAAATGCACTGAGAACACAGACTGGGTGATAAAAATACAAACAACGGCAGCGACCAGACGTGATCGTTTTTTCTTTTATGTTTTATTGTAGCTAGAGGGTAGAATGAGTGCGCTAAGCTCAAGTCACTCTGCAGGTGGTCTTGCTGTTTCACCTGATACACAGTGAGTGTCACAGTCACAAAGTCCAGACTAATTTATATACTAAAATCAAATATTCAGCAGCGTTATAAAATGGCACTTGTCTTTAGACACGTTTTAAAACAGGAGCAGGAACAAACATGCCGAACACCTGTCAAAGCTAGTAGCTAAAACAGCGCACAGCCAAAGCAATATCGAAGCCTAAACAGAGCAACTTTTAACCTTATAGTCATTTTAAAGACTTTAAAACCCCATTATATGATTTATGATATTGTTCTCATTGCTGCATTTTCCCCGCATCTCTTAACCTTGACGGTTCGATATTTATGCTCGTAAGTGACCCGTGTCTGCAGACGTTTTTCAAATCAAACCTTCAAGGAAAAGCTGATTTGTTCTGAAGGTCAAACTGACCGCACAGCTTTTATTTATGATCAGGACAACAAGGCCAAGGGAGGCCAGCGCTGCTTTATAAGTGATTACTGGCAGCCCTACATAATTTTTGGCAAGTTAGCAACTGCTGATATATGACCAGCATTAGATGAAGAAGGAAGTGATCTGAGGGCTTAAAACAAAAAGACGATACCCAGAGGTTTTCCAATGCACAAGTTATTTGTTGTTAAACTAAATTATATATTGAGAATACAAGAACACAAATCTGCTACACTGACTTTTATTTTTAAACCAGTCCTGTCAAATTTGTTGAATGATTGTACAGAAGTTAAACATTACTAATAAATTCATTCGCTATAAACATATTGAAGACAGGAGGCTATTTTATGGAATTAACCAAATACAGTTGCTGTTCTTTTTGGTTGCTCCCTTTTTCGGGTCACCACAGCGGATGATCTGACCCGCATGTTTGATTTGGCATAGGTTTTATGCCGGATGCCCTTCCTGACCCAAACCCTCCCATTCTATCTGGGCCCGGGACTGGCACTGAGAGTTAATCCCTCAGCGGCTGGGTTAGTTCCGTGCCCAGGAATCGAACCCAGGCCTCGGCAATGACAGTGCGGAGTCCTCTCACTGGACCACCAGCAGACAGTTCAACAAAAAGTAATACTAATAATTATATATTCTACATGGACTACTCAAGTGATATTATGCCAGATACACCACTGACATTATACTATAAATTATATATATATATATATATATATATATATACACACACCCACACACACAATATGACCAAGTAATCATGGTCCACAAATTTGAAAACACACAATTGTATAGCACAATTTTGTCTGCTGTAGTATTGAAACCTGTTCCACCACAACACTCAGAGATCCATGAAGACCTAAAAAAAAAACCTCAAAAAAGTTTGAAGTAGGAGGACTCAAGTGTCTTGCACAGAACCCTTACGGTATTTATAAAAAATAATAATAAAGAAATAAAAACAGTGGGGGGTAATAATAATAATAATAATAATAATAATAATAATACTAATAATAATAAAAATAAACACATAAATAAAATAAAATATTGATAGATGTTCTATCGGATTGATAGAACAGATTTATATATAATATATATATATATATATATATATATATATATATATATATATATATATATATATATATATATATATATATATATATATATATATATACACACACACACATATATACACATATATATACACATATATATACATACACACACACACACACACACATATATATATATACACACATATATACATATATATATATATATATATATATATATATATATATATATATATATATACATACATATACATACATATATATATATATATTATATATATATATATACATACATATACATACATATACACACATATACACAAACCCGATTCCAAAAAAGTTGGGACACTGTACAAATTGTGAATAAAAAAGGAATGCAATAATTTACAAATCTCATAAACTTATATTTTATTCACAATAGAATATAGATAACATATCAAATGTTGAAAGTGAGACATTTTGAAATGTCATGCCAAATATTGGCTCATTTTGGATTTCATGAGAGCTACACATTCCAAAAAAGTTGGGACAGGTAGCAATAAGAGGCCGGAAAAGTTAAATGTACATATAAGGAACAGCTGGAGGACCAATTTGCAACTTATTAGGTCAATTGGCAACATGATTGGGTATAAAAAGAGCCTCTCAGAGTGGCAGTGTCTCTCAGAAGTCAAGATGGGCAGAGGATCACCAATTCCCCCAACGCTGCGGCGAAAAATAGTGGAGCAATATCAGAAAGGAGTTTCTCAGAGAAAAATTGCAAAGAGTTTGAAGTTATCATCATCTACAGTGCATAATATCATCCAAAAATTCAGAGAATCTGGAACAATCTCTGTGCGTAAGGGTCAAGGCCGGAAAACCATACTGGATGCCCGTGATCTTCGGGCCCTTAGACGGCACTGCATCACATACAGGAACGCTACTGTAATGGAAATCACAACATGGGCTCAGGAATACTTCCAGAAAACATTGTCGGTGAACACAATCCACCGTGCCATTCGCCGTCGCCGGCTAAAACTCTATAGTTCAAAAAAGAAGCCATATCTAAACATGATCCAGAAGCGCAGGCGTTTTCTCTGGGCCAAGGCTCATTTAAAATGGACTGTGGCAAAGTGGAAAACTGTTCTGTGGTCAGACGAATCAAAATTTGAAGTTCTTTTTGGAAAACGAGGACAAGGACAACCCAAATTGTTATCAGCGCTCAGTTCAGAAGCCTGCATCTCTGATGGTATGGGGTTGCATGAGTGCGTGTGGCATGGGCAGCTTACACATCTGGAAAGGCACCATCAATGCTGAAAGGTATATCCAAGTTCTAGAACAACATATGTTCCCATCCAGACGTCGTCTCTTTCAGGGAAGACCTTGCATTTTCCAACATGACAATGCCAGACCACATACTGCATCAATTACAACATCATGGCTACGTAGAAGAAGGATCCGGGTACTGAAATGGCCAGCCTGCAGTCCAGATCTTTCACCCATAGAAAACATTTGCCGCATCATAAAGAGGAAGATGTGACAAAGAAGACCTAAGACAGTTGAGCAACTAGAAGCCTGTATTAGACAAGAATGGGACAACATTCCTATTCCTAACTTGAGCAAGTTTGTCTCCTCAGTCCCCAGACGTTTGTAGACTGTTATAAAAAGAAGAGGGGATGCCACACAGTGGTAAACATGGCCTTGTCCCAACTTTTTTGAGATGTGTTGATGCCATGAAATTTAAAATCAACTTATTTTTCCCTTAAAATGATCCATTTTCTCAGTTTAAACATTTGATATGTCATCTATGTTGTATTCTGAATAAAATATTGAAATTTGAAACTTCCACATCATTGCATTCTGTTTTTATTCACAATTTGTACAATATCCCAACTTTTTTGGAATCAGGTTTGTATACATATATATAAATTGACTGCCTTTCCGGACCTCCTCACCCAACATCAGTGTCTAACCTCACTAATGCTCTTGTGGCTGAAAGAACACACATGGCTACACACACACACACACACACACACACATGCACTAGTGTAGTATTGTCAGTGCAGCAACAGAAAGTTATCATTATCTTTTCCTCCTTTCATTCTGGCTAATTACAAAAGCAGATTTTTTGTTTCATGAGCTCTCGGTTATTCCGTCAAATGATTCTTCCTCTCGATTGAGAACAATCCAGTCATCGGTTATTGAGCAGCGATCTTTCTAACCTCTGCAGTCACGTCTGTGTAAGCTTGTGTGTAGAGACTAGTGGAGCGCTCAAAGAACAGAAGAGTACTGAGTACTCGGAGAACTTTTTTTTTTCTTCTGATACTTTCATGCTCATGTACTGTGAGATGAAGCAGATAGAGCTGATTACCACACTGTGGTCCCTTGAGGTTGCAGAATTTCCTACACAGGCAAATCTTATGTTAGAATAATACGGAGGCACATAAAAGCAGGGAAACAGCGTTAGCATCTATACAAGCCGGTATATTCGTGTGATGTAAGAGAAAAGGGAGTAAACAGGACAGAGGAAATTATGAACTTTAATTTGAAATAAGAATAGAAACGTGGTCTCTAAATGATTCATACGGTTAAAGAGGATATGTATTTGTAAGTTGGAAACAATAATTTGCCGACTCTATGAATAAAACATCACAAGACCATCCAGTTGGCCTTCACAGATATGAATGGGTTTGCCTCGGAGCAATAGCTCTCTGCCCTGCACTGCCTTTTTTCCCCATCTTTAAAGATTTCTCCTTTCCCAAGGTAGGCTGGAGGAAATGCAGCAGTACTCCTTCAGACTCCTCTGTTATACAGAGTCCCCTTTTATTAAGTATTTAGCATTGGTAAAGTCGACCTCGAAAATTTCTATACTGGGTTGGAAGTCTCAGTCTCGGATGCTCCACCTGATTCGTATTTCACACTTTTCAGACAAAAGGATTCTGGCTGCAGAATTGTGAAGGTCCACATTTGCATACATGCAGCCATGGGAAAAAGAACGTATACCCTCTTTAAAAACCCTATGTATATGTTATATTTATCAAAGCCTAAACAACAACTGTGCAGTCATAACCAACTTCTATAAAAAACAAAGAAATAATCTCAGGTGGGGGACCAAAAAACCAAACAATAAAACTATATGTAATACTTTTTGGAGTAAAATAAAAAAATGAAACCGCATTCAGAAATCTTTCCTACTTCCACAGTCATTATACATGTAATTAGATTCCAGGTGTTCCTAATAAAATGCTGAATCATTCTGGAAGGGGTTATAAGGCCATGTCTAGACAATTTTGCAATTCACCATTCCACAGTGATGAGGAGTGTTTACAGATGGAGAGCCTTCAAGACAGTTACCAATCATCCCAGGAGTGCGAGTTCTTTTCCAAGGTCAGAAAAATCTTCAGAGATATAAAGAAAAACCCTTGGTATATTTCATGGAAGGTAGGCTAGGAAAAACCCCTTTCTCTCCATACGAAATATAAGCAGCACAACTTTTGCAAAAAGGGAATCTAAACAAACCAAAAAACTGTTTTGGAAGTACATTCTGCCGGACTGATGAGACCAAGGTGTTCGTTCATCATCCTCAATGCCAAGTTTGGCAAAAACCAAACATGATTATGTATTTGTGTCATGACTAATTGTAAGAATGTCAGCGTTCCAAGACTACTGATCTCAGCTCATGATCAAATAATTTGTGGTTCTTTTACAATTTCCTCTTACATTTATTTTTATTAAGATTATCATACAGCCATATAGCCAGCCAGACATAGTGTCAATAGGTGCCAGACTCTCTTGCAATAGCACCTGCATATAGCTGTAGCAGAAACATGAGGTTCACAATGTTAGGGGCATGTTAAGAAAAGCACAGTACCATCCTGCCTGATAACACACACAAGCTTTATTCGGTGATGCTAATTCTCATTTTGACTGTAGGCAAGGCAGAGCAGAAGGAATGCATTTAAATTATAAGCACAATTCCCAATTGGTAATGCAGAGTTTTTCAGTGTGTGTTAGTGTGTGTGTGTTAGCGTGCACGTTTTGGCAGGCAGTGCATGATACAAATGACACATCCCTCCATGAAGGCAGAACTGAGAGTCGCTCTTCTCACCTCCCTCTGCTACCAATTAAACTTAAGCACTGAGGCTTTTATCAGTCTTAAGAATGCAGCCAGTCAGTTAATGCAACAGTCAACACTGCTCTTGCTCTACACTGCAGTCAGAGAACACCATGTGTACCCCACACACCCACTCCCACACACACTCACACACATACATACATACATACACACTCACATACACTCCCACACTCACATACATACACACTCCCACACTCACATACATACTCCTTCTTACACACATACATACACACTCCTTCTCACACACATACATACACACTCACACACTTACACATTCCCACACTCACATACATACACACTCCCACTCACATACATACACACTCCCACACTAACATACATACACACTCCCTCTCACACACATACACACTCACACTCACATACATACACACTCCCCCTCATACACATACACACACACTCCCACACTCACATACATACATACATACATACATACACACTCCCTCTCATACACATACACACACACTCCCACACTCACATACATACATACATACATACATACATACACACTCCCTCTCATATACATACATACACACTCCCACACTCACATACATAGATACATACACACTCCTTCTCACACACATACATACACACTCCCACTCACATACATACACACTCCCACTCACATACATACACACTCCCACACTCACATACATACACACTCCCTCTCACACACATACACACTCCCACACTCACATACATACACACTCCCTCTCACATACATACACACTCCCACACTCACATACATAGATACATACACACTCCTTCTCACACACATACATACACACTCCCACTCACATACATACACACTCCCACTCACATACATACACACTCCCACTCACATACATACACACTCCCACACTCACATACATACACACTCCCTCTCACACACATACACACTCCCACACTCACATACATACACACTCCCTCTCACACACATACACACTCCCACACTCCCATACATACACACTCCCTCTCACAAACATACATACACACTCCCACTCACATACATACACACTCCCACTCACATACATACACACTCCCACACTCACATACATACACACTCCCTCTCACACACATACACACTCCCACACTCACATACATACACACTCCCTCTCACACACATACACACTCCCACACTCACATACATACACACTCCCTCTCACACACATACACACTCCCACACTCCCATACATACACACTCCCTCTCACAAACATACATACACACTCACATACATACATACACACACACTCCCTCTCACACACATACACACTCCCACACTCACATACATACATACATACACACTCCTTCTCACACACATGCATACACACTCACATACATACACACTCCCACTCACATACATACACACTCCCACACATACACACACACTCCCTCTCACACACATACACACTCCCACACTCCCATACATACACACACCCTTTCACAAACATACATACACACTCACATACATACATACGCACTCCCACTCACACACATACATACACACTCCCACACTCACATACATACATAGACACTCCCTCTCACACACATACACACTCCCACACTCACATACATACACACACCCTCTCACAAACATACATACACACTCCCACACTCGCATACATACACACTCCCTCTCTCTCTCTCACACACACACACACACACACACACACACAATGATCACAGATTGAGATGTTGAGCAGGCCTGGGTTGCACATATGTGCGTGATGGTCAGGTGTCCACAAACGTTTAGCCGTGCAGTGAACATGTTGTGAAGCACAGCACTAATTGCGCAAAGTGTTTTTGCAGTCAGTAATGACAGTGCTGCCTCTTATCTCATTCTGTTAATACACTTTTACTCAATCTCTCTGCATTGGCTGATATCAGGATCATCAGCACAGCATCTGCTGCTTTATTATAGCCCTATTTATAGCTGGTGGTGTGGGGACCTGGGATAATTTCATCATTTGCAGGTGCTACTCTGTGATTTTATTTCCACTGCAGATTGCTGTTTCGTCCCCTGCTTCCCTGTAAAAATTACAGACCAAATTATTTACAGTTTTGGGTTTTTTTTTAAATGTTTTCAACCAACTGTCCGGTCACCTGGTAATTTTTCGTCATGTCTGAATAGACACATCTGTGATTTTGCGCACAGATGATCCCTTTTGTATAAGAAAATATGCTCACCGTAATTTCTGCACCACATGTGTGTATTCACGTCCTGAATTGGTGATGAGACGTGTTTATAATATCAGCAATCGGTCTGTCTGTCTGAGTATTTCATCACCTTCTAATTAGCATTAATATTAACAATATTTGTCAAGAGTTAGATCAGGCTTTGTTAATCTTTTTTCAGTTTTGGTCAAATTTCCAATATTTCACTGCATCCTTAAAAAATGAACTATACACTTACCTAATGTTAGCCATGTCGAGCATGCGTCAATTATTATTTTTTGGATTGTTTTAAATGAATCAAATCGAAACGTTCTCCATTCCAGAAAAATGTGAGCCGAGACAAGACGTGAGATGGGAGCGAAGGGGCGGGACGTCCTGTCGGTTTTAGTTAATATTTGAGAGTTTGAATCATTCTGTCGATTGGCTCACCGTGTAAGACTTGAGAGGGAGCTAGTGTGACTTCTAGCTAAAAATATCAACGTTGCATAGTGTTGTGGTATTAAGTGACGCTTTAAAACCACATACAAGCTGTTGGTATGAATTACAGATTAAATAAAACCTGAACATGACTCATTTCTACGATTAATATAGTTTACTAAGTATATCTTGGGCAAAGGTGGAATAGCCTCCTAATACTTACTAACTCTTAATAACACACAAAAAAAAAACATAAGATTTAAAGCCGAATGCCATTTATATTTCTCATAAGTAAAATGTGAGCATGTTCACATATACTGTAGCTAATCTGCACCAGTGATGATGAACTACAGAGATGGTGAAACCAAAAAAATTAATAAATAAATAAAAATGATTGAATGACTAACAATAGTGTTTGTTTTCCTTTTTAATACACCAGCATGTTGTAATTTCACTGTAATTAGACCTTAAAACAAAAAAAAAAGCTAGTGAATGTTAAGAAAATAGTATTTACACGAGATTTTATTAGCAGGAAAAATGTGATAAATAGACGGTAAAATGAGATTAGATTCAGATCACACACTGACAACAAGCCTAGTGATGGAGAGAAACCAGAAAATGCATTTACTGAAAGATCTGTCAGGCAGTTGGATATTTCTGCCAGTAAAATTTTGAAATGAAATGTACTTTACATTTAAAGTGTAACTTGGTCATTACAAAAATGTCATTGCGCTGCATATATAGATACTCGATAAACAAAGGGAATGAAAGGATTTCCTCGCATTATTGTGTTTTCTCCCGAGGTCGCTGCTTAAACCACCATGTATCGTCAGCTTTTTGTAGAGATTTCTTTATATACATGTCACTGATGCAGTAGAATAAAGCACACTAGAGTATTCTTCCACCAGCAAGTGCTAAGGAAGCAAATAGCTTCCCGAGAAAACGATGGCAGTAAAACAAGAGGTTCCAAATAAAGTAACAAGTTCCAAAGACTCTCCGAACCTTTCCAGATCCAACGATTAGCGAGCTGCCAGGTTGGCTGTAATGTTACTGTGCTATTGTTAGATGTGTCTTGCTAGTTATGCCAAAAGAAAAAGCGAAGTAAAAATTCTGAGTTCCTCTGGGGTTTGTAATGTAACGTTGTGCTGAAGCAAGTAGCGAGCGATTTATTTCAGCAACTCTTAGCTCCTCAAGGGATTTGCGTTATATGTTGTGACTGTGCTATTCCGCAGGGAATTCTCAGACTAAACAGAACCCTGAAGACAACTCACTTGTAAATATTAATTAAATGTCACCTTGGAGTGTGTGTAACACCTCTACAATATGGAATCAAAAAAATTTCAGAACCGTGCTTATCGGTGTAATATACTGCATGCAGATGATGTAAGTGCCACATACCAGACGGACCGTGTGTGAAGATGTGTGTGTTGTGTACATGTCAGATTCGCTGGGGTATGCTGGTAAGGTCTCACCTGGAGCTGGACAGAGCGGTCAGTGAGACCCTGGACAATAGGGCTGAAGCGGCTGGTCTCCCTCCTCTCCCCTGCACTGGTGATGGCTTCGAGCACCTTCTCCAAGCTGAACACACAAAAATATCACATAGGTAACAGTGGACAAAAGGCTAAGACTAAATGCAGCACGCTGGTCTTGTTACTCGCTTTCCTTCTCTAGGCTTGTTCTCTAGGCAACGCTACAGCTTTTTTCCCGTGGCCCTTCCTGACACCGTGTTTGCAGCTTTCATTCGCTTTTACAGTTTCCTCCAGTGCTCTTTTTGCCAGCTTTCTCAAAATGATTGGACTGCACCTAATAACTGCTTTTCACAAATTGCATCTCCTTTTAACATGGCTGTGTTTATTTGGCATAGCTACCGAGGTGATATTGCCACAGAGTATTACTAATGAGTCTTTTGCTCATTTGTGACAAATGAATGCTGCAGATGATCTCAGGGGAGAAAAAAAGACAACACCGAGAAGGTAGATTCAGTTTGGCCAGAAATAAAGAAAACAACAATACATGCAGCTAATGGAGCACTACATGAACAAATATATAAGATACTACAGGGAGGGAAAGAAGGAAGGAAGGAAGGAAGGAAGGAAGGAAGGAAGGAAGGAGAGAGACAGGAAAGTGAGCAAGACAAGGAAGGAAGGAAGGAAGGAAGGAAGGAAGAAAGGAAGGAGAGAGACAGGAAAGTGAGTGAGACAAGGAAGGAAGGAAGGAGAGAGACAGGAAAGGGAGCGAGACAAGGAAGGAAGGAAGGAAGGAAGGAGAGACAGGAAAGGGAGCGAGACAAGGAAGGAAGGAAGGAAGGAAGGAAGGAAGGAAGGAAGGAGAGAGACAGGAAAGGGAGCGAGACAAGGAAGGAAGGAAGGAAGGAACGAATGAACGAAGGAAGGAGAGAGACAGGAAAGGGAGCAAGACAAGGAAGGAGAAAGAAGGAAAGGGAGCAGACAAGGAAGGGAAGAAAGGAAGGAAGGGAGCGAGACAAGGAAGGAAGGAAGAAAGGAAGGAAGGAAGAAGAGAGGGCAGGAAAGGGAGCAAGACAAGGAAGGAAGGAAGGAAGGAAGGAGAGAGACAGGAAAGGGAGCGAGACAAGAAGGAAGGAAGGAAGGAAGGAAGGAAGGAAGGAAGACAAGGAAGGGAGCAAAACAAGCAAGGAAGGAGAGAGACAGGAAAGGGAGCGAGACAAGGAAGGAAGGAAGGAAGGAAGGAAGGAGACAGACAAGAAAGGGAGCGAGACAAGGAAGGAAGGAAGCAGCGAGACAAGGAAGGAAGGAAGGAAGGAAGGAAGGAGAGAGACAGGAAAGAAAGAAGGAAGGAAAGAAGGAGAGAGACAGGAAAGAAGGAAGGAAGGAAGGAAGGAAGGAAGGAGAGAGACAGGAAAGAAAGAAGGAAGGAAAGAAGGAGAGAGACAGGAAAGAAGGAAGGAAGGAAGGAAGGAAGGAAGGAAGGAAGGAAGGAAGGAAGGAGAGAGACAGGAAAGGAAGGAAGGAAGGAAGGAAGGAAGAGAGAGAGAGAGAGAGAGAGAGAGAGAGAGAGAGAGAGAGAGAGAGAGAGAGAAAGAATGGATAGTGTTTGTTAACAGCATGTTAACAGTTGAACATTTGTGAATATAAACACTGCACAATATATTCATTTATTAAGACTCGCTGCTTCCTCAAGTGTGAAATTTGTTGGCTAAATCTCTAACTAAACATTTTATTACACTACATGGCCAAAAGTATGTCCATCACTCCTGTATGTTGTTCATCCCCAAACTCTTACCACAAAGTCAGAAACACATGATTGTATAGAATGTATTTGTATGCTGCAGTTTCACATTTTCCCAGAGCCCGACTCTAACTGAACTAGAACACTGACTGAACCCCAGACCTCCTGACTCTTACAGCATCAGAGTCTGATCTCACTAATGCTCTTGTAACTGAATGGTCACAAATCCCCACAGCCACGCTCCAACATCTAGGAGAAATCCTTCACAGACTGCAGCTTATTATAACAGTAAAGGAGACCACATGTTTACAAAGTACACAAATGTGATGGTCAGATGTCAAACTTTGGGCCATATAGTGTGTAGCCCGCCAGGGTTAGATTATATGCTAGTTGCATCTATTTCTATTTCATCAGCTGAATGTAACAATTTTGCTCTGTTGCATAACACAACACTTGATGAAAGCGCTTTTCTGATGGAAAACAAATTGGCTTTACTTTCAAGCTTGTGTCTGCAAGCCAATCAAAGACGTGATGATACTCGCAATATCACTCTCTTTCCTTATTTTGTTTATTTATGACGCAAAGCTGGTTAATATAGAAGGCTGGAAGTACATCACAGCAATGTATTAAACTTACTGTACACAGGCAATTATATTTACCAAGACTGCACGTAAACACACGTGTATTAGCTCCAGTTCCTGAGACAATGCATGGAACATGTAATTAGTATGTGAAAAACATGAAAGAATGTGTACCCTCTCAGCAGTGGCATGAATAATTTGTGTGTAACTACAAAGGATAGAGCCAGTTATCAGGGACGTACGTGTTTTCTTCTCCCACTATGCAGATGGCGGACAGCAGCTTGACGACGTCCGTCATCATGGCAGGTTGATGAGGATCCATGGCTCGGGCCAGCAGTGCCAAGCTCTTCTCTTCCCCGAGGATCCGATCCAGTCCATACTGACAACACAGAGGAATATCTACATTACCCATCAGCCACCTAGCCAGCAATAACTATAGTGGAAAAGCCTTCTTGCAAATTACCACAGTTTTTTATTCCCCACCCCCTTGTGTTTTAGATGTTCCACGTATCAAGTGGCAGATTATAATCTCATTTCGCTGTTAAATTTAAACCTTGCTCAGGGCTTTAGGTTTAAAGCGGTGCAAAAGAAAAGCCATGCCCCAGGATTTGAGCTCAAATCCCGATGATGCCACGGCCATCTGTGGCCGAGAGTCGGACACTGCTGTGCTGTCTGGGTGAGAGGGATGGTGTTACTCTTCCCATCAATCTGAGTGACGTTAGCCAAAAGTGAGCAGAAGAGTGCGGCTAGAGCTTTCCTCGAACTACACTATAAAAGCATAAAAAATAAAGCCTCAGAGATGGCATGCAGTAGGGGCTTATTATATATCCCCCCAGGTCAACCTAGAAGAAGAGCATCAGTGATTCACAACCTGGAAAAAAGTAAAGATTCTCAGTGCTGTCACTTTCATCACATTGCTTTGTGTCCGTTCAGTCTGAAGTGAAATGCAAGAGCTTCATTCCATGTTTAATTTTGTGCACTGTTCATGATGGTAGAGAGCAAACACCAAGTATAGAACTTTACACACTATATTTACACACCCCCTTACCCCAGAGTGGTGGCTCTAATGTGATGGAGGGACTCTGTCTTTGCTACTGACCAGGTTGTTATACTGTGGTCTGAATTTTATTTACATGATGGTGTTTTATATATAATTTCAATAAAAGTTCACTTTGTTTCATTATTACAAACTGAACTATGGTAAGAGATTACAGAAAGCCCAAGTATAACCTTAAGCAGTAGCTCATCTGGCCACCCAAATTAATTATTGTTTGTCATAATTTGTTTTAGAACTTTTGGCCATCCATTGGCTCTAAGGAAACCCTGTTTATTGGAGATAAATGAATGCTGGTGTTTTGCCACCATCTCGGCTTTTCAACTGCTCAAAAGTCAGCATTCAAATTCTACGTATTATAAATATTGTAAAATTTTATTTCAGATTCTGCATTCAACATGGAATTGTGAAGTCATAACTTCATTTTCAACTTTTGAGCTACAGAGTGTGAGTGTGTGTGGAGCACGGATGTCTTCATGTTCACCTTCCTGTTAGCAGAAAACTAGTCAGTTAACTTGTGCTGAGTGATGAATATCTTCCTCCTCAAAACAGTATACAGTCAGTGTTATAGATTTAACAACATAAAATATCTGTGCGCTCACTGATCTAAAGCTCATACTTGATGACGTGAGCAGTCATGTTGAATTGACTTCACTTGGTGAACTCAGGGTTAAGGAGATCGTGTTCTTTGGTTCGTCCAAAGTCGAAGGTCAGAAATTGAGTTGCGATGAGTTGAGTTGTTATTCTTTTGCCATTTGAAATAACAGTTTATGAAACAGAAACCAAATTCCTATATCCAATTGCCTGAACGGTTTGTGTGAGTGATTTTTTTAAATCTTTAAAATGCTTTATGTTTAGACAGAGATATTTCCAAAAATGCTATTTATAGGTTTTCAAAAATATCCACATCCATATGCATGAGGTCAGAAATTAGGAGCTATAAAAGAGTGCGACACGTTCTACACCCTACTTCAATTGTCTTTCAAAGAAAATCTTACTACCATGACTCATGCTGATTGACTACAAGAGCTAACGAGACTGAACTACTGCTTTAGTATCAGTGATATTTAATGAAGAAGGGCTGCAGTACAAAGATGAAAAGAGAAAACCAAGAATATGAACCATCATTATTATGAACAGAGAAATCAGAGTCTGGATAGTTGACATGAGGCCTACCAGCAATATGGCTGCTGTGTCATTGTTTAATATCAGAAGGTTCTCATTTCTCCAAAGCTTTAGGTCAGAAATGAATGATGTGGAAACCTGTATTGTACCCGTATTGATGAGTACCTGTACTGCTGGATTGATAGGAGACTTATTGTCATGAGCTGTGGTTGAATTTATAATTGTATGTCATTTGAATAACAATGAAAATCGAGACCACAATTATGGATCATTTGTCCCACAGGTAGCACACATACGATTAAATAAATAACTAAATAAATAACTAAATAAATAAATAAAGAACATTGTGGAAAACTAAGCCTGGGGGCAGATGCTGAATGACAGCGGCAGTGGATGATTTATGTTCTGTTAGTGCCGTTAGATCCTTAGCTCCCTTTGTTCCTTTGTTGCATTGTTAGTTGATGAAATATTTAAGATGCATGTGCTTTTAGCAAGCCGAGTAGGCAGGCTTTTCACAGAAGTGCCCACGTGAAGATATACACAAGCTCAAGCTAATAAAAGCATAAGATGTGCTTAAATGAACTGATCGTAGATTACACTTCATGTCTTTCACACATAAATCAAAAGACTTTTTTTTTTTTTTTTAATTCCCCAAACATTTAAATTAAATACGTGACTATGAGCTCTCTGCTGGGAGGCATAATGAGTGATGCAAGTGGGACTTTTTAGTTAAAAATATGAATATGGAAAACGTCTACCTAGAGTTTTAAATTCATGGTGACACGTCTCTTTTATATTAAAAAAAAAAAAAAAAAAAAAAAAAAAAAAAAAAGCAGAAGAAAGGGAAAAAAAAAAAAAAAACCAAGGACATGAGCTGGGGCTGAAGACAGAGCTGCCTGGTAGCCTGGTGCTCCGTCCTTGGAATAATGACAACAGCGCAAATGCGATCAGGGATATGCAAATGTCAGAATGAAAGGAGAGAGAGGGAGAGAGGGAGAGAGAGAGAGAGAGGGAGAGAGAGGGAGAGAGAAAGAGAGAGAGAGAGAGAGAGAGAGAGAGAGAGAGAGAAAGGGAGGGGTTGTGCACGAATTTAACACAGACACAAGACAGCAAAGTCTCTGTGGTCTGGAATGACAAGAGCAGTTGGGACTGCTTAGAGAAAGCCAAGGAGTCAAAGAGAACATCAAACAGTGGAACAGACTAAAGAGCGTGAATGTGCTGACAAGGACTTCCTTGTTAAGGTTGTTCATTTAATCTGCTAATCATTTCTGCATGAGTCATAAGGCTAAAAATCTTCATAGACATTAAATGTATTCAGACGTTTCAATAAATGTTCAATCTGTATTTTTAATGGACTAAAAGCATTTTAAATGGCACAATAGGATTTACAGAATCAAATCTGAAAGTGCTTGTGACCTTCTGATAATTGATGCAATTTTTTAAGGCCATATGTAAGGGTGAGAACAATTCGTTCTATGCAGCTGTTCCTCCTTTGTTTCCGTGTTCAGGTTTAGGTAGGGAAACATCCTCTCAGCCTTGCAGGCAGTGTGCAGATTGAGCTGTACGAGTGTGTTTATGCATAAACGTCTGTAACACATTTTATGCGGCTTGTTGTCTTAATTCCGCAGGAGAGCGTGCAAGCTGGGTGGGAACACCTGGCTGGCAGGCGCTGTGGGTGGAATGTGTCCCAGGATGCCACAGGGAGGCAGGAGAACTCGAGTGACAACGGGCCTATGGGTAAATAACGCTCTCCCTTCCTTGATTACACAGGATGCTGAAAGCTGACAGAGTAACTGTGTGAGAAAGACAGTAGGGTAGGGAGACCCTTAAAATCCCATGTAGTGCTGTGTGATGTCTAACAAGTTTATTAAATGTTTTCAATTCCGTGTAACTTGATGTAGGCAAAGGGCTCTGAATAAATGAATGCCATTTAATTTTTTTTTTTTTTTTTTTTTTTTAAAGTTTAAGAACCTGTTTGTTGCCTTTCAGTGCACAGATAAACAAACCTACCCCTAGCTTTTATTACTGAACAACTTGTGTGCTGATTCAGAAATGCAAAATAGAAGAGAACTAACTGACTTGGTCTGATGTAGAAACAAATGTGTGGGTTGTTTTCCCTAGATTCCCTAGATGGTGTGACAACTGTTTAATCAACAGATTATAATAAAATTATGACTGTGCCTCCTTATAACATTCCTTGATTAAGAGATTAAGAGATGCAAATTCTCTGTTATGTGTTTAAGCTGATACAGAAGCAGAGTTATGGTACTGCCAATGTTCACGCTGTCTGTGGTATGAAATTAAGAATGTATTAATTCCAAATTCTTGGTGGTTAGCACATTTGCCTCACACCTCCAGGGTTGGGGGTTCGATTTCCGCCTCCGCCGTGTGTGTGTGTGTGTGTGTGTGTGTGTGTGTGTGTGTGTGTGTGTGTGGAGTTTGCATGTTCTCCCCGTGCCTCGGGGGTTTCCTCCGGGTACTCCAGTTTCCTCCCCCAGTCCAAAGACATACATTGTAGGTTGTAGATTGTGTGAGTGAATGAGTGTGTGTGCCCTGCGATGCGTTGGCACTCCGTCCAGGGTGTATCCTGCCTTGATGGCCAATGACGCCTGAGGCTCCCCGTGACCCGAGAGAAGTTCGGATAAGCGGCAGACAATGAATAATTCCAAATTGTTAAAAATAAAATGGAATTCAAATGCATTTTTAAAGAAAGGATGAGGAGAGATCTAATAGAACGTGAACCAGACGTGATGTTCAGTGTTTTGTTTTAATTTAATTTGTCCTTCTTTTTTAAAGGTTTGGTTCTGCATAACACAACGCCGCATACTGATGTAATCAAATGGCAGTTATTCTCCGCGAGACGATGATGGATATATCAATTAGCTTAAATGAGAAATTAATAAATCCGAAGGCACACGGTCTAATCGAATTATAAAACCAACAGCGTGGCAGACTAGCCACAAAGAATAAACACAGAAAATGTCCAGAAGCAGCTTGTGGCACATGAGCTAATCTCAGCCTGTTTCTGCCTGCTCAGCCCTCCAACTCGACACGATAAGAAACATGTTTACCGTCATTGATTTCCACCCAATCAATCCCATTCAAGTGTTATGTCCATACAAGTCCATGCCAAACAGCTGGTCATCTCTGTCTCTGCTGTGTGGCTGAGAGAATCAGTTTGGGGTAGAGAGGAAAAAAAAGATGAGAGAGAGAGAAAGAGAGAGATGCAGACTCTTCAGACTGCAGCACATCAGAAGCCCCACTGGAGACCTACTTCTATCAGGATTCTCTAACAGAGGTGGCCAAATCATTAAAGCCCCTCCAGACCTGTCTAACAGCCATGCCCAGGAACCCCCTCCCGAGTTCAGAAGTGGACAGGAGATGCCCCGTTCCTCTGGAGCTTGGCTCTTATCAGCTCAGTCCATATGAAAACAGCAGAGATTGCAGTGCCTTCTGATCCAAAAGCACACTAAATCCAGCGCTGATGAGGCACAAGGGTGGACAAATGACTAGCCCGGGCACCCGAGACAAGCAGATTATGTGTACAGGCTATGAGATGCACTCTATTCAGACTTCTCTCAT
Source organism: Hemibagrus guttatus (assembly GCA_033459395.1). Lineage (NCBI taxonomy): Eukaryota > Metazoa > Chordata > Actinopteri > Siluriformes > Bagridae > Hemibagrus > Hemibagrus guttatus. Next base: position 5,462,449 of record JAUCMX010000010.1, on the reverse strand, counting down.
CCAATAAACAGAGGCGTTTATGTTTAATGCACTTTATTGTGTTGGAACTCCTCACCTTCCTGTTGTAAGCACAGCGCATGCTGTTCATTTCCAAAGCCCAGTGTCTGCTGCACCACACACACAAACCAACAACCAGCAATCTAACTGGCAGTAAAGGTTTTTTTTGTTTTTTTTACTAGTCAAATTATTAGCTTGCATAGCTGATAGGGGCAATTTTTAAAATCAAGAATAAGGAATTTATGCAAATGTTCTAAAAACTTAATTCAATTTGACTCATAAGTAAACTTTTGAATGAATTAGCATGCGATGCAGTGTGTGTGTGTCTATGTGTGTGTGTGTGTGTGTGTGTGTGTGTGCAGTGCACTGCTAAAGCCCCAGCATCGGAGCCGGGGTTTATTCCCGTTTCACGTTCCAGGGATCCCCCTCATTGCTGACCAGGATGAAGTTGTCCCTGAAGATGAATGAATGCAGACTCTACTGAAAATTTGCTCTATGAAACAGGATGAGGGCTCTCGACTCATCAGCTGCTAAACACCATGTAGAGTCACCCAAAAATAAAAAGCAACATATCAGCTCCTTAATTACTAGAGAGTCTAAGCTTTTTATCTTAATCAAGCTAGACTTGCCCAAGTTAGCTAAGAATTAAACAATCCAAATCTACTGTATGTTTAAAAGGAAGATTGGACTATGCTGATGATTTTAGTCTAGCACTGATGCTGTGTATTGAATAAAACATGGACTAGACATCCTTATCAAAATGGGAAAATGTGCCTAAATAATTCTGAACCACTTAGGATGACTTGGTAATAGGTGATGCGGAAACTGCCCTAGACTCACTCATGGTATTACCTTGTTGTTCATGAAAGCCTTTAGGCACTGGATGACTTTGTGCTGACTCTTTTTATCAATCTTCTCTTGGCTGTAAATTAGGGGAAAAAAGTATGATTAGTTGGTAAAGAACAAGAAAATGAACAGATGTAAGGAGTAGAGAGCTAGCCTAAACCTTCAATAACACCCAATAACTCTCAAATTAGACTTAGCACAATTAAATTTTGTCTATTAGATCTATAGAACTTTCCACCAACAAATCGCCTAAGGTTCAAGTTTATTATTCACACACTTGATTGCTTTTGAGTTAATGAGGTTTTGGTTAAACCCATTCATTTCAATTCAAGTGACCAATCCAAATAAGACAAGAAACTCAAGAATAAATATAAAACTTTTGATGATGGCTGGATAGCTGCATCACTATTCACTAATCACTTGCCCCACTGCTATGCTTCACAGAGCCCTGTTTAAGAAGCACTACTTTAGACCACTCCTGCAGAAGACTATTAAATGATATAAAGCGTGGAAGAAAAAGTTTCTTACTGTTTTTTGTGCAGCAGCCTCTCCAGTATGTCCAGCAGAAGTCCGAGGCCTTCGTGACCGAAACTCTGCACCCAGCTGTTGACACAAAGCATGTCAAAACAATGCACAAAGGTGGTCTGATCTCATTAATGCTCTTTTAGCTGATTGAACACAAATCCCCACAGCCACGCTAGTGGAAAGCCTTCCCAGAAGAGTGTGGTTATTAAACTGGGACCAAACCTAGAATGGGACGTTCAAAAGGCACAAATGGGTCCATTTCAGGTGTCCACAAACTCTTAAACATGTGTGTGTATCCACTGTCTACTTGTTTTGCACTGGCATCTGCAGAAGTGTGTTCTTAATTGAAGATCATGTTTGGCCTTAGGAGACTGCTCCCTATTCCTTCACTCGAGTGCTAATTTCTTGTATCGGCTAGTGCAAACTCTCACTGGCAAAAAACATAAACAGATGAAATTCAACAAGCCTTTTCAGCGTAGTGTTTGTTGGACTTTATTAACATCAACAGATTTCTCCTTCTCCGCTGTATTTAGCCCTGTCCTATGAGCAATTAGTGAAAAGCATCGCTAATGATTCTAATGTGTTTATTTTACTGCATTTCAAACAGAAACGTTCGTTCCACATATCAATTGATTTGGCCTCTGTTGTCTTTTGGGAAACCCCGTAATTCAGATGGAACAAACAAAGAAATGTGTTGGGTTACATATTGATTAATCAAGTGCATACGCAAATTAACCCACATTCGCATCCAGTTTATCTCTTGCTCTTAATAGCAGACTTAGAAGCTAGCAAAAGGCTTGGAAAACAGTTCAGATAGGCTGACAAGCTAGCAAGCGTTAGAAGAAAAGAAGGCATCTTTTCATAAAAGCCAAGTAGTGCAGGCCATTAAGAAGCGTTTGATGATGGCGAGAACAAGTGCGAGTTCAACGACCAGACAGGCAGGTAAACAAATTTGCTATGTGCCATCATCCAGCAGACATGTACCGTAATACATAAACATATCCAAGTGAACTAAAACAGCAGGACTGCTTTATCTCTCGCCATCACAGAGAATCCAGTAAGAGAAAGAACCCATTTCTGGCTCCTCGCTGCGATCATCTGTGGCCTTTTTGCGAATCGCCAAAAGCTTCAGGGCCCTGGGCTGTTCATCATGTCACTCATGGCACATCGGGGAGAACGGCGATCCACACAGCCGTGCAAAATTGCCTCAGCACAAGTGAAGAAGTGCTGCAAGCATCAATAGCCAATTTTCCAAAAGCCAGTGTCAAGAGGCGTGGGTGCACTTCAGAAGCTAAATTACAGCTGAAATTGACCACAAGACGGAGACTGAAAACTAAACTGTGGGATGGAGCAGTAGAGGGAGGAAGACGAGGAGGAGGACAGGAGAGGAGAGAGAGACAGAGACAGAGAGAGACAGAGAAAGAGAGAGAGAGAGAAAAAGGAATAACAGGATAACACCATTTAGATGAAAACAGAAAGAGCGAGTGGGTTAATCCTCTGAGACTGTGCATCACTGAAAGGCAGGTCTGGCAGAATTGAGGAGAAGCAGGATTGATGTTTCTAGACTTTTCCAGACACACTCTCAGAATGACTGAATCATGCTGCCAGAGCAGAAGAGTGATGGCGCACAGAGCAATAACCCTGACGCTGAACTTGTTTTCTTCACATTGCAGAGGTGAGAATGTTATACTGTCCATTTTATGGCCCAGTCTCTCCACTTCATGCGCGAGGTGGAAATGTGATACCTTTATAAAAATCTGGCGCGCCTCAAGATCCTTTCCACTCGTCTCATACAAGGTTTACAAGTGGCTGCTAGTCACTGCCCGTCATAATGTTCTCTCAAATAATATAAACCCTGCACAGTGGGGTCTGGGAGCACTGGTGAGATTTTCTTCATCACAAATGATATCAGCAACATTTTGAGAGAAAAGTAGAATCTTTGAAATATTTACACGAATTTCAGAATATCACAGTATTCACCATATCTCTGCTTTTGCTTTAATGACACTAGAATTACCATGAATGAAGTTTGTGTCGAACCGGACGATCCACGTTCATCTTATTCAATTAAAAGATTATTTTATTTAAATAGTGACAGAGAAATAGCGCTAAATCTTGTGTACTGTATATTTAAGACACTGAATATTTCCCATCACAGTTTTCATTTGAATGTGTTCTAAAACTTCTAGTGTATCCATGAAAATGTTGCTGTATGCAGCATGTAATATCTGGCTGCTATTTAGTATAATAATTAGGGATGCATTATACATAGAATATATACGTTTTATTTAGCTCTGTTAATGTTGGTTGCTGCCGTGTCATGAGGATGTCATTCTGTTTAAACAATAAATGTAATATTCAGCGTGATGAGCTGATGAGCGTGGAGAGCAGTATCGCCATGTGTAGTCATTAAAAACAGATGAAAGACATTGGAGGACAAAAAAAAATAGATTAATAAATTTAAAAAAAAAAAAAAACAAGCGTGTCTCAGTGCTCGCAGAAGTGAAGCGCTCTCATACACGGCATGTTTCTCTGCATATATAAATGACACGCCCTTATCCTATGCAACATGCAAATGGGTTTTGAAATATCTATCACTTAATATATTGATACTTGGTATTGATATTGATAGGTCACACACATCATAGTTCATGTTGTCTGTTCTGTAGTAGGGAAACATGCAATAAGTATCAATATCGATATCTGAAGAAAAAGACAGAATAGACAAAATTCTCCTGGACCAACACATCTGATATTTATTCCCCATCCTCTTTTCATCTCTAAAGCCATATTGGTTTCTACTAAGTATATACTCTTATCTGAGTGTGAACTGAATGGAGCTCTACAAGCCCGTTTCACAAGGTCACTGGTTGATACGAGGCAGAGATGAATTAAGTTGTTCCTGCTGATTGTGGTGTTAGCAGAGGCCAGAGGTCCCTCTTTGCTGCTTAATCACACCTCACTACTGAGAGAAATGTGTTACGGCAAGAGAGTAAACAACCGCAAACGTTAAAAGCAACGTGCACCCCGTGCAGTGAATGTCATTCATTTCTCTGGCCTCAAGTGCTTCTTCACTGATCTGAACTTGTGTGTAAATGTGGAGCTTCCCAGATTAGAAAGGAGGTGAGTACCATGTGTCCATCACGAGGGAGGAAAATAGCGAGACGACAAACACCTAAGAGACAAGCGCGATGAAAATGAGAGAAGGAAAGTAAGAAAGTAGGAAAAAGAGAAACGGAGAAAGAGTGAGAAGGGAGAAAGACAGAAAGGGAGGGGTCGGTAAGCAGTGAGCCGTCCAATGCCATCATCATGCAGTCCTCGTACGGTTCTAATCAACAAGCTGCATGCCTCCCAGCATCTACTAATCAAATTCCAGCATGTATGTCTTGGTGACTCCTCAAGGTAAAGCAAAAAGAGGTCTTAACCTGACTAGAATTTGTCAAAGTAGAGACAAGAGGAGCGGAGTCATAAGCTCATCAACAGTGTTCACGAGCTGATAGGATTCCAGTACATTCTGCTACTGAAATAATAATGATGAAATGAACTGGTAATTTAGTGGAATAGGACAGGATGGTGTGGCCACTCCAAACAAAGTTAAATTAAAAACAACATGAGAACATGAGGAAAGCACACGTGTAGATATCCCGCATACTATAAAGCCAAATTTGTTTAATTCCCTTCGGTTTAGTTCTTTATTTCCAGCGAAGCGGAATAATCAGACACTTTCACAGGAATGAGGGGATGGTGAAGTGTAATTAAATGCTAACAGGATCAATATACACTGAGAGGGGGGTTAGGGGTTAGAAATACCAAGACGACGCACTCAAGCTCAAAGTTGAGAATAAGAACCAAAGATTAAAAAAAAAAACACAATGACGTCAAACCTACTGTGATATAAAAAAGTGTTGAGATGGAAGTAATCCTCCAAGCGGGTCACGGAACGAATTAGAACTACTGAGGCCGACATTCATTTACAGTAGACGATCACAGAAAATTGAAAGAGGAACGTTTAATGTCACCAGGGAACTAAGCTAATGCCAGAAACCTGCGAACCAGGAAGATCTTCTGCAATTGGACATGAGGCTTGTGTAGTCCAGTTATCCCCAGATCTTGGGTCAACATCTAGGGTTGGAAGACGTTTGAAGCACTTTTGAGGTTTAACAGTTATATACAGTTCCTCGGAAACTGGAAACATTTCCAAGAGGAACACTGATGGATGAGGAGGTGAAACACTGATACACATGATAGTGTTCACACCACAATGTTGTCAAATTCTCTATCCTGCTTAAACTGAAGAAATTCAATTCAGGTTTATTTGTATAGCGCTTTTAACAATGGAAATTGTCTCGAAGCAGCTTTACAGGAATATAAAAATAAAGTTCAATTTATGTTAATCCCTAATGAGCAATCCAGAGGTGACTCTACTGAGAAAACGTTTCTTGCGACGATATGAGGAAAGAAACCTTGAGAAGAACTATACTCAAAAGGGATCCTCATCATCTGGAAGACACCGAATAGTGTGACTGTGATTAAATAATTAGATGTTGATTGAGTTTCTATAACAGCATGACTCTGACAGCAGTGCAGCTGCAAGCCAAAGCAAAGTTTTATTTGAATGTGCTTTTTCAAACACTTATTCAAAACTTATATTACTCAATAACTTATTCAGAGGAATGTACGTAATTAAAGTTTAATAATAAAAATATTTTTAAAGAAGAATAGATAAATAGAAAATGAATTGATTGATTTATTGATTGATTGAATGATTGACTGAATGGTCACCAACATCATCTTCAAGTGTTATTGAAAAGAGCATAGCTGTTGCCATGGTGAAGCTTTCGTTAAAGAAAGTCTGTTTTAATGCTTATGAAAGGAGACTCCACATTAGCGCTATGAGGTGAAGCTGCTCCTTTACGTTTTGTCACTTCAGGGTGGATGACTTGCTTTTGCGCTTTGGGGGTTTTATCAGTTATGTGACAAGCTGCATGCCACATCGAGACAGAGAAAGAAAAAAGAGAGACAGAGGCACAAATGAGTGAGCGACAGCTAATAAGGATTTACAAAGTCTATAAAGTGTCAAAGTATAACACATCAGTCTTTTTCTAACCCCTGGAAAACTGCTGTGGTAAAAACACAGAGAAACAAAACAGTCACATCACATCAGTAACATCATCTCACCACCTCAGGGGTTGATTATTGTTTACAGGGTGTGCTGGTTTTCAGTGAATAAAATCCTGATTTATTGCTATTATTCGTTTATGCTTATATCAGAAGACATTTAAAACAAGAATTAAAAAAAGTTATATTATTAAATGACTAATGAATCTTGCAGAATGTGACTTGGCACATGGTAACCAAAAAATAAATAAATAAATAAATAAATAAAATAAAATTAATTAAAATTAATTAAAAAATAAAATTTAAAAAACCCTTTTCATTTCAACATTTAAGCTCAAAAAATTCAGCATGGCTTTGGCATAAAGTACAGGTTAAAGCACTGACAACTTTTGTTCATAATCAACTTTAGTGACAGCTTCTGCAAAGCATGTTTGGTTGGTTGGTTTACTTTTTTTAACCAGGAAATCGCTTCACATTCAAACACACAAATCACAAAGATTAAAAAAAAAAAAAAAAACGAGAGAGAGAAACGTTATGTTCAATGCCACGGCTCACAGCCGAACCGTTGCCTGACGTCTTTCTGACTTTTTGTCATGCGTCAAGAGCAAAACGACTAAAGTTGCTTCTGTCTGGGAATTTCTATACTTATACATTTCCTCAATGTGTCATAATGCACTTTGCGATTAAACTACATTGGGTGATTATATCAGTGGACACTTTTCTATTAGGTTTCTAGGCAACCAAATCATGAGACAGGCCAAGTGCTTAGGAGTGATCGCTTGTCAGGTGGTCTAGCTAATGAATTTATCATATGTCCACCTCGGCATAGAGAATAAAATATAGAAGTGCCAGGAGTGTTTTTGGATATTATTTTTGAATACCGTGTACATAAACAATCAACGTAACACTGTGACAGATCAGGAGACTTGGTAATAAGCTTGAATATTTTAAACAGTACATGAAGTCAGTCTTAATTCAAACTCTAAATTCAATACCAGGACCAAGCATCAAGGTCGATCAAATTTATTGTGATAACACTTTTAGCCAGCTCTGGTTTCATATATACTGATACTCCGGATTTACCACATGATTTTTCTTCAATAGCGTCGGGTGTGAAGGGGGTCAGTAATGAGAGTCCCTGACACCGACCGGGGGTGTCGCCCATCTGCTGACGGCTGAGGAATGAAGCTCCTGAGTTGGAGAGAAAATTCAATTTAGTGCCCTGCTCCCTAGAAGGATGGGGCCGAGGCGGCGAGCGATATTGAGTGGGCAGGGCCTCGGCTCCTGACAAGCGCTTCATTGAAATGCATAGCTCATGAGCGAGCAGCCATATTTCCCCATCATCTGCAGGTGAAGCAAAGTGCAGGAGGGGAAAATAATCAGTTGATGCATGGTGCGGATTATGCCTGAGAAAAACCGATGGGACCTAGCGGCGAATAGACCGAGTGCCAATTCTTGTAAACGCTGTGCCACAGATCGGGGGGTGGGGGGTGTTGATGGGTGCGTGACGAGTGTGCGCTCGCGTACAGCAAATCAAGCAAACGCTTTCAACCAAAATACAGCTGACTTGTGAACCCATCACCAGCTCATCTGCCAGATTCAAAACATAGGAAATTAGCCACAAGGTTCAGAACACAACCGAGTTCTCGTCGTTCTTTCTTTTCTTCCATGGGAGTGGATGCAGCTGGGTTGATCAGCCCATGTAAAGCAATCAGCAACAGGCCTTTTGTGCATCAGTAGGGCTGATATTAACAGCATCTACCTCCTCTTTTTTCCTCTCTCTCTCCCACAGAGGAGCGCTCGATTACAAAAAGGGAACATCTGGAGATAGACCCCCACGGCAATATCTATCATTGCCTCAAGTGGCGGCAGAGCTGGAGCCTTAAACAAAAGGCAGCACACTTCACCATGGGAGGCGCCAATCAAGAGAGGCTACATCGAGTGTTGTGTCCTACCGATCATAATCACGTTAAGTGCTACTTTGGTTCCGGAGGGGGGGAAACATGTTAAAAACAAGCACGGAGATAGTTTAGTTTTCATACACACCCCTCTGTGGGTCTCGTATTTGAGCCTCTTTCTGATGAATGAATCATTTATTCTGTTCTTGTTTTTTGTTTTGTTTTTGTTCATTTAACACTTTTGCTTATACACATCTGAGACTGAGCCAGAGAATGTTTCATAACAACAAAGTCTTCCAGCATTATTAACGACATACGCGTGACCTTTCAGCGGTAAGCAGTGACCTGTTCCACTTACTGAAGTCTGTGTGTGTGTCAGGGTTCTACAGTGGGACTATTTCACATGTGTAAACATGAAAAACGATTAAAGGTGCACCAGAGCGAGCGTCTCACAATTAAACTCAAGAGTTAATGTATGATATCATCAGGATAATATCTCCCTCATGCCCTAACCACCGACAAGAGTAATGTTTTGCAGCATTTTGGTGTACACAAACCCTGTGAGATGCATGACTCGAGTCTTTAATAAAGAGACCTGATCTTTCCTGCAGTTTTTACCTGCACTTTTCTTTGCATGTGAATAAGAAGTGTAAACTCGGTATTAAACAGTATTAAAACCACACACTCCCATGTCATATACGCTGTTAACTTTTTAAACACTAGATTTGATATCAGAAACTACACAGCTCACCTTCCTGACGAAGCTCATTTGCATTTATTGACGCCCACAAGCCTGCACAAAACTGACACCTGGCAGCATGAAATGAGCGATCAGGGTAAATTGAAATGAAATGAAAGGAAAGTAAATTAAATTATGTTAATAATAATAATAATAATAATAATAATAATAATAATAATAAGGTTCATGGCTATGCACAGCCAGTTCTCTATTTATGAGACATGTCTCTTGTTACAATTAAATGGCTAGTTTTATTTGTCATAATTTAATGATTTAATTTACTTAATGTTCTTAATTTATTTAATTGATTTATTTACACTTGACAGTACACTACAGCTCATATTCATACTAACTACAGCTTGAGTAGGATACATAAGTTTTTTTGTATTTTTTTTCTTAAGATTTACAGGATATGAATATAAAATTTCTTGTACATTCATTCCAATGATTTATAAATAAATCCCTTCGTATCGAGGCCCAATGTTAGAATTGTGCATTGCAAACTGTTTGTAATTAGTCATAAAACTACTTAGACAAACATGAGGAACCAGAATAAATGTCAACAAATGTCTTGTTTAATAATTTTCACACTGTCACACTATTATACTTCTGGTCATTAATTTTCCTGACAAACTAAGTTACATCAGCTAAGTAGATGATTCTGTCCTTGGTGAAGACAAACCGCTTCACAACATCTAGCCAAGACAAGAAAACATGCAAGGAGAGGAGGAGTATCATTGTCAAAATCAACAATTAAGAGATACCTTTGAGAATGTAAATTGCTAGAAAACATCTAGGGAAAAAAAAGCTTGCTCAGTCCTGGAACAACTGGGATGTGGGACAACTGGGGAGTGGGACAACTGGGGAGTGGGACAACTGAGTAGTGGTAGCTCAGTGGTTAGGATGTTAACCTGAAGTATAGACTGGAAGGTGGCATGTGCAAATCTCACCATAGCCAAGCTGCTACCCCTGGGTCCTAAAGCAAGGCCCTTAACCATCAACTGCTCAGTTTAATTATAAAAATAATAACATGGATGTAAGTCGCTCTGGACATGCGCATCTGTCAAATGCTGTAAATGGAGTAAGATTCTTTGGAAAGATGGAACCAAGAGTCGCACAAAACTATGTATACTCACAGTTAATAAATGAGACCCCAGATCTTTGACTGTAAATCTTCTGATGCTGCTCCATAAAAGTTCTCCAAACAGGAAAATTGATAGGTAGAACCCTGTTTTTTCATTGATTTCATTATCAAATTCTACTTAATGAGCCCTTGTGTCTAAGCTGATTTCAATCCGTTGGTCATAAACTGAGCTTGCTGAACTGTTTGCTGAGTAAAAGAAAATATAAAATAAAATAAAAAAAGACTAAAGCAAAAAGAACAACATTTTTAGCTCTCTTCTACTCTTTTATCTAGTCTATCATAACACACTCTAGCTATACCTCTTCCTGACAACCCTTTGGCTCGGTTGCTGTGTTTACCTGTGCGTATATTCCTACAGAACATTTCAACAGTAAAGCCTGAGGAAAGAGCATCAGCCTTAGTTGAGACTCTTACTGCTGGAGACGTGCAACAGCGACAATACCTCCGCCGTTTTCCGAAACCTGTCTGACGGCAAGACGGTGCAAGGTTAAAGCATGCAAACTGCCCTTCAAAACATGGCAATATGTACAAAGGCCTTCCTTGGAATGAAATATAGCAGTCTAGAGATTTGAATCAAGTGAGCATTAAATATTAATGAGTTTTGGTGTAATTTATGCTTGCTAAGGGAATACGCGTCAGTCACAGTGAAAACAAGTGTCGTCTAAGCAACATGTGTGCGGTCATTCACCTGCTAGAGCTGGCAAAGATAAGAAAAACTCTCCTCCTCATTCCACCCTTCTCTTTCTCTCTCCACCCTTTTTGTCTGTCTCTCCCTATCTCTTATAGCCTGAACATTAAAAACAGTGAAAAACAAATTCATCACTCCATTCCCAGGAAACAATAACAGTCATAAATCAAAGAGAAAAATGAGCCATCTTATCTGGCTAACTTCATGGCTAAGGTAGCTTGACTTCCTTTCTCCCTCCGGAGAGTCCTTCCCAAGGCTGTGTTAGCCACATTAGCGCTGCGCTGTGTCAGAGTGGCACTGAGGTGAAAATAAAATATTAACTCGAATCGTCCTGCGGTTGCCCCAGGTCTAACGTGCCCGTCTCAGCCTATTTTTCCTCCTCCACCCTGGAGAAGGAAGCAACCTGGGATCCTTCACTCGGAGGTGACTCACCAACCCAGATAGTAAAGTAGGTAAAAGCCACAAGTGGGAACATATTTATACACTGTGCATGATTTATAATGGTAAATAGCTCTCAGAGGTGGAATAAAGATTGGGCGAGGACGTGATCAGCTGAGGATTCGTGTTGGAGCCAGTAAAGATTGTCTCTCTAAAAATCTCTAATTAAAAAAAGAGAGAGAGAGAGAGAGAGAGAGAGAGAGAGAGAGAGAGAGAGAGATGAAAAATGCCTTCAAGCCAACACAAGTACAGGCAAAACAAACGGAGGAGACATTAAATGTTATATTAAAAGGTTTAGGGGTCAGCTAAACCATGAACAGGTTAAGCCCTTTAAGAAAAACTGATCTAAGATGAATAATTCGGAGGATCTATGTTTGTGTAGGAGTGTGTGAGTGTGTGTTATTGTAGTGAGGTGTTAATATACAGCAGTGGGATCGTCTAGCTGCAGGCGAGCTACAAGAGGGATTTTTATCATGCTTAAAAGACTTTTTAGGCACAGAGGGAAATGGATTGCATCCAGGAAAGAAATAAGTAAAAATGAAAGAACATTTTTAAAACTGAGACAGGAACATACAAATACAAATATACAAATCTAGTGTCTAGGAAATAATTAGATTCATTATTAATAATATTCCTAATAAACAATCCATTTACTGTGTAAAGAAGTGAGTGTAGTTACCAGTACATTTGGGTTGCTAGGCAACATAACAGGTATATTATGGACAGAATGATTGCTTACGTGCAATAGAATTTAATTGGTTTAAATCCTGGTGCATTAATACAGAATTCAGTTGTCGTGATGCAAAAATCCAATTTTAGCCAATTACATTTCAGAAAAGTTTATAAATCAATAATTAAATTCTTATTAGAATTCTTATTTATGACAAAACAATACTTACTAAATTCTAGCCTACTAGCTAACATGACCTGCACAGAAACAGGAACAGCATCAGGTTTTCTAACTTGCTAACATGCATTTTTAAAATTAGACCTATATTTCAGCCCTATGCTGCAACCAGGAGTACAAAAAATACACCAGTTTCTTACTAGTAGTATTTCACAGCCAGTTACAAGGAAATGTTTTACATTTGTAAAGATTTGCTCATTAAAGACTGGTTTTCTTTTTATCAGCTCAGCAAAAGGAGCTTGTGTATAGCTGCATTTATTAAAGTGTCTCTTCTGTTTTGTTCAGCTGAATATCCTACAGTTGTTTGTTCTGACTAAATGCTTATTAACTTAAAATTAAACTCGTGCCTTCATGAGCCACGAACAACATTACGGCAAATGTTAGCTGTTTTGCAACACAATCCAAATGTTAAAAGTGCACCAAAATAAAGAGGCTTCATTTCACATGAGTAATAAGAAAGACAACCAACCATATGTTAGCTGTGCTTTGAAAAATCCTAAATCATATGCTTGTATCCCACATATAGTGGGAACAATGGTGATCGGCGATCGTATGTTGTGAAAGTTGAGGATCAGCGATCGCATGTTGGGAACAGTGAGGATCAGCGATCGCATGTTGGGAACCGTGAGGATCAGCGATCGCATGTTGGGAACCGTGAGGATCAGCGATCGCATGTTGGGAACCGTGAGGATCAGCGATCGTATGTTGGGAACCGTGAGGATCAGCGATCGAATGTTGGGAACCGTGAGGATCAGCGATCGAATGTTGGGAACAGTGAGGATCAGCGATCGAATGTTGGGAACAGTGAGGATCAGCGATCGAATGTTGGGAACAGTGAGGATCAGCGATCGAATGTTGGGAACAGTGAGGATCAGCGATCGTATGTTGGGAACAGTGAGGATCAGCGATCGTATGTTGGGGACAGTGAGGATCAGCGATCGGATGTTGGGAACAGTGAGGATCAGCGATCGGATGTTGGGAACAGTGAGGATCAGCGATCGAATGTTAGGGACATTGAGGATCAGCGATCGGATTTTGGGAACATTGAGGATCAGTGATCGGATGTTGGGGACAGTGAGGATCAGCAATCGGATGTTGGGGACAGTGAGGATCAGCGACCATATTTTGGGAACAGTGAGGATCAGCGATCATATGTTGGGAACCGTGAGGATCAGTGATCGGATGTTGGGAAAAATCATGATCAGTGATTGGATGTTGGGAAAAATCATGATCAGTGATTGGATGTTGGGAAAAATCGTGAGCAGTGATTACTTGTGTGCCTCTGTATCAATGTTGCGAGATTCAACAGGATAAAATTTGTTCACATTTGTATTTGCAAACATTTTCAAAGAGAATTTCAGATCAGTTTAGTGAACACAGTGAAAACAGATGATATAGATGCTGAACTCTGTCAACATTAGCTCATATCTTTTCTTTCACTGTTCCCTGTAAAAAAAAAAAAAAAAAAAAAACTGTAGAAAAAACCTGATAATGACTCTCAAAGGGCCTCCACTCCTCGACGTGAAAACTTCAGACAATTGTTTGCGCAGAGTGAAATATTCGACACCGAAGTTCGTCAGGTTGGCTCTATTAAAAAATATCGCTCACTGAATTTACTTAATTCAGTGTGAATTAACGAATTGAACACATATTTTCACAGCCCTTGATTAAAAATTGAACTCCGTCACCAGCTCAGGATCGAACCCAGGGCCCAGGCATTATTTGCTGCGCTACTGTGGCACACAGGAGTTATTCAAGTTCATTTAATACTCTAGTCATTTCTTCCTGTCAGCACCAACATCCATAATGTAATTGGATCAGGTTAATACTATGTGAATTGATGACACCCACTCTACATAGTTCACAAGCACAAGCAGATTAAACAGTTGCTTAAATGAAATTTACTATAAGCTAGGGAATCACAGATTTATGAGAAAATATTTATCTGTAAACTAAACAGGATACTTTCTATTAATTCTCACCAAGCACAAATTCCCTTTTTTCTAGTGAAGCATCAATTATAAATTATCTAAAATATATTTAGATAACATTTATTTTAAGGCAAAGACAACTACAAATCCCTCAACAACCAACAGCCCACTATAACAAAAACTATGTGGTTGAATGCTTTAACAAGACTCAGCACTTTCATATTTGGACACTAAGCTCAGGCAGTACCATCTTCCAGTCTTCTGGGAGAAAAAGAGAAATTAAAAGTCTTCCTGAGAGACTCATGCCTGAAAATTACTGTAATCAGGAAGACTGGACACGCTGAAAGAGCACAAACTGAAAAAGCCACACTGAAATTTCAAATGGAAACATTAAGCTCAATAATCTAGAAAATAAGTTGGCACATCAATGCAAAATACAAACCTCTGTAGAAGAGTCTGATGTAGACCACGAGGGAACAAACCGTCATTAGTGCATAAGCTCACTATGCGTCCAAATGTTTATGGACACCAGACTATCGTACCTGTATGTGGTGTTCTTCCCTAGATGTACCCAATGCACCCCAGACCTCCTCAACTAATCCCCAACAAACCCACACAGCCATGTTCAAACATCTAATGGAAAGCCTTCCCAGAAAACTAAAGCTGATAACAGCAAAGGAGGACTGAATCTGGAACTGCATCAAAAAGCACAAATAGGCCTGAGGGTTCCTATACTCATGGCCATAAAGTTTACTTTATCCACGATGAAAGAATTCTGACTAGTGGACTTTCTCACAACAGCTGTTTTGTCATATCAGGTAATGAATATTAGCATTCCAGGTGCCACATTGACAGTGTTTATGTTCTGAAATGCCTGACTGACAGCTCATCTGAACCGTATAAGAGTACATTGTGAATTAATGCCGGTGTTGTTGTCCTTCAGCTGCTTCTTGTTCATTGTCACCACAGAGGATTGTCCTATCCATAATATTCGATTTTGGCTCAGGTTTTACGCCGGATGCCCTTCCTGACACTACCCTCCCACTGTATTCAGGCAAAAGCAAAGCAACTTTCCTCCCATGGTAACAAAGCACTCTTAATCAACATGGCCGTTTTTTGTCCAATGAGCTTCATATCTGAAAGCCAGTTATCATCTGGGGAAAAAAGTAAAAAGCTATTAAAAAAAAAAAAAATAAATAAAAAAACATCCAGTCCCATGATTTTCATTTCTTTTTTTGGGTCCTTCAGGTCCCGATGCACATCTGATATATAAGCAGCAAACAGAAACTCAATAAGCTATTTGAACTGCAAGCAAATTAGGCTGAAATGGCCGGATTAGACATTCAGATAAGTCAGACCTCCCCAGAGCACACTGGGAAATCAGCTTGTTCTTTGTGTAAAAGCTTCTTTTTTTTTGTGCCAGTTTAGAAGTCTATATATACTGTACATCTGTGGGAATAGGCTCTGCATCAATGTAAGTACTTTAAGCAAGAAATATTCTGCAAAAGAGTAAGAGCTGAAATGCAGGTGACTGAAAGCACTATTGGGGTTTTGGTATTCGTGTGAAAAAGCCTATTCCCAGGACAAACCAAATCGGCTGTGCACTAAATGACATTTGTCTATGCTACCCTTTACACGATACTACATTTACCATTGCATCCGATTGTGAACATACGACATGCTTCAAAGACTGAAGAGTGGGGATAAGAGGTGTGTTGTTTTTTTTAAACCTGAATGAAGAAAAAAAGCCTTAAACACTTTATCTTGTGCCACTGATCAGAAAAACAACTAAGGTGATTTAGCATTACTATAATTCAGCGTGCAGCCAAAAAGATGATCGGATAATCTATTGCAATGTTGATGAGCAAACGCGAGCGTACGCGCGCATGCTGAACGAGCCCGGGCCGAGGACATAAACATGGAGCTACTTTAATGAGCTCTATCCGAGTTTGGCTGGATCGATCGTGCCGTGTCCAACATCGATAAAACTGAAAAGGCGGGGAGAGACAGAGCTGCTTAAATCCACATAACGAAGGGATTGTGAAATGCTCTCTGACCTTATGGAGCTCGCTGATTACAAATCCCTTCATTTTTTTAATTGAAGTGATTAGAATGGAAAAGTGAGGGTATCAGCTGAAAGACTCGACGACGTGACTGTTTACAGTAAGCCATTAGGTTTGAGAACGGCACTGGTTAATTGAAATAATTCTGACGAATGGGCTTCTCTCGTGCTTATTAAAAGTATTGCTTGTCGTACTTCTTTCCCGTTACCATGACAAATAATCTGGAATGAATAAATGCTGGCAAGTGCTGTATGAATTTATAGGCACACATACTGCCCTGGGGCTGAGAAGTTAGAGAGACTGCTTGCGGCGAGCTGGGGGAGAAGCCTGAGGAACTGTATACACACACACACACACACACACACACACACACACACACCAACCACCATTTAGAAGTGTTACGGTTTTAAGCTTTCATAGTATGATCGCCCAGTCTAAAAACACCATGGGTTAGCGGTGTCATTGGAACAATCAACTATTTAAAACTGCCAGGGGTGAAAAATGAGAGAAAATTGATGAAAAGTGCATTTATATATCGTTGTATAAATATATAACAAAAAAAATCTAATTAAAACAAAATCAGTGAATTTTAAATCATCAGTATTTATCACATTGTCATTATAAACTTGAAAAAGTTAAATCAAAATAAAAGCCAAAAATAGATGCTTCATTTAGGTCTGGTCAGCAATGCCATGTCCTGCAGGAGTGGCAGTGGACGTAGTTCTGAAACGAACTTATTACAGTAACAGATGGAAAAGAGTTATGCTATACATATGCAGCGACCTGCAGCCACAAAGTGACAGGAAATCATTCATTTTCAATAAGAGCTGCTGACCTCGGGTGACCTGAGCACTGAAATGTGGGTGTGTCCAGCTTGAGAGTGGCTTGAGAAAAGTTTAACTTTATGTAAATGTGGAAGGATTCGGTGTAGCGACTACCAATAGGAATGAAAACAATAGAGCGGTGTGATCTGTGGCAAAGAGCACACACTGCTTCTCCTTCATCTCGTATATGATGCACATACACTGCTGAATTTTGATCTCCCTCCAGAATGTCCACGCTGCTCCTCAAACGTGGAAGGTTAGTTGCATCACACACTGATAAACCTTATTACTATGGCTACCAGTAGCAGGAACACCTAATGATGACATCATAGTACAGCATCCAGCAATAAAATCAGTGTGTATGTGAATGTAGCTTTCTGGTTTGTTAAACTCTTGCAACACCAAATTTGTGAGAGTTAGAGAGATGATCTGCATTATGCCATTTATGGTATTTTATACCTTTGGTAGTTTGGGGAAAAAAGTCCTTTATTTTTTTTAATGCAGTAGACACAGCTGTCCCTCATGTTTTTCCTGTCCTCTTTTCCTCCAATAAAACCTTTTACTTCTTGTGTTTTTGGAAGCAAATGGCTCTTACTAAATGTCACACACTTCAGCACTGTCCCCTGCTGTCTCCTCTTTGTAAAAAGACCAGTAATTATGGGAATTAAAAAGTTTAACTCCTGTGAAGTTCATACGTAGGGAAGCTCCACTAAGGCATCAGAACCAGGGACCAGAGACAGAAAACAGGAAAAGTAACATTAAAGTGTTTTCAGGGCAATCACATCGCCTGCATGAAGAGCTGGAGAATGCTGTAGTATGATTCAGGACTCAAGAGGCATAGGGAGGGAGTCCCAGCCTCCTGACATGATGTGTGTAAGAAATTTGATCGGTTTTGTTTTTGTTTTTTTAAGAACAGGTAGATGACATTTAAACACATTATGCCACACAGTAATGCACACATTACTAATATGGATCTGTTTTTGGCAGAATAAAAGAAGTTATGATGTGTATCCACGCACAGGACAAGGCTGCACCAGAAGATATTAGCTCCTCAGCTTGAGCTTGACACTGTGTATTATGCTAGCCATGAGAGCAAGCACAACCAAATCCATCACTTTCACTGGAATTTCTGCAAACTGCAGCTGACTCGCAGCACAAATCATGGCTGAATAACGCATTTGTTTTTTTACACCTTACTCTGTCCCGGCAGCTGAAAATATAAAATAATACACGTTTGCTTGAGAATGCTACAAGGAAAGACATTTTCCTATATCGGAAGAAGAGCACAGTCACTCATCCCAATCACGGCTGCTAAGCCGTTTAGCTGCTTAAATTAAACAGCTTTTACGCTTAATGTGAGGTGCACAATTAGCTTTTTGGAGGGAAAGAAACGGTCCACGCTAACTACCACAAATGACAACAACATGAGGATTTACACTGATTTCCGTTATTTTTTTCTTAATACAACTCATCTGATTGTTTAGCTAGAACACAGCGGTGACAATTAACAGATATAAATTACAAGTGGTAGCCAAGGGAATTCATCTGGCCCATGGGGATGAGTATCATCACGCAGAGTCACTCTTCTACTCAAGAGGGAAAACTGTTTGATAGCTCACCAACTCAGACTCATTTTCACTCAACTCTCCAAGGCCCAAACTCTCTACATTCCCACTCCTCTTTGTTTTCTCTCGTTCCTGACATATTAAAACTATATTAGTCATTTTGTCTCTGTAGTGTATACGCTATCTTAAGTCCATCTACTTTTCACTGGCCTCCTTTATTCTTCTCCTCTCCTCTTCACTCAAGTACCCTTGTCTATCTCAATGAGCTCTATTGCTGTAATTGCAGGCCTGACTCTGACAGCTTGGCAACAGCTTCGGTTAAAACTGCCAGACTCGCACTAATCAGATACAAGACCAATTAATGTTAGAAGCCCAGCTGATTGGGCCATTTAATAATCTAATATTATTCGTTCATCTGAGTCCAACAAACAAATGCGAACACCAAAGTCACCTCTGATATCAGGCATCTCTCTCACCCTCAGGCCTCAGTGGAAATGTCTGGAAATTTGGAGAAGGGTAGAATAAAGCCCTTGTCATAGATAATGAATAGGAAGGGTGGTGAAAAGAATTGGAGAAACAGACCAGCAGCCTGAGCGGTTTGTATTCCTGAAGTGTCACAAAGTCAGAGCTGAGGCTCTGCCTGCATAGCATATTGAGTTTGTTCCAACACATGCTATTATGTTCTGACAAAATAACAAATCTGAAGCCTTAAACCTGAAGGTCAGGTTTAATATAATATCAAAAAAACAATTTCCACCTGTTTGTCAGTGCCATTTATCACAACCGTGTAATACAATTATGCTTTGCGCACTGATGTCTTGGCCCATGTGGTGAGCAAAGGCTGGTGTGTTGAAGTTTCACACAGAGTGTGAGACCCCTTATCTTAGTAAACGTACGAGAGGGAGGGGGAAGAGAGAGAAAACACTATAAGCACAAGTGACCCATTCACACACACATGTGGAAGCTGGAATGGAAGAAGTAAATGAATTGGAAAGAAATGAGCTCTGATACTCCTGCTCTACTTCTGTACTTAGAACTCACTGCTGCCGCTGCGGACGGACCCACAACACACCTTCACAAAACTGGATATTTTCGTCTCACCCTTTCTTCCGTGCCCAAACTCACCTGGATGCTGTAGACTTACTGTACCTAATAACTGATGCTGTAATTATAAAGACTACATGGCTCATACTGAGCATCTGTTTAAGACACCCAGTCTGACTTTATACTATACAGCTGTGAAAGCTGTCACCCAGATGTCTGGTACCATTCACGGTTTCCGGCTTGTTTTATCTAAAGGAGATATTTTGTGCTCGTTGAGGATCATAAAAACACTACAGGGTCAAAAGTATGTGGACACCTGAGCATCACACCACCCCCTCCCAAACTACTGTTAATTTCTACAATGTTGGAGCCACAGGATTACATAGAATGTCTTAGTATGCTGTAGCTTTACAGCTTCTCTTCACTGGAACTAAGAGGTTCAAACACTGTTCCAGCATGACAATGCCCCTGTGCACAAAGCACAGAGCTCTAGGTTGGAGTGGAAGAACTCGAGTATCCTGCACAGAGCCCTGAGTCTGACTCAACCCCACTGTGGGATGAACTGGAACACTGACAGGACCCCAGACCTCCTCACTCTTACATCAGTGGTCTAATCTCACTATTGCTCTTGTAGATGAAGGAACAAAAAGCCCCACAGCCATGCTCCAACATATAGTCGACAGAAACAGAACTAGTTCTAGAATGGGACGTTCACCAACGACATACAAGTGCGATGGTCAGGTGTTCACCTACTGTTGGTGATGTACAGTAGCTTATCTGCATTGTCTGTTTCTAAAAGTTTTATACAAAAATTGAACTAAATTGAAATTAAAAGTAAGACACGGGAGAGAAGGGCTGGTAGCTAGACTATAATGAGGAAGGAATAAAACAACAGGGCAAGATACAGAAAAATAATCCACCCATCATAGATTATTTACATATCACAGCACTGTCTAAAGTGTCTGATTCTACCTATATCACAGCCAGTTTTAGGTGCATTAAATGATATGAAACTCAACAGAAACCAACTTGTCTCCTCTATCACCTATAGCAGCTTATAAACCTTACCTCCTTCACCAGCTGCTCTTTTCTTTCCTCTCTCAGAGTTAATAAGACCAAAAAAACTCTCCTTGTCAAGTGATTAAGGGACCGGAAAGCACAAATTCTCCTATCCTGAAGGCTTTCCCGGGTTGGGGAACTCACCGACTGTGCCGAAGCACTGATAGTCGAGATTCCTTCCATAAATGTTAAATAAACCTCTCCTTATGGAAAGCTTCATGCGGAAACCACATCCATTATGCATGATTCTTTGTTAAAAGACACTTTTTGAAATCATTTATTATTAGCCTTATATCATATTGACTGTCTGACATAAGTACTGTAGGAAAGATAACGTATTTGAACAAGCGCATTTATTATAAATATCATTTACGTTACAGCTGGACCTACTGTCAGAGCTGCTGTTATAAGAAATAAATGCACAATTCTGCCATGCTGTAGAATAAAATATCATTATTTACGAGTTACTGGTTTTATCAACAGTCACAAGGATTGTTATTTGTCAGCAAAAACACTGAATATTAATGTTAAACAACACGAATGTGTCCGTCATAAATATCAATAATAAAATGTCGATTTCAGTTGATGCAAACAGTAAAGAGAAAAATTTAAAACTAATTTCATAATGCAGAACACCAGACTGTTTGTCATATACTATTTTTTTTTCCCATTTTCCTACACTTAGTCTCCCTAACTTTAGAATTTCTTTAAGCACAAGGAGAGTGTGGGAACGAGAAAGAAGGGGGGAAAAAAGACTGGAAATGAGAGCGAGTTAGATCGACGGAGTGTGAAAGGCTGCATGTGGGTGCAGGCTGGAACCCCTGGGGGCAGAACATGGGCAGCTGCTCTCTGGGGAAAACCCTAAGGGACAGTAAGCGCTACTGAGAGTGACAGGGTCACAGACGTGCCACGCCACAGCAGCATCGCTGAAGCGGTTTCTTCTACTTCATGCCGCAAAGCAGCAGATGATAGATTCTCTCTGAATAGAGTATAGGATTTGATTAAGGGACAAATTAAGTAGAAGTTGATTGTCAGGGATGCCTCCACCACAATGAGGTCTAGTCCTTTCTGTTACTAATACATATGCCTTAAAGCGTGCCTAATGTACTCCAAAACAAAATCAAAGCTGTTTAGGAAGAGAAAAAAGACCCTGACCCTGTTGGGATAAATTCCAAAATCTGTTGACTACAATCATAACATGTAACATAATAAAACATAACACCATCCCTACACTGCCAGTGATGGTTATCATCGATTATATTACATAACTTTTACACTTTTTGCATAACCCTGCTCAAAAGCTGGTATTTGAGAGAAAATGGCTTATGTTGCATTCATTGTGGCATTTAAATGGCAATAACGTCATTTTACTTTGAATATGTGCAGTATCGAGAAAAAAAAAAACGTAGAAAAGGAAGGTGTTTCTTCTCAGAGCACACAAAATCAAAGCGTGACTATAAGCGCACACTTTTACAGTTACAGCCCTGAGGGGATGTAGGCGCTGTTCTACTGTAACATCACTCCGTAATCTCAACCTGCACCAGGGGCGCTGTATCATGGCTGACCCTGCGCTCTGACTCCAACCTCCAAGAATGGGATATGCGAAGAAAGAATTCGCATTCATTGTGCAGTAAAGTATATGTGACAAATAAAGACAACTCGACTTAAACAGGAAAGGAACCGGTTGTTTAGGAGACTAGCCCAGGTTGACGAGCTGAGGGAGCTTTACTTTGCTGGAGTGTAGAGATTTTTCTTTAGTTTTTGTCTGTGGAAGTAAAACCGAGCGGAATAAATCCCACTCTTTCAGCATCATTCTCTTCTGACACATCACTGTGAAGGGAAACGACCTGAAAATATAGAAGTGACCCTGGAGGTGCAGGAAGTTTAGTACGCTCCAGTACTGGAGATGTTTGTAAAGGGAACCTCCCCAGACCACAGCCTGAAGTCAGAAATCAGGAAAGGTATGAGAAGACGATACGGTAATTAGAGTATATTATTATTAATATTAAGTAATATTATGCTATTGCTTATGATATTACGTTATTAGTAATATTATAATTACGTCCTGCTGCAGTTTCTTTGAAACGCCAAATGGTGGAATTGTTAGTCTCTTTAGGCTACCGGGTCTGGATGATGAAACCGTTTAAAACAATATTTAATAATGGAAAATCACAATGATCACAATCCATCTCAAACAATTCTAATTGGGAAAAAGAAAACCAGTGATCCGACCTAAAACAAGTCCAGAATTGATTCAGTCCACGTGTGAAAAGAGCTATAAACTAAGAACACAACCCTCTTGTCATAACACACATTAAACACTTCATTGTTTGTCACTAACTGGCAATTATCACTCACCTTCCAGCAAGTTAGATACGCTCTCGATAAACAGCGAAATAGCAAAGAGACACAAAACCACACAGATCCGCTGGCTAGCGTTCAAGCACAGCGAGGTGTGAGAAATACTGAGATTCTCGTCACACTGCTGTCTCGCACAACACTTAAACACCGTTATGCTAAATAACACAAAAGTGCCATAACACCCTATTTATAGCCGGCACGTTAAACACTTCAGAAACAGTTGCCTGCCATGCAAAAACTAAGTACATCATACGCTACCAGGCCTTTAAGAAGCTGGAGTAGGGCCTTTAAGAAGCTGGAGTAGTGTTAGGGAAAGTGTACGCGGGGGAGGAACAGACAACAAACGTAAAAACGATAAAACACATTTGCGTAGCCGGCTCTTTTCTTTGTCAGGAGGACAACAAGCTTTATTGGGGACTGGGAAAATTACCCACTTTACATTCCGTCATACTCGGCAGGACGGAGCACATCTGATACCAAGGTAAAAGGGGAAAATGAGGAAGTCTGCGCAGCGTGAGAGAGGGGGAGGTAGAGGGGGAGAAAATGGAGTGAAGTAGAAAGAAAAGGGAAAGACAGAAAAACAAAGAAAGTGGGAATGGCTGCCTTGTTCTGGACTTCTGCACATGTTAATGGCTTTCTTGTTCTGGACCGCTCAAGGAGAGAGTTTCTCGACAAAGGAGACAGACTTTCATTCCTTTTGTACAGATTTTGCATTCTGACTGCGAGAAACCAACTGAGAAGCTCCTTGTTAATTTAGCGATATGGTGGTAACTGGTCTGGATTTTAATTGTAGTGCAGGGAAAATGATTTCAATACTGTCTGTGAATATCGAGCAAGGAGCAGCACCGGAGATTACACCCATAATACCTCAGTGCAAATGACAGAGCGAAACACAGCGTGAATTTCGATAGGAATCTATGGCGCTCTAGCTGGTAACCTTTCAGAAAACATCAGCATGAATTCCCATCCGGGGAAATCCACTTGTAATATTACTGAGCGAGACGCAACCGCATTGCTTCAACTTCCAATTCAGCGCAGTGAACGCTAGGACTGAAGCAATCATTGATGATATTGTTTCTTTGCCCAATCCGTTTCACGAGCAGTGAGAGGCCTGCCCTCATTTAAAAGCCATCCTGAAGAGGAGAAGAGGCTCTAATCTAGGAGAAGGAATGAAAGATTGGAGAAAAGGTCATCATCCATCCAGTCGGCCTAAGTCCTCGTTAGGTGCAACATATTCAATATTTAACCAGTCATGACCAGTGGAGCGCAATGAAGCCAGCCAAATCAGAACAGGTGTCTTTTCAAAACCATTTAGCATTCCGCTCTGTGATTGAGGATGAACTTCTGAACTGATACTAAAAAAAAGAGAGAGAGAGAGAGAGAGAGAGAGAGAGAGAGAGAGAGAGAGAGAGAGTTGTAGAGACTAGGGAGTGAGGGAGAAATCAATGTCACTCATGGTAACATGGGCAGATATTGGAAACATCACTCACCAGACCAATCAGACACTTTGCTTGAGTGGAAAAGAGGAATATAGGAATAAATTATGCCTCTTCTGCACCTTGGCCATGGTCCAAAGCCAAAACGCCCTCTGTCTAAGGACAGAGAGACACAGGACAAAGGGAGGGAGAGTGTGTGTGTGTGTGTGTTTGTGTGTGTGTGTGTGTGTGTGTGTTTGTGTGTGTGTGTTGTGTGTGTGTGTGTGTGTGTGTGTGTGTGTGTGTGTGTGTGTGTGTGTGTGTGTGTTTGTGTGTGTGTTTGTGTGTGTGTTTGTGTGTGTGTTTGTGTGTGTGTGTGTTTGTGTGGAGGAGAGAGGAATAAACAGAAAGAAAAAAAAGACACAGAGAGAGATGTTCCAGCATGAGTCAAAGAAGAGACAGCTGGGGCTTGCTGGTCACCGACCTGCAGGGTCACAGAGAAGAATAAGAAAAAATAAAACGCAGAGAAATGTGTTAAGTGTATTACAAAAATCATCACCTGTTTACGAGACAACGTATATAAATTCCCCCAACTACGACACGTCCACACAACCTTTATGATTCCACAACATTATGATACGTTTCCAGTCTGAAATAAGGAAATTCGGCATCAGATGGTACGATCATCACCTTGGCCAGCAGGCAGTTAAACGCATGGTTTGACATTGATGAGGTGCTATATTCTTGCTGTCATAGCTGTCAAAATTTTAAATTGGGACATGGTAGAGATTAGAGTTTATAATGCATGTGTCACAAGGTGGAACCAAGTCACGAAAGATTTATTCGGCATCAAAAAATAAATAAATACGCCTGCTTGAAGGGCAGAAGGTGCTAGTCTATTTAAACTGCAGAATTCGAATGTGGCTTGAATTTGGTGGCAGTGTGAAGGGGAAAAAAAGAAGCAAATGCAGAAAAGGCAGCCTTTTTCCTTCTCTATGCAACACTGCACAAGAAGTCTTAAGGTTGAAGACTTCATCATAATAGAAGGGCCTTGTAAAGGAGCATTCCATGCACTTACATGTGTACATCAATGCCAGCATGTTTTCTTTTTATTCTGAACAGTATGTTAAAAATGAAAAGATGTTTCTTTTCCCTCTGTATTAATGAATTTGCATTAAATATGACTTTGCTTTTGAACTATAGAATCTGGTCTGCAGGTCTGTTCCTTTGCAAACACAAATGTGAGAGATTGAAATTAAGATATGCTTCTCCAGCTCTCCATAAATGTGCATTTATTGGACAGAATTTAACATTCTGCGAGTTTCGAGGAGACTAGTCTTGCAAACCAGACTTCAAGAATTCACTAAATTAAAAAAATATGGAACCAAGAACTTCCACAGAAGGCAGGAATTTTACTGACATCGAAGCTTTTAAATACCTTCCATGTCCATGAAAATGTGACTGTCTCCTTTACATTTAATTAGAGGATTTTGTTATTGCTGTTTTGAAATATTCACGATGAAATGAGGACAGCTGTTCAGAACACAACCTTAAAGAAGCTAAATCTTGTGGCCAGAAAAGTACAGTAAAGCTATCAGATATTCTCTGAGTGTCTGAGGCTGAGACTGACAAGTAAACAGGATTTGAGCTCAAAGTGTGTAGTAACAAAGACAAAACCATTTCAAGCTAATTGGAGCTGGCTGAGCAGCGAGAGACCACTTTTAGGTAGCAAACAACAGACAGACGGAGATACACTAAAGCACCTGACCAATCATGTCTATATGTGCTTGTTGATTATCCAGATCAAGTCCCCCTTTGCTGTTATAATAACCATAACCTTAACCTTCTGGAGTTTCCACTAGATTTCAGTTTAAAGCGTATGGGCATCGTCATGTGGGAACGTGTTTGGGCCTCATAGTTCCAGATTAATGGGAAATCTTAATGTTACAACACATTCCAGACAATCATGTGCCTCCAACTTTGTGGCAAAAGTTTGGGCAAGGCAGATAAATTGGGGAAATCAGTCAGGTGTCCACATACTTTAGCCCATATACACACCAATCAGGTAAAACATCAACAACACTGACGATCTCATCATCTCATCATGGCACCTGTTAGTGGGTGGGATATATTCATTCGCTGTTGCAGCGAGTTTGACAAGGGCCAAATTGTGATGGCTAGACGACTGGATCAGAGCATCTCCAAAACTGCAGCTCTTGTGGGGTGTTCCCAGTCAGCAGTGGTCAGTATCTATCAAAAGTGGTCCAAGGAAGGAACAGCGGTGAACCGGCGACAGGGTCATTGATGCACGTGGGGAGTGAAGGCTGGCCCGTGTGATCCGATCCAACAGACGAGCTACTGTTGCTCAAATTGCTCAAGAAGTTAATGCTGGTTCTGATAGAAAGGTGTCAGAATACACAGTGCGTGTTTTGGCAGCAAAAGTGGGACCGACACAATATTAGGCAGGTGGTCATAATGTTATGCCTGGTCGGTGTAGTACCTTATAGTTTACCACCCTCGCAAGTCGCTCAGGTTTGCTGACTGTGAAGTGGTTGGATGCTTTATGTCGCAGGAAGCCTTTATGTCTGTGACCTTCTGGCTCTCCCTTTCAGTTATGCTGTCATAGCTAGTTCTGCCGGAGTCCCTGCCTGCACTTTACACAATCTAAATTGTCTTTAAACATCACATGATCACAAACATAGTTAATATCTCTCTCTCTCTCTCTCTCTCTCTCTGTCGAGCTATACGTCCCACTCCCGAGCTCCCAGTTTTCAGAGTTTCCAGCAGGACCAGTCATTCTACCCCTGATAGGAGTCTCATCGCTTGGTGGTGCTCACTAATGCTGTGGATGGATCTGTGTGGAGACCTGTGACCAGGAGACAGCTGTGGACAGAGCCACTTTGGGACTATAACACCGTCACAGATCTGCTGTTACATCTGTCAGCTTTGACAGCAAGGAATTAGTGTCTATAATGAACTCTACATTGAATCTACATTGACCTAATAGTTCCTCATGGGCCCATGGTTTCTGTTGTAGAAAGGACATTATTTACATTTACATTATTTACTGTCCAGTGTCACCCAAATGAGGATGAGTTCCCTTCTGAGTCTGGTTCCTCTCAAGGTTTTTTCCTCATATCATCACAGGGAGTTTGTTTTGAGACAATGTCCATTATAAAAGGCGCTTTACAAATAAATTGAATTGAATTGAATTGAATTGAATAGAATATAGTAAAGGACACTAGTACATTTCACACCTGAATGTTAAATGGACTCTGACCTTCTGTCTGTCCAGACTATATACTAACTCTGGTCGGTCATCGATGCCATATGAATAATCAGTGTCCAGGAGTTCCTTTCTTGCCATTTTTCACAGCATAGTCTAAGCAAACTCTTTATTAAAATCTCTAGAATTCTTGTAAAGGCTAGAAAACTGTTGCAAGTAGATCTGAATTCCAAGAAGAAAAAAAAAATAAGCCCAATTTAGCACAATGATTTTGTGAGAGATTTTCTGCAACTGAGTCAACTGTTGGCAATATTTAGAGCCTTGTGTCGTCGCTGTGAGATGAATAACAAGCAAGCGAACTAAATGAACTCTGTCTCTAGGACACTGCGGACTTTAATCAGCAGACGGGACAGAAATAAAGTGGATTAATCAAAAGAGCAGCGCGGGCTTCGTGTAGCTGTAGTGGCACTAGAAGCTGGACAGCGCATGCTAAAAACCAAGATTGGATTGCTGAACTGCTTAGTGAAGTTTTTTAACCTTGCGAGGGGAACAAAACCGGGAGGCACGCAGACCAGGAGTAATAGCTTATCTCCAAACCCGCAACGCAAGGCTGGCCTTGCTCGCTGATTGCGGATCACTCAGCCGGCTGCGCTCTCAGACGAAACGTGCCCAAACACCAAAAGGAGTGCTAATAGAAATCATGACATTTCATGAATTACTCCAATAATGGATGCAGAAAGGATGAAAGCAGCTTGACTCCACCAACCTTAGTCTAAGGATGACCAATGCCGGCCGACAAAATTGGCCACGGTGCTTAGAGTAGTCGGCCAAATTAACTTAAAATGGATGTAATAATTTTATCTATACAAACACATGCAGCGTGCACAACTGCTGCGCCTAATGGATTTCTGTGATCAAAGTTGCTGAAACACCTTATACGACAAAGGAACACAAAAAAGGGATTCAAAGTCTGCTTTCGCATATGTAAAAATTTCCATTCTGTATTATTTTATTAAGTCATTTATTAATTAAGTAAATTTTTATGGATATTTGTTTAATGAAAGTTTTTAATGAATTGTTTTAAATAGGCTACGAGGCAGCCTGGAGAACAGAATTCATCAAAGGAACCGCGAGACGAGAACGCTGACAAAAAACTAAGAAATTTACACCAACTAATAAGCATCAGGGTTTGTTTGTTTTTTGTTTTTTTATTTGTTTGTTTGATGACTTTTTTTGTTGTTTTTTATATTTCTTTTGTTCCCCTGGAGCTCAAACCTACCAAACCTCCCTTGGTGCAAACTGGATCTTAAAAACAAGTTTGCATTTAAGGTAGTTTTAATCATCCCAAAAGCTGTAATTATTTCAGTATTAATCACCCCACCTCATGGAGGAGCTTGGTTCATGTTTGTGGTAGGAATATGAGCGAACAGCAGGAGAGCCTGCCATGATCGGCATCAAACAATTATGAGGCAGGGGAGAGAAACTCCAACATCGCACCCATCTGCAGTACATATTAATTTTTCACAGCATGCAGTGCTGCTGTAAGCTAGCGTCATAGAACTTGGCACAGGAGTTAGATATTAGCCAAATGTCAACGAAGGTGGGTCAGGAGAGGTGATAAGGGCAGAGTGTGTGTGTGCACGTGTACGCATCTTCTAAAACATCAAACCACGGAATAACACTAATATTCTAAAGCAAACCGAAAGGACATAATGGCAGGAGTGTGTGTGTGTGTGTACCTGACTGGATTGCTGGTGAGAGAGACTCTGAGGGAATCTAGGCAGGCAAACAGCCTCTCATCAGTCGCTCCACTTTTCAGTTCGCTGAGAAACTCCTGAGGAGATATCTGACGGCTGCTGCTCTTCAGACTGCCCTGAGAGAGAGAGAGAGAGAGAGAGAGAGAGAGAGAGAGAGAGAGAGAGAGAGAGAGAGAGAGAGAGAGAGAGAAATGGAGGTTTGTGATTAGTCCTAGATTTGTGCTTTAATCACTTGTCTGATTTAAACCTGCCATTCTCAAATCTAACATTGCTCACACACCATGTTCCCATCATCCGAAGTTCTAACTTTCACTACCCAGCAAAACTCAAAACACACTGTTCTGTCATATTCTTACCTTTAGCATTGCAGTACTGTTCCCATTTAAGCCATTTTTTGTATGTTTTCTTATTTTTCGTCCCAACCATATGTGGAATAGTTACACCATTAATCATCAAATCAACCCAGAATTGTTTGGTAGGCAAAGTGACGAGTGCTGCGAAGTGTGTGGGTGTGTGTTGGGGGACGAGATGATAATACAATTTAACACGAATTTGTAAGTGTAACTTCTCTTTGATTATCAATAGTTCAGAATAAATGAAGTCAGTGTGGGAAAATCAGGTAGAATTTAGACAGAATTCAAAATACAATCCAAATCGTTCAGTAAACGACATGTAAGAAAAACATTCTGATTTAATATTCCAGCAGTCTATTACAGATAATGTCACAATGTGAGAATAATATCAAGGCTCATGTCAACCTAAATGAGACACTGTAACTAATCTAATGCGCCGATATTCTGTCATCGAAGTGTGAACTGGAAGTAAATGAAAGGTTTCAGGATTCAGTGGACCAGGCTGATTCACAGCTAAAACAGAGAGCTCTGATGGGGACATTGCCATCTGGCCAAGTTTTACAGCAACCCGCTACGACCCAGCCCAGAGCAAGGCACCAACTGGTTGAGGAGCTGCATGCAAGCAAGGAGGGTGGGAATGTGCCAACAAGGTACATGGACAAGAGGGGAACAGGTTGTAGACTGAAAGAACTCCTTTTTTCGAGGTGCTGCTGTCTTAATCTTTTCACAAGTTCCATCTATGACATCCTACCAAGTCCATCCAACCTGTTCAGCTTGGGAAAGGCTGAATCAGCAGCATATCTCTTAACTCGGAATAGGAATGGAGGATCACAAAGCTCGTTGGTGGCACACTAAGGTAAACACCAAAGTCAGAGCAGATAGAAGCAGAAATCATCACTGCAACAGCACATAACCGGCAATTAAAGGTGGACCTGAGGAAGCAGCTCCAATTCCCAGAGCACATCAGAGATACCACCCTGAGACTAGATATGATGCTGGTTTCATAAGCATTAAAGCAGGTGGTCATGCTAAAACTTACAGTTGCTTGGGAGAAGATGATGGGGTAGGCCAATGAAGCTTATTATGCCAAGTATGCAGTCTTGATGATTGAGTGTTGCAGACAGGGGTGGCGAGTACGGTGCAAGCCCATAGAGGTGCACATCAGTGTCTTTTCAGCTCAGTCACTGTGTCAGACCTACAGACTCCTGGGAATCACAGGCATGCAAAAGACGAGGGCCATCAGAACCCGTTGGACAGTTATGGTGGACATGGCACAGCTAAAGGATGAGCAGGGTAATCAGTGGACAGCAAGTTTCTTCGACAAACCTCAGGGCTGAGTTTCCTGGCCGAAGATGTCTGATTTTGATAGCCGCAAAACAATGAATGACCCCAGATGGATGTGTCCAAGTGCTTCACAAGATGAAATTTAAATCCAAAAGAAAATTCAGATTAAGGGCATGTTAGCTGGCTCACTAACTGAAACAGTGAAGTTAATAAATTTCGTTTGTCTTTTGAATCATTTAGAATCAGCTCAAAAGCCTTGACTGTTGATTTTTAATACCTGAAATTAGTAAATCAACTGTTTTTGTGGGATCAACTTCAATATGAACTAAAAGCAGGATGGAGACTTGAAGATTTAAGACATTTACATTAAAAATATTTATTTATATTTATAAAAAATATTGTGTATTGCTATGAACCGAGACCATGTTCAGTCATTTTCAACCCATCGAGAGATGAAACAAACTACAGACTGTGGCTGTATCCATGTGCTACTTTTCCCAGATGTGGAAAAAGTAGCATGACGACGTTTTCCTCTCCCTTTGTTGAGATGGAATTAAAGTAATAGGCCAATGTTCGCCGAACAGGCATGTAAACACACAAGCGTTATGGTCTTCATGGACCCTGCGCTCTAATGAGAAATGTGATGATGCGTGATTTGTACAAGCAGATGCATTCTTATTTTTTTCCCCCTTGTAAAGGATTGCTTTATCTATAGGAGCACTGGCCAGGAACAAATTACTTTGTTTCTGCTTTACAGGGAGAAATTACATTTCCTATTAAAATAAAAAACGCAAACCTTCAGAAGACAGAAAATAAAATTATGGCAGAAGCATTCCGTCTCCTGGAAACAAGTCTCTCGACATCACATGTTACATGTTCTTTTTAGCAGATGTGTGCACATATTTGTGTGTAATGACATTATGGGCATTCTTAAAACAGAAAAGAGAAAGAGAGAGGGAGGTGTATTTCTTAGGGGAATTTCTTGGAGGGAATTGTAACGAAATAAAATTTCAATCTTCTAATCGAGAGAGAGAGAGAGAGAGAGAGAGAGAGTGAGTGAGAGAGAGAGAGAGAGAGAGAGAGAGAGCAAAAAACTCTTTATGTGAGAAAAAAGCTTTTGCTCCCCCTCACATCACAGTGGAGAGTACTTTGACTTACAGATTTAACAGCAAGCCAGAATGTACTGCAACCCATTTCTCTCAACAGTGCTTTCACATATGCAGCGTTTGGTCCTCATGACATGAAAGCAACCGATTTGAGTGCGTCTGAGTGAGGCGGTCTGTACCGTCATTCAATGCTGAATCAACTCGACTGCAGTAATTGCAGCGTGTGCGATCTGCTAAACTGAAACAAGGACGTCTCAAGGATTGACTTGTGATGCTTTTCTGCTCAACACAATTGTAAAGAGTGCTTATGTGAGTTACTATAGGCTTCCTGTCAGCTCAGAGCAGTCTGGTAAATCTCTTCTGATCTCCACTCAAAGGATGTTTTGGTTTTTTGCACCATTCTGTGTAAACTCTAAAGAATGAGATGAACAGTTTCTGAAAACTCAACCATCTTGCACTAACAAACTAAGTCAGTAACTAAGTCAGTCCTGAAATGAGTCGACTCTTTTTGGAACTCCACAGACAATAAAAAAAACAGAACTGTATCTGAACAACAAACCAGACTTTTATAAACATGTCCCTCAGCCAATTGTTTATTTGTTTGTTTTTTTTGTCTTTGTGCTTTGGTTTATTCTGGTTAATTATGCGCAGTTTGAAACCAAATGAAATCAAACTAAACAGCAAACAAGAAGCATCAATTTTCCTCTGATTGAGCCTCAGAAAACAGACTAATTGGTGTGAAAGTGCCCTAAGAATAAAATATTAATTGTACTTTCGTCACCCTTTGTTTTAGCCCAGTGTTCTTTTTCCATTTTATTTTTACCTGCAAATATTCTCCCTTTAAAGTGATACCACACATGCAAGTAAACGGTGAGTGTGTTCATCCGTTCCAAGCAGGCCATTTCACCACAGGACTGGTCAGCTCCATCCTTTTGCATAATGCACTTGGTCTGCGAGTCGTTCCCCCCGCCACCTACGCCGTGGGAGACTGAGGTCTTAATCACTAGGTACATGAGGTGCAGCTGCTCCCAACAAAATAACTCTCCCCTTGAATCTATCTTTCTCCCTGGCACTTGCATATTTCTCTCTCTCTCTCTCCCTCTCTCTCATTTCTTCTGTCATCTCTTCCCTTTTTAGCAAACATAGAACTACTCTGTCACCATAGTGACTGCTTTTATGACAACAGGGAAGAAAACATTTGTGTTTTTCTTTTTGTCCACCTTTTTCCCCTCTATTTCTATGTTTATTTTCCTTCTACCAGACAATAGCAGGTGATCTGTGTATGCTGGAGGATGAGCCCCTAAAACAAGCCATGTTTAAATACTGCTGAAATTCACAGATCAGGCATGACATTATGAGCACCGACAGGTGAAGTGAACAGCACTGATGATCTCATCATGGCACCTGTTAGTGGGTGGGATATATTAGGCAGCAAGTGAACATTTTGTCCTCAAAAATGGGCAAGTGTAAGGATTTGAGCAAGTTTGACAAGGGCCAAATTGTGATGGCTAGACGACTGGATCAGAGCATCTCCAAAACTGCAGCTCTTGTGGGGTGTTCTGCAGTGGTCAATATCTATTAAAAGTGGTCCAAGGAAGGAACAGTGGTGAACCGGCGACAGGGTCATGAGCCAAAGCTCATTGATGCACGTGGGGAGCGAAGGTTGGGCCGTATGATCAGACGAGCTACTGTTGCTCAAATTGCTGAAGAAGTTAATGCTGGTTCTGATAGAAAGGTGTCAGAATACACAGTGCATGTTTTGGCAGCAAAGGTGGGACCGACACAGTATTAGGCGGGTGGTTATAATGTTATGCCTGGTCAGTGTATACTTTCTGCTTTTACACCATGCTTATGAATCCGAGCTCAAAATTCTAAATTTTAATCCCTGTAACATTTAAAAGCAAAATAAATAAATAAAAAAACTTCACATTACACTCAGGCTTTCCGTTGCCAGTCATCTCCCCAACATTATTTAATAAAGCAGCCCTAACCACAGCTCACACCATTTGTATAGACCAGTGTGTGTGTGGCAGAGGGAAAGCAAGTTCAGAATAAAGTTATCCTTGAGTTGTAGGTGCTGAGGACCTGTCAGAGATTTTGGCTATAACGGAAGAAATACTGTAAGTTCCTGGTGTTACGTCATTGACATCTTGACTGTGGCTGATAATGTAACAGTGGAGGACGGATAACTGGTAAAAATCAGCGGAAGTAAATGATTCAGTGGTGTTCGTCTAAAGTAAGCGATGGAGAAAATAAGCTCTGCAGCTCTTTAAAAGAAGCTTCAGCACTCAAGCAACTACACACCCACACCTGCATGCTGGACACCTGCTAATTCACAATCTGTTTTATAGTCAGAAATGAGGCTGAACCGCCGTAATGTTGTGGTACTGAATGCTGGTGGACCCTCATCCTCCTGACCGCATGCTGCTGTGTTGCGTCAGAGCACTATGATGTTCACACATAGTACATCTAATGTGTTTGAGGAGGCACAAAAAGAGGCAGAGTACAAGTGAATGTGTATTTATAGAGATCAAGATGTATGTGCTACTGTGTTTGTTTTTGTCCAAACAGGTTCCTGTGAGAACTTAATACCCTGACGATAAGTAATCCGCTAGATTAACACAACTGTGCCTCCTCAAACATATGCAGTCATCTTAAACGTCGGTCTCGATTTTATTTGCACAACACTGCTAATATAGACACACAGCAGCCTAAGAGAAATCAGAAAAGATTTAGATCCACTGTGAGCAAGCCTGAGGAAACAGTGGCAAAGAGAAAACTGAGACTGCATGATGAAACTGCCAAAGGAACAATACTTGAAAGGGAAGTCATCCTCTACAGTGTGACATGGACTGTAGGATTATGTAGTACAAAAAGTTCTATGTATGGCACACTGGATCTATCATCCTTCATCATCATAAATCACCTCATTATTCAATAAAAATATTCAAATTTTCATCACATTTGATTTCAGAAAGTGTACGTCACAGTCGGGGAATAGGTTTTATAAAAATAAATAAATAAATAAAAAACCACATGAGAACTCCCACAGATACCACAAACCTACTGCTGGCCACTCCAATAGAAAGTTTGTCCAATACCACAAGCTTCCACAGATATTCTGCCCCATCCCACACAGATATTCTGCCCCATCCCACACAGATATTCTGCCCCATCCCACACAGATATTCTGCCCCATCCCACACAGATATTCTGCCCCATCCCACACAGATATTCTGCCCCATCCCACATAGATATTCTGCCCCATCCCACACAGACATTCTGCCCCATCCCACACAGACATTCTGCCCCATCCCACACAGATATTCTGCCCCATCCCACACAGATATTCTGCCCCATCCCACACAGATATTCTGCCCCATCCCACACAGACATTCTGCCCCATCCCGCACAGACATTCTGCCCCATCCCGCACAGACATTCTGCCCCATCCCGCACAGACATTCTGCCCCATCCCGCACAGACATTCTGCCCCATCCCGCACAGACATTCTGCCCCATCCCGCACAGACATTCTGCCCCATCCCGCACAGATATTCTGCCCCATCCCGCACAGATATTCTGCCCCATCCCGCACAGATATTCTGCCCCATCCCGCACAGACATTCTGCCCCATCCCGCACAGACATTCTGCCCCATCCCGCACAGATATTCTGCCCCATCCCGCACAGATATTCTGCCCAATCCCACACAGATATTCTGCCCCATTCCACACAAGAATTCTGCCCCATCCCACACAGACATTCTGCCCCATCCCACACAGACATTCTGCCCCATCCCACACAGATATTCTGACCCATCCCACACAGATATTCTGCCCCATCCCACACAGATATTCTGCCCCATCCCACACAGATATTCTGCCCCATCCCACACAGACATTCTGCCCAATCCCACACAGACATTCTGCCCAATCCCACACAGATATTCTGTCCCATTCCACACAAGAATTCTGACCAATCCACCACAAAAATTCTGCCCAATCCCACACAGATATTCTGCCCCATCCCACACAGATATTCTGCCCCATTCCACACAAGAATTCTGACCAATCCACCACAAAAATTCTGACCAATCCCAACCAAATATTCTTACCAATCCCACAAAAATTCTGAAAAATCCCATTAGATCCTGCAGAAAGTTCAACCCAATCCATAAGCACCAACAAGAGCAGGGTCTGGCATGCAAGCTGTGATCTTCATGCATGCAACAACTAACTGTGTAAATAATCACAGGGTTAACTTCAAAATGACTGCAGCTTTTTTAAACAATTACAAATTTGTATTTTGCTTAAATTGATCTTGAGAAAAAGCCACATGAAATTGTTTGATGGCAAGCTACTTTGCTAAACAAAAAAAAAAAAAAAAATGTGCTGACCAATGCTCATTAACCAAAGGTTTGATTCAATTTTGTGGGTCAGACGGAAAATATTCACGGAGGAAAAAAAAGAAAAGAAAGCGAGATGGGGCTGTGCAAGCCGCTCTAGTAGCTTCAACACCTGAAACAACTGGATTAAATCAGAACTGTAATCAATACCATGAAAAAATTTTTAAAGAAAATAGATTTTTGTAACACACTTGAACAACTACTTCAGTTGATTAAATGGAGCTGATGATGGAACAGAGCACCAGTTGAATCAGTCGAATCATGTGTATTCTGCTGTTTGTAGTGAAGCATGATATAAAAAAGGTTTTTTGTAGGCATAAATGATTAGCAAACAGAACACACACACACACACACACACACTCATAGCAGACAACAAAGAATATGAGGCATGTGAAGAGCATGGAATGATAAATCACAATCACCAGCGCTATGCACAAAAACGTCATTTTTTCTAAAAATTTATATTCATCTACAGTTTGCCCACCCCGCTGTTCCCCCTTTGTCCTGCATGAGGGTATAAATGTGCCACTCGCTGAGTTTTTGGTTGCACACCTTGATCCTGCAGCCTTCCACCATCTCAGGGGCTAAAAGAGAGAGGTCATTCTTCTTTGTGAACTAGATTAGAAATGCAGGCAACATGGGGCTCGATCTATATTACTGGCATCTAACAGAACAGAGCCCACTTTGCTCCGGCTCAACGCTGCATGTCAAACCAGGAATCTGATCTTCGGATCCAATCAGATCTTTACAAACATGCTGCTCGGCAGCACCAAAGGAGCAACAGGAGGGCCTTGTGTTCAGCAGCTGCACACAGAACAGAAACTAAGATTAGCTCGCAGTGGTTTGTGTCAGGAATCAAAGGTAGTAGGGTAAACATCCTGCGGCATGCCCTGGGTTACAGACTGAGCTGTCTAGTAGAGCTAAGCTCTCGCAACCAGACAACAGGCCAATTAGACCAACTCTGAATTGGTTATGATATTAATAAAGCTTGAAGCAGAGCTCCTCAGGTAACTGTTGTATTATCCTTGCTTTGCTTTGAAGATCACATTATCATAAGACATGTTATCGAGTGTTTTGATAACTAAGGCAGAATTATGGAGAAATGTTTACAGAGTGTTTATAGTAAAGAAGCCATATAATGAGCACCTAGCCTGTTGTGATAGGTGATTATCTGATGGTTGGTGAGTTAGTGCATTCAAATTGAATTTTTTTTTTTTTAAGCATCAGTTTAATGCATTTTCTTGTTTACGCACCCAGTCTGGGATTTAATTTGCTACAGTCTTCCCCACCCGTCAGAACAAAGCACAAGTAAATGGCTGTCCCAGCTGAAGCGATGTATAATTCATATAAGGAGAGAGAGTGACCCCTACTGTTCGATCACTATAAAACTATAACACAAATACAGCACGCGGACCAGGCCAGAGACGGCACATAACTCCTCTGGGATCTGACCCCAACAGAAGGACACATCGCCCGGCTGTACACGGGATTTAAATCAGTGCCCCATTTGGGAGCAGAGTGGTATATTACAAAGATGATGAAACAGCAAAGGTTAAGAAAGAACAATATTTTTTCTTTTGTTGGCACAAATGACAGCATCTCTCCTTTTCTCTCTCTCTCTCTCTCTCTCTCTCTCTCTCTCTCTCTCTCTCTCTCTCTCTCTCTCTCTATTCTCCTGTGCTGTGTAATGCTGCCTATAATTACATGCAAGCGGAAAATAGCAGCTAGTAAGCAAATGTCAGACATGCTTAGGGAATTGATCAGCCATTTAAAGGACAGGTCACTGATGCCTCTAAAATGTCAGTTCCTCTCCTGGCCAATCAGAGACTAGTGCAAAAGAGGGCAAAAACATCAAACATCCAATCAACCTGTTCGGCTTCCTGTGGTCACGATAATTAACGGCCCATCAGGCCAGAATGTCACAATGTTGGTCTTTCATAGCCAAACACGTGCGTGCCTGCAATGATGTATGATGTTGGAATCTTCAGATTCCAGATAAGAACCTTCAGATAAGTGTCTTTTATTTATATATTTATAAATATAAATATAAATATAAATATATATATATATATATATATATATATATATATATATATATATATATATATATATATATATATATATAAATAAATATTAATAATAATAATAATAATAATAATAATTCTTTTTTTTTTTTTTTTTAAGAAAAGAAAGAGGTCACCTCATCTTCCAGAGTTTGAATCCTTACAAAGCTACAACCATCCATTTCCAAGAAACAGGAGAACAAAACTGCCCATGCTCTCTGGTTGGGAAGGACAACACCTGCCAATCGTGGGCATCTGTGAGCTCGAGCATGCAGAACAGGGCAGACTTCCTCATGAAAAGATCTAGAGGTTGGCCTTATGTTTCCTGGAGCAAGCACGTGTTTGCTCAACACCACCATGGTTGTTTGAAAGAGAGTTAGGGAGAGTGGGAATTGCCAAATTAGGGAGTGACCCTTTAGCAAATTTTAGTGACTTTTTTAGGCTATAGTGCATGTGATACAGTTCTGTACCTCAGATCTGCTGGGTAGACATGTTGACATGCCACGAACCAGACTGCATAGACCTTTGATGCATTATTCCCCAACAACCAAGCAGAGATCATCATCTTTTGTCCCCCATCCACAACCATTTCCTGCCTGTCTGCTCTCCTCACTACTCTCTAACAAGGCTTCATTTTGGAGAGTTCTCGGTATAAATTATTTTGCAAACTACTTGTGGTGCCAAGTGTCTTTGGAAAACCTTTCTTCATGTAACACTTTTGAAATGCAAAAAGTTAATGATGATTCAGTAAATATGCAATTAAGCCCAGGACATCATGTTGTGACTTCTAGAAAGTTTCTGAGCATGCTTTAAATCTAAAACTAGGTTTCTGCATACGGTTGCTTAATTTATAGATGAAGAGAAACTCCTCTTATGTTTTATTATTTTATTTTACAAATTAATATTAGAAATGGATGGAACATGTGTTAATATTTTGAAATGTTTTTTCAAGTCCCATTCTGAAAAGGCTGCATTTAAATATACTAAATAAATGAACTACAGTTCCAGGATTTAAAACGGATGAATTTACCTAGCTCCTTTAGCTAAACAAATTTGCATTATGTCTCAGATTGCAGACTTGTGTACTATTCTACACTGTTATTCTACCCCAGCTTTTCTATTAGTGTTTGACTATTAAAAACCTCTCATCTTCTTCAAACCCACTGAAAGTCTTCTGAATTTCCTAGATAAGTAAATACTTTTAACTGTAAGGTCAGAAGTTTACGAGATGCATTTGAGACGCAGCTCATGGCAGTAATCACGACGTTGGTGGAAAGTTTAAAGAGACAGAGCTTGTCAGTGTGTGTTTAGCATCGCTTTGCATAAAATTGCTAAACATTTTGCAGTTCAAGGTGGGAACCTGATGTGTAGGGATGTTTTAGCTCTGACGTGCCATCTGGTGAAGGTTGCTTTTAAATCGTCATAGCTGCTGCTTCTACAGGTGCATGCAAAATCGTGCGGCAAGTGTAAAACCAGTCAACAGCCACAAGCCCGGTGTGGTCGGTTACATAGGCTTTGCTGCATCGTGCTTAAACAGATCACATTGTTCACTAAACGACCAACACAGCTCATTAAGCATCCCCATTTAATCCAAACATCTCCCCAGGCCCTTTCTAACCAAATTAACTAAAAACTCCTCAAAATCATAGTTTTTAACAGCAGCACTGATTG
Organism: Hemibagrus guttatus; assembly: GCA_033459395.1. NCBI lineage: Eukaryota > Metazoa > Chordata > Actinopteri > Siluriformes > Bagridae > Hemibagrus > Hemibagrus guttatus. Next base: position 5,422,021 of record JAUCMX010000010.1, on the reverse strand, counting down.
GGCCATGCACCAGGGTGGTCAGTCTGCAAAAAACATGGCTGTCTGCCCAGGTCTCTTCTTACAAACTCGCTTCTGCTGGAGGAATCCCTCAGGTTCGTGCAACTCATTATGAGCCAAATCATCATTACGCACCCAAAGCTGAAAGGATGCACACACACAGGCGCACCCAAGCTACATTCAGTTCAGCCAGGCAAGCTGTGATGATATGGCCGATGCTTGTAGTGTTCAGGAAGCCAGCGCTGGCCTCAATACACCAAAATTCTGGACTGACACCTAATTTGGCAAAAGATGTGTTCTGTTAAAAATAAGCCTATATTCCTAAAGAGAAAACTGAAACATATTAACCCTACATTAGGCAAAGCGACAGAACATTTAAGCTCATTAACGTGTAGAAAATCACTGAAATCTTAAACATGTGAAAGATTGACCAGATCCACGGTCACAGCTCACACACATGAAACCACTGTGCTGAAAGATCTAAAGAAGGATCACTATTATTCTTAATTATACACTTTCTCCAGGATTTCATGGAGGGTTTTATTTATTTATTTATCTTTGCTTGTTGCAGCCAAAAGCATTGGCTATGCTTGGGGGGGGGGGGGGGGGGTGTCCCCACATAATGTGCAATGCAGCTTGCCGTTTTTGTGCATTTTTGTGTATAAAACTCCTCAAAATCCAAGTACGGGATTCTTCTTTTGCTGTAATGACACCTTGGAACAAATCTGCATAAAATCTGTGATCTTTTTTAAAAAATTGCAAGCTCCTGCGAATATGATCAAGTATACTCCATCTTGCGTTAAATTCTAGAGTTAAAAAAAATCACGGACTCCTAGAGGGACTTGTTTGAAAACTTAACATGTTATGCATAGAAATCCTTCTTTGCACTGTATATCCACTACTTTCCCTTAAATAAAAAGTAAAGCTGAAGAAATCCTGAAAAATTGCTGCACAAGGCTTTTAGCTTTCAGTGTGTCAGTCATGAAACGCAAACAGCTACTGCTTTTATTCTGAGCAGGTTTACAGTTTTTTTTGTGTGTGTGTGTGTGTGTGTGTGTGTGTGTGTTTTTTCAGGTGAATTTGTGCAGAGTGGGTTTGGCACAGGCATCACATGCTGGTAATCTGTTGGTGGAATAGCCACATGGGAGCATTTCTGCACTGAGTCACAATTACAGTGCATCTCCACAGGGCTAATGGATATCCAAAGCCTGCGAGCAGACAGGGCCACTTTTGTTTTCAGAGAAAACAAGTTCTAAAAGCGTGCGTCTGCGCGTGTAAAAGGGAGACTTTCTAACATTTGGTCCGTTTTTTTGTACCTCCTTCTCGAAATACTCATTAGAATTATTTTTGGATGTGATAAATATAAAGGCTGTGTAGAAAGAGTGTGTCTGTGCATCAGATTGGTGCGTGTCTGTGTGCGTTATTGACACGCAGTCCACGTAGGCGCAGCTCTATTTTAGGCCTTTAGTGGCCACATTAAGTGAAAGAGCTGAAGGAAAGGATGCTGAAACAGCCCTCTTCAACAACACAAAGGCTAACCTTAATGCATAATGCAAATGAGGACAGGAGTGCTGCGACGTTCCTTTCAACCTACGGATATAATTAAGAGCTCTGGGCTTGACGATTTGGGCCCACAAGAGGATTCCTCTCTCTTCTCTACCACTTCTTCATCTCACACACCCTCTCTCTCTCTCCTTCTCGCTCTCATAATGTCCTGATCATGTGTATAAAATCACCATCTTGAGACGGCGTTGATCAATGTCCCTACAGGACCTGAGTGGCTTTCATCATGTCTAACTCGGGAATTAGTCTGTGATCTGTGTTCAATTACATGCGGACAATTCTGCGAGAGGAATGAAAATCAATCCATTTTTCCCAATTTCAGTGAAAAAAAATGATTCAATCCTGACCATGCACGAATAATTTTTTGTAGAAATGAGCCAAGCAGAAAAAGTGACATCTTCTGAGATATTTGGACAGACAAACACAAAAATTAGTTATTTAATTATCTAATCATTTATTTAGGCTCCTTGTTCATGTGTGAGTGATTTGATGCATGTCCTTATGAAAGGATCGTTTAATGTTTTCTGTTGTTTAGATTCACATGTGCATTTTCATGTGCAAACTTTGTTTATTTCCTTTCAGGTTTGAAAGCAAACCAAATGAAAATGACCTAAAGTAGAAAATTTTGATCTGATTGAGACCCGAAACTAGGCCTGTGAATGTTCCCTTATTTTATTGTTAACTCTCACCGATGTATTGACGTTCTATGTTATTGCATGGGTATGTCCACCGACTCAGATGTTGATCTGTTTCAGTCACAAACAACTCTCCTGTGGGAGTGGAGGTAGGAACATCCTTGACAGGAAGTCATTATCAAACACCCTTTCAATCTGTTAGATTCTATTAAGTCACAGCAAACAAAGGGAGTAGACTACAAAATATGGCACATCATCATTAGGCAGGCACACCGCCATATTCCTTGCCTTTGGATATACTAGTTATCAGAGCACATGTACATGTAAAGGAGTAGGCAGGAGAATGGAGGAGAGGATGTAGTCATAGTCCCTCATATTCAAGTTTCTGGTCCACTGCTTCACACCAAGCAGACCACCAAAGCCTGGAAAGTAAAGTCTGCAAGCAGAAACCAGGAATCAGCAACTAAAATATGCAAGAAATGAAATTCTTTAGCTCCTGACCAACAGTGTTGTCCAGATCCTGACAGAAATACTGCAGTGCAGAA
>JAUCMX010000010.1:5040432-5418781 GCA_033459395.1 Hemibagrus guttatus | reverse complement strand
AAAATCTCAAAAAGGAATCTTAATATAAAACGGAGACTTTTTAAAATCCCGAATCAAATCCCTGCCCCACTCGACACCTTCATTTACAGGCTATTCAAGTGCTCTCACCTGGATACCTATTCATTAACAGTGGTATAATAACTTGGGCTAAATAGCACAATTTAATGACAGAATGCCCCTCCAGAGAGGTTGTGCATTTCACACTGTGTCACAACACAGGTTTTTCTCAGAACAATTTGAGCTGTAGAACAGACAAAATAAAGGTTAGAAACTTTAGAAAGGAATTTAAGGACAGTAGCAGATCTACAGCGTAACACGTCTGGCTGAAAAGGACGGCACATCTAGAGAAAGACGAGTGTGTTAGTGCCTGTGAGCCTGTGATGGATCAAGTCTCAATAACAAAGACGAAGCCCTGCTGAACTTTAAAATGTTTTTCACTGGTCACTTCACATCTCCAGCTTACCCTTTTCCCCTGAAGCAAATTAGTTTTGCAGACACCCACCAGTGTCAAGGTGGCATAAAGGTTTAGACAAGTAAATACGATTTTGATTGCATGGTGTTGTCCGAGAGCGCCCGTCAGAGTCTTGCTGGTCAGAAGAATTAGGACGAGAACAGGATGACCCTGGGTCCTTCCAAGCCCTGAGAAACAGAACTGAGCCTGGACTAATAATACACACACACACACACACACACACACACACACACACACACACACCCCAATCTGGTAACTGCTGGGCTTTTTCATTTCCTCAGTTGTGACACTGACTGCTTAAGATCCTGAGACTCCACTGACATTTACGCTCTGTTGCTAGGCCTAAAATGACGAACAGCATGCCTGTGTGACTCTTCTGTCTGAGATGATGTTTGCATTGCTATGAATTCTGTTGTATTTGCTAGGATGAGGTCTCCCTCACCGCAGATCAGCATGGGTGCTGCTCATTTATTAGCAAAGCCAGAGTCCAGTCTTCATCTTTAATAGGTCAGGGTTTTTTTTTTTTTTTTTGTTTTACAATAGCACTTATTCAAGTCGCTTGTTTTTACTTTCAGAACTTACCACAGCGGCGTTTGATTAATGAGTCGGTGAGACAGGAATGTGCTTTGTTAACTTTTAGCACCGGGCACACACAAAATTGCTGCCAGTTCATTTAAGTCACAGCCATGTACAGTGTAGCTAATTAGGATTTGGGAAAAAAGGTTGTAGTGAGGAAAGTACTAAAGAAAATGAACTTTCATTCTTCAAATTTATCTAATTTCCTGGTGAATCAGAAAGAAAGAAATTACCCTTAGTTATGAGTTTCTGCCTACAAGGTCAGTAGAGATGTACTTTTAAATGTGCCGCACTGATGATATGAAGTTTATGTTCAAAAACAAAAGGTGCAAAATTTTTTGATGGCACTGAAACAGCCCAAAGGGATGTTTGACGAAGCCCATCGGACAAAATACTAGATTGTGAATCGGTTGTGCGAGGGTATGCCCGAGATCCTGCGAGAGCTCTTTCAGAGACACACTAGTCGATGTGCAAAACCACAGTGGTGCTCTTTTAAAAATTTAAAAGGACCTCAAATCTATGACTCAAAGCCAGAAGCCTTTCAGAGTGAATTATTCTCAAGGCTGCAATTATGCTTTTACAAAATTCATCAACATTCATCTGTCAATGGTTGCCTTGAAGAAAGCCTTTCATCGAGGGCAGTAAGGAAAACAGTCTTAAAACTGACCTTCACCATGAAGTCTCAATTGTGCGATAACATGCCATTAAAAGTTATTCATAATGTGGCGGACATTTTCAACATCTTTTGTCGGTTCAGATGACCCATATGACCCAAAGAAATATGAAGAAATGTATGTGAACATGTTATCTAACAACTTTTTGCTAATTACATATGTTAAGATAATGTTTGTTCTACTTCCTTAAAATCTTAAATCATCAGTATTCTGAAGAACAGGAATGCTGAAGGTCCCTCAGCTGAAGAATCGGCAGCCAAAACAAATTGTGATATTTGAATGAATCATACACGAAATGGCCTAAAGTATGCGGACACTGAGCACTGAACGTCTCAACCCATAAACAAAAACAAAATATTATAATATCACAAACTCTTGGTTCGTTCGCTTTCACAGATACACGCTGCATGATCGAGTCTTTCTCTCATTATATCCTTTCTTTAAAAATACAGATTAAAATGTATTTATGAGTAAAGTCATAGCCATACTCATTCCCTTTTTCATTCCTTAACTTTGCTGCCATTCCTAGTTTCTAACTTTATCATGCACATTGATTAAAACTCCAAACTATGATAGTCATGTAGTATGTTAGAGTATGACAGAATATGATTGTCATCGCTAGTTAGTTTTTTTTCCCCATGCCATCTTTCCTTGCAGCCATTCTCTCTTTCAGCTAAAGACAACACCATAAATGCGGACAATTTAAGAGATTTTTTTGGAGAGAGAAGTCGTGCTCAATAAATAGCTTTCTAAGAAAGAACAACAATTAGAGGATTGGATTTTTTATGTTTCCTTTCGTTTCACTATATGGGGCATTGGTGGCTCAGTGGTAGGTTTCTCGCCTATCATGCGGAAGGCCTGGGTTCAATTCCCAGCCACTGGATGCAGTGCCGGTCCCAAGCCCAGAAAAATGGGGGGGTTGCGTCAGGAAGGGCATCCGGGGTAAAACATTTGCCAAGTTGTTGTGCGGATCAGTTGGTCCGCTGTGGCGACCCCCCCCTTTTGTTTCACTATATATAAACAAGCATATACCGAGACACTTTTTTTTTTTTTAAACAAAGATTTCCTCGAAACCTTTGCTGATATTTTTCGTCCATTATTGCACATATTAACACTGTGATGATGTGAAACTGTGACATTTTAGACCAGTTTTTTTCTTACATGAATATTCAAACCAGAACACTCAAACTCATTAAGAACAACTAGTTCATTAACAGCTTCAGGAAGGAGAAAGTGAGTTTTTTTTTTTATTTTTTACATTAGAACTTATACAGTGCTACATACAAATGCCGGTATCACCACTTCCCCTAAGGGAATAAACAATCACATTCAGGATACGGACAATCAACATGTACGTTTAACCAATCAGAAGGCATGTTCTCCTGTAGAGGCAAGCAAGGCTGACTAATGGATTAATGAGTGCATCAGTTTCAAGCCTGAGGTTGGGTTGAGTGAGTCTGTGCACACGATGTGCATTTGCTCATTAGATGTCCTGATCAGCCCACTGTGAGTCAGCTGTTCTTCAGAATTGTATCCCTGAACATTCATCACTGCTTATTTATCCTTTTGCACCATGCCGGGTTAATACTAACAGGTATCAGGACTATTGTGGATTACATGAAGCAGCCAGAAATGAAGCAGTGAGTGTATTGTTCTTTCCATCACTCGTACAGGTCTCGATGCTCTTCTCTCTCTGGAAAGCGATTTAAGCTCACATGCATCATCGAAGAATTAAAAAAATAAATAAATAAATAAATAAATAAATAAATAAAAAGAAGTGAAAATGAAGTGATGTGAAGGACTTCAGTGCTTACAAGGTGAATCTATGGTAATTATGCCTGGCTTCTGTATTGTTAATTGCAAGGAGAGTGTGAGCTTTATAATGAGAGAGAAAGAGAGAAAGCCATGCCAGAATCTATAGTTTCAATTACTATCCTGGTCAGGAAACCGAGCCAGTAAAGAAGGACTTCATTGCAAGGCAATTGTTTGCCGTGAACAAAGTCTTGGGGTAAACAACCAGGGCTAAATGTCAAAGAAAGGACAAAGAGAAAGCTGACAGCAGAGAGAGAAGACGGAGTGACAAAGGGTGGGGCTATACACTTTAAAATCTACCAGGTAGACAAGATTTGCACTGAAGAGCCATGTCTGAAAATGAAGAGAGGAATTTATAAAACACCCCATAGATGTCCAAGTTGGTCTGCCTTTTTCTTTAACTCTCACATAAGCATAGACCCAAACCAGAGGTTTATCAGCTAAAATTAAATGAGTAAAAATTTTTAAAAAAATCATTTTTAAGAAGCACATATGAGCAGTTAGTATTATTCATCAAATATGCTGACTCTTTATATACCTACTATTCTCTTCATAAGGCTGCGGTCACTCAGGCTAACTGAATTAAATATTGAACAACGTCAAGTTGACCAATTTATATTTACGAATTTTCAGACTTATTATTCACCAACATCTTATTTTCATCAGGAATGTTCAGGCTATGTCTCCGAACTCCTAAAGCATTACAAACCCAGATAAAGTTTGACAAACATTTAAACTGAACGATCCCCGAAAATCTCTTAGGACTCCAAACTAATTGAATTTACTGAGAAGTTTAAGGCATGGCACTATAATTAAACTCTCCTTCTCTTGTTTCTGCTCTCTCTCTTCTCCAGATGAACACATGAGCAAGTGACAAGGGCGTTAAATTGGAAAATTCATTTTAGTTGGGAGAAAAAAAAATTCATGCCATTCATCTACCTCTTCATGCTCTGCATGTAGATTTTCTGCTCAGTGGAGTACGCTCATGCAGTAGTAGAACTAGCAGATTTGTTTTACATGCTAGATTAAAACTCACAGAGGCTTATCAGTCTGCTTTTATTTTAAAGAACAGAGAAACTGCGTCCTGAGCGACCTGATTTTTTTCCTACCACAACAATTTCTCAGTGCAGTCTACTTAATTGCCAAGAGCAGTCTACTTAATTGCAAAGGCACACAACAAGCTTTGCTGCTTACCTTGGGACAATAAAGTGTGCAATTAGTGGTGCAACATCTTTAGGCCTTTAACATTAAGCATCAAGGTAAAAGGTTAACTTTTTGGTCCAGTCAAGCCAGGGGGCTTCTGCAGACCCAATTTTTTTCCCCAACAGACCCAAACTGAATTTCTGTTAACAATAAATAAACAAAACGACATTAGGGTGCCAGAATAGAAACAAAGACACAGGGCCACTCAACAAAAATTAGAAAGGTTACACAGCAGGAAACAAGCAGCCCTGTGGCTGTATGAGTGCCATTAGCATTCAGATCTTTTTAAAACCTTATTCTTCATGAATACTTGGCCTGTAACTATGCAGTATATTAATTTCTGAATGTCTGGGCTGTATAAAACCAAAAGCATGAAATGCGAGCACAAGATACAAGCTTATCTTGTACTAGTGTAAAGAGGGAGCCATTATAACTGCTTACTGTATCGAAGCACTAACAAATAAGCAGAACGATGAAAACAACGCACTAGAATGTGCCCAAGCAAGTATTGTTATTAAAGTACATTCTCCATGAATGAAGATTAGTTACAAAACATTAATCTATTTAGGGCTCCAGACTCTTTTATTTCATTTTCTCAACTGGAATATGATTATCTTGATAATAATTAAGGGCAATAATAATTAAGGTCAATAATTAAGTATTGGTAAGATCACATCTGAAAATTTATCTTCCTTGAATGGCCTAATGTTGCTAATTAACGAGCAACAGTAAACTGTTTAAGCTGTATATGATAGGAATAAATCATTAATAGCACACTCAAGGAAGGCATCAAGAATAGAAGGATTACTCTTGATTAGTTAACAGTTATCAAGCAAACCTAGCCGCTGTGTCTCTCAACACACACTGATGTGAGCAACAATAGCTGTTTCAGGGTATGCCGGTGCTCGTGGCTTAAGATGAACATTCATTTGATGCTAATTTTATTAAACTCTCATAAAATCCTCAGTCCAGCTTGGTCTGGCCAGCTCCCAAAGCCCAGGCTGAGATGGTCAAGCTGGTGGCTTGCAGACTGTTATGTTCCTGCTTCCTCACTACTTAAATTAATTAACAAATTCTTGAGACTTTCTAATTGCCCTACTGTTTTATTTACTTGTTTATGCCTTACCTTGATACCTTGCCTTATTAGCATTTTTTTTCCATCGACTAAGAAGGAAAGCATTAATCTGTTAATTCAAAAGAACAGGGAGTCCCGGTGTCTATACTCACAGGCCACTTTATTGGGAACACCTGTAGCTTCATATCCATGCAATTATCTAATCATGTAGCAGTAGCAGAAGACATAAAATGATGCTGATACAGGTCAGGAGCTCACCTCAAACATCAGAACGAGCAAAATCTCTGATCTCAGTGGCATACTTTGTTACTGGTGTCAATTGGAATTTAAGTATTTCAGAAACTGCTGATGTCATATGTAATCAAAGTGTATATACACAAAGTGTACACGCCTACATACATGCATCATTTTCTATAAGTGTATTTTTCGTATATTATTGTCTTGCTTGTGTCATCCAAAGAGAAGATGACGATAGGAACGTTCCGGTATCCCAAATAACAATCTTTCACAACTGTGGTAAGCAGAAAAGCATCTCAGCTGAACCATGGGGCGTTTTACACTCCCCCTTACCTTATACCCACTGTATGGTTTGTGTACAGTGTACTGCATTAGTCTCTTCACCTTTATACTTTGTACCAGCACCAAATTAGCATGTGACAAATAAACCTTTGTATCTTCAATGCTTTTAGACTGCACTGTATTAATAACTCAAACACTAAGTGCATGTGTAGTGTGTGTGTGTGCGCTATTTGGCAGACTTACGGTTTTAGCTGCTGTGACAATATACTGAAGGACCATCTCTCTCTTTGTGCTCAGGTCCTTCTCTCTGAGTGGAGCTCTCTTATCTTCATTCAAGTTCATATCCTCCTAGAAAAGCACAGCACAAGCATTAAGAAAAGGTTAAAATGTCCAGCATTCTGAAGCACAGTAAAATGTGCTCAACAGTTCAAAGTAAATATTGGATATTAATATGGATTAACTAAGGTCTGCATAACGAGCGCGAGTGGTGGCAAGTCGCACAAAACACCCACTAATTGCTGGTCCTCTTGTATTATATTGTACTAGAGTCAGCGAAGTTAATTAAATGTACGGAATTTTCTACCTTTAATGTAAATACCTAACCATTCAAGACATTTTTCTCGCCTACGTTCCTCTATAAGATGCAGCTTCAACACATGCCAAGAGGCAACATGATAAAAGGGGAGATGAAAACAATGAAAGCGGGAGAGAAAATAATGTGATGCAAGCTCCGTTGCTAAAGCAGCGATCAAAGCCATAGCCCTGCTGATAATAATAGCAAGAATCAAAGCAAACCTGATGAAACTTCACTACCTGCTGCAGCCTCTTAAAGTCTCTAATAGGAGAAAAGAAAATGAAGAAAATCATTAAAAAGACAGGCCAAATAAAAATCTATGCTCGTCATACCACAAATGCTACTCAGGCCGAAGTTAATTGATCATATAAATTGGAAAACAACATTAAAACACTGCTGAAGAATTTCTTAATAGTTATTACTAGGGAATTATAGAATGGCACAAAAACAAGACGTTATTTAAGGGTTAAATTTGTAAGGAGGCATTTTTATTGCATGAAGGCTGAATAACAGTCTTCACCAGCTCCTACTGCTGCAGTTATTATTTTACTCCACTTTTATTTCCTGACACCAATTTATGGGTAAGACTTTCTCGCTACACTGAGCCAATACACACCAGTGACAGAGAGACTGTGCATCCTTAGGACTTCTCCAACACTATCCAGAAAGTAAAAGGAATTGCACGGCATATCACAAGCAGAAATAAAGCCTAATAACAAAGCAGGAAAGAGGGAGTGAGAGAGAGAGAGACCCTTCAAAATAATCTTCTAACTGGATCTCCTAACTGTGACTTCATCCTAATCATTTATGTCCCTTTATGATATTTTCAATGATTTATGGAAAGTAGTCTCAGATTGGACATGGGCTTGTGGCTGGACGGTTGACTCTACACCTTAATGGAGGCTCGGGTCAGTGTGGCACAGAGGAAGATGCACACAATGCAGGACTGTGTGATTCGAACACTGATCTTCCTGTCATATAAACCTGAGCCATGTGTTGTGAAGAACTTGAATAAAAGTGTGTAAATGCCCACACACTCAATAGGGCCAAATGTGCCAAGACATTTGTGAACTCCTAGATCACAATGTTAGCTTTTAATCAAATTAACACTTTTAACGTGTTTTTTTAAAAGGTCCTTCTCAGCTCCTCTAATTATAGCTAAGCGACAAAGAATAGCTTAGGGCTATGATTGGACAGGGATTGCATTTCAGCGTGGAACAACTGAAACACATAATGAAAGTGATGCTGCTGGGAATTACATTCACTTCTGACAGGAAGCATTTAAATCGTAAAACACAGAAAGTGATGTAAGAGCAAAAATTCCCATATTTTCAAGAACAGTCAATAGCCACAAAGTAATTAAAGCTCTACAGAGTGTTAGTTAACTCAGAATAAAGTCACATAGTAGTGCTTTCTCTACAACATTTGGATACACATAACACATTATCTGTAACTGTGATTGGATAAGCAGCATTTCTGCTCGTCTCCTTGTGCCTGAGTAGACAGATGGGCATTCACATTTTGGTGTTTTGTAATAAAAATTCCTAACAGTCCTTACAAAGTCTCTGTGATGAGACCTAAAAAGTGGAAAAAAATGGACATTTAACAACATCTGAGTAATTGTTTTCAGTAAAACATGGCTAGCTCTATCCATCTAACTGACTTGTTAGGAAATCTTAATCAAGCTTAAGTTTCAAAGCAGGCTTAAAATCATCAAAGTTGGTGTTTAATAGATGTTCTGTATGTTTCTTGGTGCTGTGAAGACGAGCACACCAGTGCATATACAGTGGGGGGGGGACATTTGTCTTAATGTGTATTCAACACATTTATAATACAAACTAATGTATAAACATATGTATTCATAAGCAAAAACAAAGAGATGCTTTTAAGAAACATTCAGGCAACACAAATGAACAACATTAGCACTTTGTTGCAACGCTGTTGTGAGCAGTTCCAGCTGTGAGATGTCTATGGGTATGAGGTAATTAGCTTGGTGCAGCACTTTGGTTCAGTTTTGTCCCATTCCTCTTGGCAAATTGTCTCTAATTTTCTAATGTTGTGTGGGTACCTCTGATTGACCCCCATAAATTTTCAACAGCAGACTCGGGAGTCAGGAGATCGGTGAGGTCATGCAAGGCCTTATTGAATTATTGTGGCTGTATTCTTGGGGTTGTTGTCATGTTGAAACATGACATCTCCATCTTCACCCCAGATTCAGTTTCTTGGCCAATGAGATTACATTCTCCTGTAATGAGTTCCGGTACAGTTATGACATGTAACGCTGCAGTACCATTAACAGAGATGCAGCTCTATATTGTGATGCTCCCACCACCATGCTTCAGTGAGGGATCATGCGCACATCCCTTCTTTCTCCGAAAACGACGAGCTGAAATACTACCAAAGTTCTATGTTTGTATACAGAGTCTATCATTCCAAAAGAGGTCTGATTTGTCCAACTGCTTTTAGACATGCATCTCGGTGCTTTTTTTCTATACTTTTTTTTTTAAGCAGAGGAGTTTTGCGTGGGATGTAGGAACAGAGATGGCTGTGGAGCAGTTCATTACTTATTCCCTGTGTGACTTGTTCCTGCTGCGTTCAGGTCGTCCTGCAACGACTTGGACTTGATGGATACATTAAACGGCAAAAACAAAAGCCCAGAATTTTGATCCAAGCTCAAACTCGATAAAGAACATGACCTGTGGTTTATGTGGTATGATGTGCAGAAAATATACATCTAATGTGCAGTTATGACACAGCGAGCATGAATCTGGAGATGTACAGGCACGTTAGTGTATGAGAATAGTCCAGAAAGCTTGTTCCTTGATACGGTTTTATTTTACTGCACCCTGTTAAGAAGCAGTCTTTTCGTTCTCACTGGGAACCTACTGTTCTCACTGCCATTTGCTGCAGAGGAGATGAAGGGAAAAAAAGAAGACTGCTGCAGGCTGGCAACAAACGATTTATGGTCCGGCACCAACACGAGGCAAGGTGGATACTAATAACAAAAAATTGGCAAAACAATGGGCTTTTGCTGCTGCTTCAATAACGAAGACAAAGGTAAAAACAGTGCTTTAACAACAGTTATTATCTTAATTCTGTAGGACTGGACTAACTTACAATTACACAACTGCCATGTTGGGCATTACACATTACCCCATTAATATTTACCCCAGTAATCTATATCCTCTCCTGATTCCGTCTCCAGAGGTCTAAACAAATTAATTTATTTTATGGCTTTGCTTTGCTTCAACATGCCACCTTGCATGGGAATTAGCAGCAAGTTTCGTTATATTGTGGGCAGCATGGAAGTTTCAACAGTGTGGAGAAAAAAGAAAGAAAAAAAACGTTGCTAACAAAATGCATGGTGCTATTCATTTTGACATTGTTTCCATTAGTGTCCTAACCCTATGACTTTACTAACCTCCGAGTTCTAGATGTCACCACCAACATTTAGACAAAGTGCTGGTGAGGTAAAGAGGATTCTTATCCATTTGAAACTAGACTGAAGTGATTTGCAATGCTAGTAAACAAGCAACAGTAGTAGAGCCTTATGTATTGGTTGGCCATTACTTAATCAGTCATTATGTTCCTTACATTCTGGGAGGATAGCTTGACGTTACTCTCTCTATTGTCAATCAGGGAGCGTGACACTAACCCATCATGGGCATCCTCAGCAAAATACTTTACATTTTAGAGACTGCATAATAAAGCAGGCTATTTGTCATAATACCCCTAGTAAGGTGCAAAAACATTTCACCTCAATCATGCCCACACACTCTCCTCTGAAAAAGTGGATTTCTTGATATTTCAAATCAGGAGGGGCTCCTGGGATTAAAAATAAAAATAAACACTAATCCTAAGCACACCACATTTTTCAAAAGCTTGCAGTGCTGCTAATATCATTGCATCTGCATTGATGAAATCATGAAGACACACACCGTCACTCTCGCTCGCGCTCTCTCGCTCTGCTTTAAGACAGCATTTCTTGCCTAATTTTATTCTGGTTAAAGAATCCATAGCTGCAGATACACTTCATAACCAAATATATGTGGACACCTGACCACTGAAAATCCCATAGCAAAACCATGGGCATTAATATTGATTTGTTTTTCCTTTCCTGTTATAATAAGCTCTGCTCTTCTGGGAAGTCCTTCTACTAGATGTTGGAGTGCGGCTGTGGGGATTTGTGTTCATTCAGCTACAAGAGTGCAGGAGGTTGAGCACTGATGTCCTGCAAATCTGGTCATCCCAAAGGTGTTCAGTGGGGTTAAGGTCAGGGCTCTGTGCAGGCCATTTGAGTTCTTCAACAATAACCTTAACACACAATGTCCTTATGGAGTCACTTTGTGCACTTAGTTCCAGTGAAGAGAAACTGTACTGCTGCAGCATACAAAGACATTCTATACAATCATATGCTTCCAACTTTGTAGGAGAAGTTGGGAAAAGAATGATATATGGGTATGATGGTCAGTTGTCTGCATATTTCTGGCAATATAATGTACATGACTTAAGAAAACATTGAAAAGACAGGATTTAAAAAAAAAACACATCTGAGCTAAAAATCAGGGTCAAATCACCAGAGTAAAGGTTGTTACAGCATACTAAGAAATTTTGTTAAAATAAGTCTGTTAAAGCACAAAGAAGAAGATATTTCCCTCCCTTTTCCAATCCCTGAACTTCTTCAGCTAGGTCTTTTTGTGAGAGTTTTAAGAAGTAGTTGGCATTGAACTCTGCTGAGACCTGGCAACCCTGCATACCAATGAAAGCCAGAGTGTTACTGTTTAATTAGCTTTTGGTTCATTATTTTGTGCGAAATGTCTGAAAGGCTTACACAAACCCTGTCATGATTACATGTCAATTACTCTGATGAATGTTTTCATCAGTTAAAAATGGAAGTCATATATTCAGGAAGCGTTTATTTTTGTATTGAAAATGCTTCATATCGAGACATTACCATATCGTATCAAATTTTAACGTTGTTTAGCTTTACACCCCAGCAATTTAGAAATCTTGGATGCCCCAGGACAGCCCATGTTCCACATATTAGCACAGCTGTACCAGGGTTCAGAGGTATTGATTTACTTGTTCGTGTTTTTTCATCACTGGGTAGAGTGAAAACTGCAGACAGCATTATGTGTCTGCAAGAATTAGCATTAGAAAACATAGAAAGCATCTTTCTTCTACAATATCATCAGATTAGTTTTGTACAACAAGGCTTCCACACTTACCATCATTTTCTCAAAGAGAGCAAGAATCTCCTTCTCTGAAGTGATCTTGGAGGACAGGTCCTCAAACTCGGAGGAGGTGGACCACTCGCAGGAGGATTGCTTGGTCATGTGGGAAAGGTGTGTCCTCTCCTTCTTACTGCCCGGGATACGAATACTTGCAAATCGATCCAGCTGGGTTAAAAAAGAAAAAGAAAAAAGGAAAACCAAAAGATGTCAGATATTACTTGATACAGGGGAGTTTCTGAGCTCATAACCTGATTCTGTTAATCTGCCTTGAGTATAACTCTGAAATTCTAGGCGTTTAACCATACAGTCATGATTCAATGCGATTCACAAAGCTGGCTTCACGATTTGAATTCAAGCCAATGAAAAAATACATGTCTGAAAATACTTTAAATTATAAACATTCTATGTTGTACAAAATGTACTACATGTTCACCATATCAAAAAATGTATTAAGTAATGAATCAATTTTGATTGAGATGTTGGCTGAATAAAAAACTCTGACCTAGGGAAAACAATCTCGGGGGCACTGTAGATTTCAGGGGCACAGGGCCGTTGTCATTTGGAAGTTCCTGAACAGAGCTTTTTAGCTATTATAACATACAACCCATAATTTCTTTCTCTCCACGAAAGAATCATGTGACCAGTGTGCTCTCTGTGGTTGTGTCTCTCTACATGGTGTACATGAGTTGGGGTGCTGGTAAGGACCCTGGATCACTACACAATGGGACAAAGATGACTCAATTTCCTCATCAGACACTGTAAAAACCCACATAAATAAAATAATCCCAAATATATAAAACAAAATTTTGCTGTCTCATAATATATATATAAAAAACTCTATGGGATGCATAGATTGGGACCTCTGGTGTTCAAACAGTGCAACTGCATTGGATGCATAATTAGTACTATGCTGATTTCTACGACGTGAACTGCATGTTTCTACGATGCAATACACTGTTACACCCTCTTTAACAGAGCTACAATGTGAAATCGTGGTCTCACTGAAATTCTTAACGGTGTAGCGTCTACATTACTGATCATGCGATATTCTCTTTGACTGCACATAAGCCAATGCAAAGTTTAAATAAAGCTCCACGGTTAAACAAAACCATGTCATATGATTGAAATGGACGTCTAACACCGAGCCAGTGCACCTACAGTGGCTCCGTAACCCTGGTTTGATTAATACTGAGGGTAGACACCCACATCACAGAGATAATGATTTCCTAATTGAATTAGATTTGTCAGCAAGCTGTTTGCTCCCCTGGTCCCTAGTTGCACCTGCAGGGAGGTGAGATGTTATTCCCAGGTGGTGAATTTATTCTATTATATTTATTTATTTTAAGTGCTAATAATCCTTATCTTTCTGAGAAGCTTAAATTTCCAACACTTATCTTCCAGGAAACTTTTTCACAGAGCCCACCGATTGTGTGCTGGTGTGATGTGTTGGAGTTCAGATAGTCAGCGATGACACAGATGTCAAATTAACGCAATATATATGGAGAAGCAAAATATAAAATTTATGTAGTATTTACATAGCAATGCGCAAAAAAGCTGGGAGTGTGGCTCGGGATGCCAGGCGACAGAATCGTCACTCTCGACAGCTTAATTTGGTTTGCAGCTGCCCTAAAGCTCATATCACAACTTTGACTGATGGCGAGAATCAGTTTAATCACACGGTTCCGTCCACGGCGAAGGACAGAGTATTTGCTGTTCAGACCTCATTACCAGGGAATAGATAAATAAATAAATATGGAGAGCCGGCGCCTTGATAACACAAGCAAGCATCAGAGCACCCGTAATATGGGCTGCTCAGAAAAGATGAAGTGCTTTTCAGAGCTGTTTAGGTGTTTGTACGTCTGCGGCTCACTCGCCCACAATATCCTCTTCTTTCTTTCTCTGAAAGAGCCTTTGATGTTACTACTAATGGCTCCATTTCCTTTTATTCCTTCTATCCACTCCATCAGGCACCTCTTAAGTAATTCTGCCTGCACCTCTGAAACAAATCCACCATATTCAACCATCCAGTTCCATATTCCCCAAAAACCCTTCCATTACCACAGCACATCAAACACGCCCTAGAAATCGTCACCCTAAGCTCATCTGAAAACCTTATCTACAATCATTTATCGCATCGGAACACAGCCTTAATTCGCTCATACCACACGGCCTATGCGTCCCCGTCTCTCTCTCTCTCTCTCATATATACACATATATATATATAAATATAATATATATTATATATTTTATATATAATATATATATATATTTTTTAATAAAATATATATATATATATATATATATATATATATATATATATATATATATATATATATATATATATATATATATATATATATATGCCATATATATTTATATGCATATATGGCAATATGTCTGTCTGACAATACAAGTGCCTGGCTCCAGAGTGTGTTCCTGCTAGGCTGTTCACATAATAAAGCTGATTATCCTATTCCAGTGACTACTCTCCCTCTGGCATTAAAAGTCTGTGTGAATCAATAGCAACCCAAGACAAACAAAAACACATTTGCCAATCGATACCAGGAAAGAAATGCCACATATTATACACAAAAAAAAAAAAAAAAAAACAGGAAAGATTTAGAAGAAAGGAGAACAACAGAGAGCGCAGAATAATAAGAGTCGGCTCAGTGGGTGTGGAATTAAAGAAAGGAAGATTTAAAGCATAGTGCGCAAGAGTTGATACAGACAAAGAGTAGGAGCAAATGGAACATGAGACTGCAATGTGAATTACAAAGAGACAAAAAGAAGAATGAGGATGATTGCATCGCCAAATTCCAGTGGATTACCAATTCATGACTTGATTGAGGATTCCATCGATAAGTGGTTTAAATGAACGGGTTTCTCAAAGGCCCTCTAGAAACGTCTGTCCACTCTGGAGGTGCTCCTGGCAGTTATTTTCAATCTTTGAAAACAGAGCTGCTTTGTACTTGAGTGGGGAAAGTGGCAAACAGTGTGTGTGGGTCTGTGTATATAGTATGTATATAGTATAGTATACAGTGGTGTGAAAAAGTGTTGGCCCCGTTCCTGATTAGTTATTTTTTTGCATGTTTATCACACTTTAATGTTTCAGATAATCAAACACATTTAAATATTAGTCAAAGATAACACAAGTAAACACATCATGCAGTTTTTAAATAAAGGTTTTTTATTATTAAGGGAAAACAAAATCCAAAACTACATGGCCCTGTGTGAAAAAGTGTTTTCCCCCTAAGCCTAATAACTGGTTGTGCCACCCTTAGCAGCAACAACTGCAATCAAGTGTTTTTGATAACTTGCAATGAGTCTGTTACAGCGCTGTGGAGGAATTTTGGCCCACTCATCTTTGCAGAATTGTTGTAATTCAGCCACATTGGAGGGTTTTCGAGCATGAACCACCTTTGTAAGGTCATGCCACAGCATCTCAATCGGATTGAGGTCAGGACTTTGACTAGGCCACTCCAAAGTCTTCATTTTGTTTTTCTTCAGCCATTCAGAGGTGGACTTGCTGGTGTGTCTTGGATCATTGTCCTGTTGCAGAACCCAAGTTCGCTTCAGCTTGAGGTCACAAACCTACCGATCTATCAGTCTGGAAAAGGTTATAAAGCCATTTCTAAAGCTTTGGGACTGCCGCGAACCACAGTGAGAGCCATTATCTACAAATGGTGAAAACATGGAACAGTGGAGAACCTTCCCAGGAGTGGCCGGCCGACCAAAATTACCCCAAGAGCGCAGCGACAACTCATCCAGGAGGTCACAAAAGACCCCACAACATCCAAAGAACTGCAGGCCTCACTTACCTCAGTTAAGTTGAGTGTTCATGACTCCACCATAAGAAAGAGACTGGGCGAAAATGGTTTGCATGGCAGAGTTCCAAGATGAAAACCGCTGCTGAGCAAAAACAACATAAAGGCTCATCTCAGTTTTGCCAGAAAACATCTTGATGATCCCCAAGACTTTTGGTAAAATACTCTGTGGACTGACGAGACAAAAATGTAACTTTTTGGACGGTCTGTGTCCCATTACATCTGGTGTAAAAGTAACACTGCATTTCAGAAAAAGAACATCATACCAACAGTAAAATATGGTGGTGGTAGTGTGATGGTCTGGGGCTGTTTTGCTGCTTCAGGACCTGGAAGACTTGCTGTGATAAATGAAACCATGAATTCTGCTGTCTACCAAAAAATCCTGAAGGAGAATGTCCGGCCATCTGTTTGTGACCTCAAGCTGAAGCGAACTTGGGTTCTGCAGCAGGACAATGATCCAAGACACACCAGCAAGTCCACCTCTGAATGGCTGAAGAAAAACAAAATGAAGACTTTGGAGTGGCCTAGTCAAAGTCCTGACCTCAATCCAATTGAGATGCTGTGGCATGACCTTAAAAAGGTGGTTCATGCTCGAAAACCCTCCGATGTGACTGAATTACAACAATTCTGCAAAGATGAGTGGGCCAAAATTCCTCCACAGAGCTGTAACAGACTCATTGCAAGTTATCGAAAACACTTGATTGCAGTTGTTGCTGCTAAGGGTGGCCCAACCAGTTGCACCAGTTGCTTAGGGGGCAAACACTTTTTCACACAGGGCCATGTAGTTTTGGATTTTGTTTTCCCTTAATAATAAAAACCTTCATTTAAAAACTGCATGATGTGTTTACTTGTGCTATCTTTGACTAATATTTAAATGTGTTTGATTATCTGAAACATTAAAGTGTGACAAACATGCAAAAAAATAAGTAATCAGGAAGGGGGCCAACACTTTTTCACACCACTGTATATAATAGTTGACTATTAACTGTGACTTTCAGCAGTACATATATCATATAGGAAACAACTCTGAGCTTCACTAACCAGCACCAGTGAAAAGTGTTTTCTTGCATTGGAGTGAATAAACAGGGATTATGATAGTGATAAATTTCCAGCAGCAGACTGTTAAAAAGCTCCAAACTGACTTGTGTGCACGTTGCATGTTAATAGACGGCAAGATAATGCTCTATACACACACACACACACACACACACACACACACACACGGCTGCTGGGAATCTGTGGGTCCCGGCATTCATGTGGATGTAACCTTGACACCTACCACCTACCTAAACATTTCTGCAGACCGAGTACATCACCCTTATAGTCTCATTGAGAATGTGAGTCACGTATTTCAAATCATACGTTACCTTATAATTTAGTTCAATACTCAGATGGCTTAAAAATAAGTACAGCCATACACAGAAAGCTTTTATAGTCACTTCCTTCCACATTTTTATGGCAGTTCATCTCTGCATTTTAAATTTATTCTCTGAATTAATTTTATCTAAGCCCTTCAGTCTAGCTATGACTATACCATGTTCCCGTAATAAAGAGACTGATGAGTCACTAGCTATTTGCCTATAAAAGCGTAAAAAGGCTGAAATGCCCCATTTCGACATTCGGATGCCCGAGAGCATTGTCATCCATTAACATGCACACAAGTCAATTGAGAAGCTCTCCAGAAGTTGCATATTTAAATCTGGAGCTTTTTAACAATCTATCGCCGAACCTTTTTCCAACACCATCATCAAGTCCTGTTTATTTGCTCCTATGCAAGAAAACACTTGTCAGCGGTGCTGGTCAGCGAAGCTCAAACTTGTTTCATATATGTACTGCTGAAAGTCAAAGTTAATATTCAACTACTGTGGGCAAACAAATTATTCACCTAGAACATATTAGCACGCTGAAATAGCCGGCTGTTTGAATTAAATTTTTATGCAAAAGCTAATTCTGCTAATAACTTGCTAATTACTAATAACCGACTGGAGCAAACAGCAACGCCACACCTGGCATGCACTGCACTGCACAGGAGACTGATTTAAATGTTCTGTATTTTATAACACAATTACACTGACAGAAAATGTGTTACGTACCTAAAAAGACCAGCTTCAGTTCTATCTTCTGACTTTACATTTCCTTTAATCGGGTATTTAAGCTGTTAAATGTAATTTGTATAAATGTCATTTGTCAAAGTAACTCTTTGTGCTCTTGAAAAGTAGTCGCAAAACACCAAAATTTAACCTGTTACAAGTCACCAAATTCAGTATTTTTACTGCAAATCAATATGCACAATAATAAGTCCATTTTTAAGTATTATTTAAGTATTTAACTTTAGTACAGGATTTAGGATTTAACCATTAATTTTAACCATATAAGATCATCCCAAGCTTTAGTGTTTAGAATATTCTCTTGCAAGATCTTCTGTATTATACGCTATACATTCTTTCTTTAAGTTTGCCATAAACCCAGGCGATAAACCCATCAGTTCACTGATGCTGTTAATTAAGGTATAGCCTGTGTTAGTTATCCACCACACATAGTGCTTTGAAACTTGCCCAAATACAGTATCTTGGTCACATCACACCAAAAAAAACCTAACTTTACATGCTCACTGTTATGCTCTCCTATGACTCGTCATATGGTTTCTCTCTGGCCGCCCATCCAAGGCTCTTAAAATGGCTGGCTGATGTACCTTCACTCCACTCTCAGCCACTGTATTCTGCTCACTGTGGCTTCTCTCATCTTGTTTTTCCTCTTTTTTAGTTTTGAGGGATGGCCTCATCTTGGAGGTGTCTCGGTGGTGCAATTCAGCTACTACTTCCTCAGCTACTTCTACTTCCTCACTACTGATCCAACAGTGCTTACTGGGATATAGAACCTCTTAACTACAACGTTATACCCTATTCCTAAATTATTTTTACTCTTAACCTTAGAACGGTCCTCTACATTTTCTCTGCTTTCCTACAGATTCACCGTCTCATCAGTAATCAAGGTCGTTTTTGTCCAGTAATCTGTTCGATATTTCACAGACAAACTTGATCCTCATCAATTATCTTTCAGCTGGAGGTTCTTGACCCTTGGGGGTTGAATATTTATGCAAGCACCATTTTTCATCTTTTAATTTTATTTGAAATACTTGCTGACTAATAACTCATGCGAGTTTGCTGTGAATGGCTTCATGAAACATGAAGCTGAATCATTTGAAATCCTTAATATTCATGAATTTCTATACTGTTATCTCCTGGTATAGCAAATAACATTAAAACACATGAAATACATGAAAATACGACACAGTGGGATGGCACAACTGTGGGCCTAATAAAATATGTTACAAAGAAAGAAAAGCAAACACAGATGTTTAGATGCAGTCTCTAGGTCAGTCATAATGCATGCTTCACAAGAGAAAAGCATTATTAAGAGCAATTTCAAGTGTTAGTGCAAGAGCAAGGACAGTTAACACTGGACAAAAGCCTGTTGTCTGATTTTTAGATAAAAAGCTTTTCAGATCTGCGCCACTGCCTCGCTGCTTACATGAAAATCAGTTAATTAGCTAGCAAGCTTTCACATGTATTATTTCTTAATAAACAGCACAGTTAGTAGTGAGAAGTCAGACTCCCAGTTTTGGCTAATAAACAGTCACAACTCATCAAGACAAAGGTAGCAGCATGACGTTAGTGAAAACAGCACTAAAAATCTAAAGAAAAAAGATCTTACCACATCATCAGTAAGACTTCTGATGTTTAAGGGCTACAAACAGAGAGAAGCAATGTGATTAGAATATAAGAAACACCAGACCTTCATTTGTAAAACTGCTCTATGCTGAACACTATAGGAGAAATAATCTGACGTACAACATGAATTTTCAGATTTAAAGGATTATTGTTTCTCTCACAAACTCTGAAGCCTGTAGAATTACACAAATCCACCTGCTCTCAAAGTTAAAAAAAAAAAAAAAAAACATCCAGAGACAACTTTGCAGTAGGTTAAACAGGGTTGTCTCACTGGTCTGGGATGATGATGATGATGATGATGATGATGGTGTATACAGGGACAGAAACTGATGTTACTCTACAGTATAGTGTGAGTGAAGCTTTCCTGTGATACTCAGCAGATCCAGCTACATTACATTAGTCAGAGAGTCCAGAGAATCGAGATTATTTGATCACGACAGATTACCTGACTAATTATGTGTATTTTTGTTTATTTACAAGAGAGAGAGAGAGAGGCCAAGAGAGAGAGAGAAAGAAAGAGACAGTCAAATAAACAGACAGACTACCGTAGAGAAGAAAGAGCCCAAGGGAGAGAGAGAAAGACAGAGACAGACCAAATGACAGAGTAAGAGAGAGACAGAGACAAATAAACAGACACCATATCATAGAGCAGAAAGAGTAGAGGGAGGGAGGGAGAGAGAGACACAGACAGAGAGAGAGAGAGAGAGAGAGAGAGCGAGGCAGACCAAAAGAGAGAGAGAGAGAGAGAGAGAGAGAGAGAGAGAGAAGAAAGAAAGAAAGAAAGAAAGAAAGAAAGAGAAAGAGGGAGAGGAATAAAAGAGGCCGACAGAGATAGAGAGACAGAGAGAGAGAGAGAGAGAGAGGGAGAGGACTAAAAGAGAGAGAGGCCGAGAGAGAGAGAGAGAAAGAAAGAGGGAGAATGAGAGACCAAAAGTGAGAGAGAGAGAGAGAGAGAGAGAGAGAGAGAGAGAGAAAGAGACAGTCAGACTAAATGACAGTAAGAGAGAGACTGAGACAAATAAACAGACGGACTACCATAGAGAAGAAAGACTAGAGAGAGAGAGAGAGAGAGAGAGAGAGAGAGAGAGAGAGAGAGAGAGAGAGAGAGAGAGACAGACATACACACAATGTGAGAGAGAGAGAGAGAGTAAGAGAGAGAGACAGACTGACAAAGATTTTTTGGCTATTTATAACACTTTTTAACAGCTTATTATTTCCTTAAGCTTATTATTAGTTCTTGAATTATGTTACATTATTTATGTTACATTACAAGTGACCAGTTAAACAGGCTACTAACTATAGAAACTCCAAAAAATACAGCACACACGTGCATGCAAAACAACAGACATGTCCTGTAATGGACATGGAAGTGATTCTCATCTGAAGCCTTATACTCAACAGTTGCCGCGTGTGTGTCTGTGTGTGTGTGTGCGTGTAAATATTGACCAAGTTACATCGATGCTGCACGCTGCTGCATGCACAGACACATCAATCGACGGTGCAGACTTTAATTAGCATAACTGCACGAAGAACAACACAAATGTCAACCTGTCTAATGAAGTGTGTGGGATTAATATTTGTATTCTGTATAGTGAGACAGACGGACAAGAGAACAAGAGACACAAAGTGTTTGGGCCTCTGTTCAATGTGTAGGAAAAACTCTCAAAGCTATTCACTAGTGCTCTTCTTACCAATTAAATTCATTATTTCATTCCAATAAAGGTCAATGAAATAATGAAATACGACAGAGAGAGAGAGAGAGAGAGGGAAGGAGAGAGAGAAAATAAGAGTGCGCACACGAGTGAAAGAGGGAGTTTCTTTCTGAAAAAAATAAGTAATACTTCACAGACAATTCTCAAATTGAGGGATAGTGAGGCACTGTCCTGCACACATCCTGAACATCCACTAGGAAAAGAGCGAGAGCAAGAGAGCGAAAGAAAGAGCGAAAGAAAGAAAGAAAGAGCGAAAGAAAGAGCGAAAGAAAGAGCGAAAGAAAGAAAGAGCGCAAGAAAGAAAGAAAGAAAGAGCGAAAGAAAGAAAGAAAGACAGAGCGAAAGAAAGAAAGAAAGAGCGAAAGAAAGAAAAAAAGAGTGAAAGAAAGAAAAAGAAAAAGAAAGAGTGAAAGAAAGAAAGAAAGAAAGAAAGAGCAAAAGAAAGTCAAAGAGCGAAAGAAAGAAAGAGCGAAAGAAAGAAAGAAAGAGCGAAAGAGCAAAAGAAAGGGCAAAAGAAAGAAAGAAACCACTCACTCTATCATCAGAGATGAGGTGAACCAGAAGGGGGCTTGGGGTAAAGTAAAAGAGAGAGCGCGAGAGCGACGGGAATGAATTTAACCCTCTCCCTCTGGACTCATACTTCAGTAATCTCGATTTCTCCTGGAAGTGGAGGTGACTGCACTTTAAAGGTTTAAAATCTGTGACTGTTGTAAGAATTTACATTTCTCCTTCTGCTGCCCCTTACAGTTTTTTTGTTGTTTTTTGAAGTCAATGAATACTGCAACATAATTTTTCATCTAGGTCATCAAACTGCGAACATTTCCGAGAGCAACTTCCTTAATAAACAAACGACAACAATAACAAACTGTCAAACTTTATTCATTTCCACAAATCAAGCCCTTGACAGTCAGTCTGGAGTATGAACAATGTGCCATCACATTCACGCAACAACAACAAAGTTGAGAATTAAAAAGCCAGCCTGAGAATCAAGTCACAGCCCTCAGAGTTTGACATTTTGTCATTTGCTTTAGAGACAGGGAGGAGATGGAAGAAGAAAAAAAAAATACCACAAAATCACCATTTACAAAAAGTCCCATGTCAAAGACACAAATTTCTGTGCCACAAGTAAATGAGCATTGTTCCTTTGTGACATGAACGCCTGGAACAGGAAATGCCTGGACTTTGGATTGACGACCAAATTACACCCATCTGTTGCAATGGCGTGTCGTATTTGTGAAATGCTGTGATGGAAATATCGGAAATTATAACATAACTTATAAATGTTTACAAAAGCTTACCCAAAAAGAAAGGCTCACGTCGTCAGCTTTCGAGCCCAGGCTTGGGTTATTTAATATTCACCCTACACATCGCATGCGAACATATCAAGCCCATTCCAGATGGCACGCTTTATATAAATCAGGCCGAATTTCCAATCTACATTTTCACAGCCTCAGCGGGGGGGAGAAAAAAAAAAAAAATGGACGTACACACAGGGCTTATGGGAGGTTCCACCATGTGCCGCCTGCATCAGACCGACTTCATTAATAAGGTCAAAACAAACTGACACGCCACAAAACAAACGTGTGGAGCTGGAGATCAATCAGCGAGCCTGTGTGGCAGAAATGCCCTTCATTAAATCCAAATGGGTCAAAAAAAGGCAACAAAACAGAGTCATTAATGCTGGAACATGCAGCATGGGAAAGATGATTTATTTAGTGGAGAAAACACATTAAAAACATTCGTGCCACATTCATCATTTGTTTCAGGAGCAGAGGCCTGCCTGGTTTTACAAATTTAAATTGCAAGTTTTTCTTTTCAGTGTTTGTATCCCTTCATCAACTTCCTCTTCCTGGAACTGTGAATTAGAGTCAGCTTGATAAAAGGATGAGGAGGTAAATCCTTTGCAGCTCGGACAGGAAGAAACACATCCGTGCTTTTTTTTGTCTAAGACTAAAAGAACATCTACACTATTCCCTGAAACATGTCTTGTCTGAATGCGACGTAACAAAATCTGTTTTTTATATATAGAATTTGTTCCCTAGACTGGGAATTCCTTGTGTAGATGATACAACTGTGACATCAGTTCCACGTTTGAGCCAAACATCATGTTGTGTCCATATACATGCATGAATTTGTAGTCTAGGAAAGGTTACACACACACACACACACACACACACACACACACACACACACACACACAAAAGTACAATCGTTGCTTTAAAGTAGTCCAAAAATTAATTAGCCCTTTAATCAATCGATAGATACCTTAACTTCACAAGGATGAACACAGATGTCTGGTTTTCTATGTGGTCTGGGAGAGTAATATTTGTATTCGGTTTAGGAAGAAAAATTAAATCGAACAGACAGATTGAGGACAAAAGGCAAAAAGAGGGGAGACATTTCTTTGTTTGCTTTGATTGCAAATGATCTAGTCGAGACTGAAATGTGTGTAAATACACATACAATGGATCAACTGGACGTGTTCATCAAAACTGGGGGAAATTCAATTCCAGTCAGTCAGTATATTGGATGAACAATGTGTCATTGCATTCATGCGTGAACGGCACAATCAAGTCAGATCAACATTTTGTCTTTCATTGTAGAAAATGCGCCTGCTCTGAATTTGCTCTACGGAAGGAAAATAAAAAAAAAAATCTAAAATCAAATAGAAGGCGCCACACAAAGCCAAAGGTTCAAAAGCCACACTACAGAGTGTACCGGGGCAGAAGAGTCACTTTTTAGGAATTAATTTTCATACAACAAAGAGGACTATTTGGCACAGGCAGCTCCCAGCAGTCTACCTCTCGTCTTTCTTTACCCAACAGCTCACTGACGTTTTCTCAGCCTCCTACAATCACACCATCTGCAAAACCCACACATCACATGCAGATAAATCAGTACGACACCCAATATCTGAAATATTCAGATTAGAGAGTAAGCAAGGTAATTACGAAGATATCTTCACACGCTTCCACAGCTGTAAAACACACACACACCCTGCCTGATGAATATTTCACATGATAGAAGCAATAGGTGGCTTCTATTGCTTTCCATGTAGGCAACACATCTGTTGGAGTTTGTTCTACCAGTTTTGATATTCCTCCCGATTATTAGGAAATCTGCCACAGCTGGACATGCAGAACCCGTTAATATGGAGTAACTCAGCTGAGAAAATCAAACAAAATCGATCTCACACTGTAGGGAGCATTCAGAGACGCCTTGGCCTCTACTTACTGCAAATGCAAAGAAGCAAAACAAGATTAGTTGACGAGTTTCAGGGTCAGACAGTAGGAGGTGCTCATTAAAAGTGTGCAACGACGGAGGATGAATTCAGGTTTGCTAATGGGATCAAGATACTCAAACCTCCGAGCCTGGGTCATGCTTCACCTCAGCCCGAAGAGCACCGACCACCTACAGTTCATCTGCTGACCCAGAGCAGGCTAGTAGCTGAAGGCAGATATGATTTGCGGGGGTTCTTGTGTGTGCGAGCGAGATGGAGAATGGAAAAATAGATTTTTTTTTCCATGGCTTATATAAAGAAATAATCATATTCATGCTTGCACCTTGAAGGTAGAAAAGGTTTGTTGGGTATGACCTCCATGTCAGGGAGGTGATGATAAATCACGCATATAAAAACAGGATCCTGAGAAGATCATAATGAGCATCCAGGTCTTTTTTGCTTTTCAACACACGCGCGCACACACACAAACAAAGGGCTTGGATCATTAAACACCCTCAGCAACGGTGTCCGATACAATGGCTCTGTTTCAATACAACGGCCCCACAGCATTAAAGCCTATTAAAAGCACCTAGTGGTCGACAGCTCATTAGAAACACAGGCGGGCTCCGCTCTGTACAAAATGACATCGGGTAATTCATACTGAACTTCATTAGGGTAAATACAACCAGCAACAGCAAAGCCTGCACAAGAGTGACAGTACAGCAGGCACACAGAGAGGCAAACGGTGGCAAATATTTTACAAAACGTCCTTCTGCATGTAAACATTAATACTAAAAATAATGATGCATATTTTGGTCTATGAAACAAGTTTGGTTCATATTCTGGATCCACCTTGTTCCCCGGGTCCTTCAGGAAGCCTGGCATCAAGGAACACGGACACAACAGAATAACACATGAATCCCCACATCGGTACAGAGAGAGACTGACTTCTGGGTTCTACAGCGGTCTGAATAATAACCGTGTCCACTGTGCTTGTACGATTTATAAGAAGTTTACAGCTACATTTAAAGTTGTGCAACATCCAAGAAACAAGTTCCAGTTATCACGTATATGTTACAACTACACCAAAAATTATCATTCCTTCTTCAGTATCTCCTTCTTTCAACTCCTGAGACTGAAGAGCATAGAAATCCTCTTTCCTGAAGACTTTCCTGTGCTGGGAAACTTCACAAAGCTTCTATGAGTATTAAAAGTTGCCTCCTAACAAAAAACTTCACCACATCAAAGGTTATATGATCTGCTTAGCTTCAAAAAAGTCTTTTTTTCCCAAATCTATTTATTATTAGTGTTAGATTGTGTAATGAGTCTGCAGTACAACAGTGCTGTTGTACAAAAATAACCTTCTGACTAATCTGATTTGAGGATCGACGTGTGCTGTGAAACAGAATGATTTTATTAATATCCCTACATGATATTTAACTGGCACAATATCCAGTGGTTTTTACTCTGATTATATTATATTACCTGAGCTACCAACCTTTATGCATTTTGCGCAGATGCTCTGCAACTTAAAATCCGAGGAGACTAGTTCAGTGGCCTATCAGTAATCAACGTTAGGTAATTATACTTATTAGTGATGCCAGTGAAGATGTTTAACATTTTCTGACTTGAGCAAAAATGTTAAAAAAAATTATTTTTGGTGTTTTAGCTGAGAGAGAGAGAGAGTGAGAGAAAAAAACACTCCGACAACCATGAAAATAACAACCATATGAACATTAAATAACTGATTCGTAAAAAAATTATATGTAAATGTAACCTTCTGGGGTTTTTTTTTATGTTTACTGTGCATTACTGCAAAATCACTTAAAAAACCCTCCATCCAGCTGAGTTTCTATAATTCCAGCTGCTGGCAACAAGCTCCGACTGCACAGCTGGTAACATTATCACACCTTCATGTCCCGGTGTTAAACCTGAAATGGTGGAAATGCTTGTTTTCCTGCCTATATCTCTTTAGGCTATCGGTTCTGGATGATTAAATCGTTTATCGTAATTATTTTTCAATGGAAAATTACGAGCAGGGGAAAATAAAACAATATCACGCGATCCAAGTGTCCACCAAACATTAAACAAACAGAATCAGTACAGAAGCAGGAATGAGAGAAAAGACACGGTCTAGTGTTCATTTGAATGTATATTAGGATGTGATACAGGACGGCCATTTCATTCCACTCACGTCTGTAATGGAAGATTACGATTACAATTTTACAGCAATTGGTTGAGGTGATGAATCCCTTAAATTCAATCTGCTAGGGCAACACCTTCAACTCTTCATCATGTTCCTCAAGCCATTTCCAAACAATGTGTGTAGTATGGCAGAGGGCACTGTCCTGCTGAAAGAGGCCACTGCCATTATAGAATACTTTTGCTGTGAAGGGGGTGTACTTTGTCCCTGCAGTGATGGTAGGTGGTACTCATCAAATTGAGGTCCACATGAATGGCCAGATTCAGGGACTCACAGTAGAACATTGCCCAGACCATCACATAGCCTATGCTGAATTGCCTTCTTCCCACTGCGCACCCTGGTTCCATCTCTTCCCTAATTACACAGCACACTTAATATAAAATGACTCATCAGACCTGGTGATCATCTTTCATTTCTCTGAGATCCAGCTATGAAGATACTGAAGTTGTGTTTTACTGAAGGTGCTTTCGATGCTGGACAGCAGTTGTCATTGGCACGCCAACCGCTCTACAGCTGCACAGCCCCATATGCAGCAGGGTGTGATGTAATGTGTGTTGGGTGTGTGCATGTGTTCCTGCTGCCCTTGTTGTTTTGGAGGTGCTCCGACTCCCAGTCGGTGCTCCGACTCTGCTCTAACTACAGTGATTTAACCCTGGTCAAAGTCACTCAAGCCTTCACACTTGCCTATTTCTCTCGCGTCAAACAAGTCGCGACTGTGTGCTTACCATCTAATGCATCTCAGCCCTTGACAGATGAGAATCAATGTTATTCACTGCATCTGCGAGAGGCCGTAATGTTTTGGTTTATCAGCGTATATAGTAGTGTATTATTTAGACTTCAAAAGTCATTTAAAATAATGAGCGGCTGTGGAACTGTGGAAAACAGCAATAAACCTGTTTGGACCTTTATTGGTTTTTCAACTTGCTTCCAAATGGCTGTATTGTCATTCTGGGCATCTCACCTGGAGTGTAGGCTAGTTCCCTTTTTCACATAAACCATGGGGAGTGAAAGGTGTTTCCATCCCTTTGGATGGAAACAAGCTGGGCGTAGCAAAGCCCTTATTGAGCGCAAAATTAAATAAACTTTTTAATGAATAAATATCGTAAGCTGTAACACATTCGCCTACTCCCCATCCTCTTTTACCATTCCCTCATAGCACCTGTCTAATTAACACAACTTATCACTGTAATTAGCAACATTAGCCTGTTTCATGGGCATGCATTATTAATAATTATACGTGTTTATTGGGTCACTGCGATCAGTCGTCTATCATAATAATCTTCAATAAAAGGTCATCTCTGTCAAAGTCGAACGTGGCAGACGGCTATATTTTCAGAGTCAAAATTTGTCAAATGTCAAGCATGGCAGTTAGTGTGTGAAATGTGAGACATCTAATGAATTTTAATTTACATGTCAAGGCATGCAAGAAAATCATCAATGTACTTTGGACCCTCATAAGTCTCAGAGTAGCTCAGAATACCTAACTTGCAGCAGGGCAGCTTTAACAAACTCGTATTTTTGTTAACGTCGAGGTTTTCTTTTCTTCTTTTTTTCCCCCCAAAAAAAAAACAGACTAAAAGACATCAGGATCCTGGGTAATCAAAAATGACGGTGGTTAGAAAATCCCTGCTTACACCGAACCCTTTGGATCAATGCAGGGATTCGACAGAAAAGCAGGCAGTGTGGATTGTTCAAGCGCAAAATAACAGCTTGAATACGAAAAGCTGATAAACAAGCAACCAAGGGTTAGGGTGAAACAAGCAGGGTTCTGTATAGAGTAAAAAAAAATAATAATAATAAAAAGTAACATGCGACAGCGCAACAGAATTTGTTTGTTTGCTATTCCCAAAAGCAGTCACCATATCTACTGTAAAAGTGAAGCCACAAATACTGATCATATGTGGAAGACTGTGAAATCTCCCAGACTCACTGTGGCAGGAAAAATATATCATTTAATTCATGCCCTGCTGTACACCCCCTGCTGTAGAAACAATCTCTGCTACGTTCCACTGTCAGTGCATCTCTTCGCGCTGCCAACACATTATTGATTCTTCTAACATTACCTTCCAGTTTACCCAACACACAAAATGGGTAGGAAAAGCTGTAACAAACAATAGACACAATAATTCACACCATCAAGAATATTTTGAATAAATGCAGCAAAAAAATAAATAAATAAAAACCGCAGTCCACAACAGCTCTATTGTGCGTTTTTAATCACGTCCTGTTTTTCTCAGGTATATAGATATATAATTGTTTTTCACATAACTTTCATATGTTGTGATTTAACATTGAGAAATGACTGGGTTTCATATCTTGGTTTTTACATTACTTGTGCCATATTAACAGGGATGTGTCGACTTTTTATATCCATTATACGCAGACAGCACCCTCACAACAGCGCATGGCTACTCAGGATGCGCCACAGCAAGCAAGTGCAATGTCATTCAATAGGCTAATATTGAAAAGTTCGCAAGAGATCCATTTCAGCTATGCTGGTTATCTCTTTCTTGCCTCTTTAATTGCACGCCGATAACGTATCTTTCAATTACAGCCAATTCCATGACCGTTTTGAGCAAAGGGAAAGAGCTGCAACATGAGGCCTGCTCAAATTAATGAGGTGAACCAAGGACGTTAAGATTTGAATATGTAGGAAGGAAGAGTCAGCACAAAGGTGCAGACATATGAATGCCAAACAGATTCTTCAATCAGCCCTTTGTGAGGTGAGGACATTAAAGTCAATGCGACGGTACCGTGGCGGACGCAAGGACCGCTAATCATTTCCACTGTAGTCCATTAAGCTCGATCACACCCACCTGCCACTTACGGTCTTAACCTTAGCCGTCAGGATTGGAGTAGCAGCATGACCGCCAGGCTTGGGACACCACATCAACAGCTGCTGGACTGCCAGACCTGCCTAATGCAGGAGCTCAGGAGCAGAAGCCCACGGTGTGAGATAGGTGGACATATATGACTGTGTATGTGTATAAATAAACAATATATCTAATTAAAAATATACAAATAATTCCATAAATATTTAAGCAAAGACAAATCTTAAAAATGTCATCTCTTAGATTCATACTACAAAAATCCATTGTAGCTTTGTGCATGTAAAAATCAACAGTGAGTTCTGTAACCACTGTAGCCTGTTTTACAGCTAAAGTTATAGTTGGGAAAATAAGTATTTGATCCCTTGCAGATTCCACTCACAAAGAAATTAAGGGTCTATAATTGTTATGGTAGGTTTATTGTAACAGAAAGAAACAGAATATCAAATATCATTAGCCCTGCCAATTTAAGAAAGTATTCCTGATGACAATTTGTTATGGGTATAAAAGACACCTGTCCACAGCACTGAATCTTCCATTCACACCTCAACACCACCATGGGCAAGACCAAAGAGCCGTCAAAGGACATGAGGGACAAGATTGTAGACCTGCACAATGCTGGAATGGGCTACAAGTCCATCAGCAAGAAGCCATCTGAGAGGGAGACATCTGTTGGGGAGATTATTCGCAAATGGAAGAAATACAAAATAACCACCAATCAACCCACGGTCTGGAGATACATGCAAGATTTCGCCTCATGGGGTAAGGATGATCATGTGAAAAGTCAGGGATCAGCCCAGAACTACACGGGAGGAGCTTGTAAATGAAATCAAGGCAGTTGGGACCACAGTCACCAGACAAACCATTGGTTTGCCACCATGGATTGAAATCCTGCAGCACCCGCAAGGTCCCCTTCTCAAGAAGGCACATGTACAGGACCATTTGAAGTTTGCTAATGGACCTCTAAATAATTCAAAGAAGAATTGGGAGAAAGTGCTGTGGTCAGATGAGACCACAATTGGGCTCTCTGGCATCAATTCACCATGTTTGGAGGAAGAAAAAAATGGTGACTATGACACTAAGAACACCTTCCCTACAGTCAAGCACGGAGATGGAAACATAATGGGCTGTTTCTCTGCTAAAGGTACAGGCCGACTTTGCCACATTGAGTGGCCAATGGACAGGGCCATGTATTGTAAAATCTCCTCCAAATCAGCTAGAACACTGAAGATGGGTCTTCCAGCATGACAATGCCCCAAAACATACCGCCAACGCAACATAAGTGTGGCTCAAGAAGAAGCACATTAAGGTCATGGAGTGGCCTAGCCAGTCACCAGACCATAATCCTATAGAACATTTATAGACGGAGCTGAAACTTCAAGTTGCCAAGCGACAGCCAAGAAACCTTAAGGATTTAGCAAAGATTTGTAAAGAAGAGTGGACCAAAATCCGTCCCGAGATATGTGCAAAACCTGGTAACCAACTACAAGAAACATCTTACCTCTCTGTTTGCCAACAAGGGACAAATAAGTCATGTTTTGCCTGGGGATCAAATCCTTGTTTTACTCATTGAAATGCAACTCAATTTATAACATTTATATCATGTTTTTTTCTGGATTTTTGGTTGATGTTCTGTCTCGAACTGTTACAATAAACCTACATATCAATTACAGACCCTTAATTTCATTGTGAATGGGCAAACCTACAAAATCAGCAAGGGATCAAATACTTATTTTCCCCACTGTAAATGCAAAGCTAACTTACATAGATATTTATGTACAGAATCTCATTTGATGAAATGAACAGACATTTGACTATAAATACAATAAGTGTTACCATCTTTCTTTCTCAAATATGGTAAGGATAATGCACCTAACACCTAAATACCCAAGATCAAAACTGGGAGGGTCAGATGACACACACTGTCCTCCCCTTCAATCACAGCAACACTAGCTAAAACGAAGCAGTTGACCAGCTTCACATACACCACATTGCCAAAAGTTTTGTGACAGCCCTCCAAATCATTGAATTAGGGTGTTGTTTTTCAGGGGCTGGGCTTGGGCCCTTAGTTCCACTGAAAGAACTCTTAATGCTTCAGCATACCAAGACTTTTTGTCTCGCAGTCTCTGCTCTAATTCATCCCAAAGGTGTGCTATCGGGCTGCAGGCCAGTCAAGTTCCTCCACACCAAACTCGCTCATCCATGTCTTTATGGACCTTGCTTTGTGTACTGGTGCACAGTCATGTCGGAACAGGAAGGGGTCATCCCCAAACTGTTCTCACAAAGTTGGGAGCTTGAAATTATCCAAAATGTCTTGGTATGCTGAAGCATTAAGAGTTCCTTTCAATGGAACTAAATGGCCAAGCCCAACCCAAGAAAAGCAGCACCTGAATCCAATGATTTGGAGAGGTGTCCCAAAACATTTGCCAATATAGTGTATCTTGGAGGAAGCATCATTGCAGGATGTGTTACTGTAGCTGAAAGACCATTACCTACTTTAAAAGGCAAGTTTTAGATAGGACTATGTGGCCACAAGTTTATGGACACCTGACCATCACAACACTATTTCCTCTTGAACATCCTATTCCAAAACAACAGCCATTAATATGGACTAGGCCCCACCATTGGTGCTATAACAGTTGAGGCTTTCTACCTGATTTTGTAATGGGTAGGCATGTAGTCAGAGTTCCAGTTTATCTGAAAGGTTTTCAACTTCTGTTTAGGATCTTCTACACCAGCCTAGTCTCATACTGGAACACATTTGGGCCTCTTAGTTCCAATGAAGGGAAATTGTACTGCTACAGCAGTATAGTGTATGTGCTGTATTACAGCATTTTGTCTACACTAACCATTCACATGAACTATGCGGACAGAAGCTCTGTGGAATGGCATGTCTTGGTCCTGATGGAGCAGCTTGAAACACATTTGACTTGCCAGATTTGGCTCCAGATACAGCTTAAAGAACGGGAGTGACAATCATGTCTCCAGAGGGACAAGGAACTAGTTCAAAAACTTCCTAAAAGAACAGAGCTGAGAAGACAGAAGAGCATTTCTGCAACAGATGTTGGAGCCTGATCAAGCAAGCAAGTGTGGACTTCCTGATTACTGGATGTCAGTTAGGAAACAAGATGGAAGCTGCATATTGATGTCAGCAATTTTGTTTTGGGTGGAAAAAAACCACAGAAATGACTAGGGGAATGCATGCAGTGTAGTGTAGATGGTAGTACAGAGAGTAGTGCATTGTGGCTTCAAATTTAATTATATTAAATAACTGACGTGTTGTCAAAGAGACACTCTAGTATTTGCAAACAAAATCAAACACTAAGTGATCAAGCAGGAGAAGTTTTTGAGAATGGCAGAGCAAATAAAATGCATCCATATCTGCTTTCCCTGTATAAGGTAGACAAACATTTCATGCAAGAATATCTATTAAGATATAAAAGCACATAAATCTTGCTACAGCCTATACTTGTGAAAGTCCCTCAAGCCATCAGTCACTCACTTTTTCAATAAAGCTTACTCAGACCCAACTGTTTTATCATTTAAAAAATATGCACTTCAATATGATATCTGTTCTGAAATCATCTATTTGATATTAATCATATATAAACCAGTCTGTGAGCTATATTCTAAAACATGCATGTTCATTTTGATCAATGATACAGTAACAAGAGCTGTGTGCTGCCTGCCACATGAAAGGACCTTAAAGCAGCAGAAAACACATTTTCTTACATTCAAATCATCCAGTTTCATAGCCACTGATGTAAATGAGATCCAGCCGAAGGATGAGCGATTCTTGATACCATCAATCAGATCAAGCCTAGTCCATCCTCTCTAATCACATTAATTAGCTGTTAAGCACATCATGAATATTCCACAAATAGAGTCAAAGTCATTTTCAGACTACACTTTCCTTTCAAGTTTTCATTCTGTATTTCATTGTGAGCTGTGCAAATCTCGGCTCGCTATTCTGTACTGGCTGACAGACACTACATATAAGATGGAGACACCTCGATTCCATATTTAACAGCTTATAGAAGTGTGTGCAGGACTGTTTTTGTTTTTGTGGGGGTTTTTTAAAGCCAGCTCCTGCCTGCTGGTGAGGAATTCTGACCAATCCCACCCACTATAGCAGTTTTTTGGGTTGTGTCTGATACACAATATTTTCTCAGGAACCTGGTCGATTCTATTTCAACAATTAAAACACAGGAAACTTGGACAGGATAGGACCCTGAAGTTTAGAGAACCAAACAGAGCAATAGACCATGGTGAAAGTGGGTGATGGGACAAAAAAAAAATCCCCAACACAATATAGTATTAGTGTTGTACTTTATTATTTATATTTTTGAAAACAATAAATAAATAAAACAAAACTGTTGCCGGTCATTTATTTATTTAAAAAAGTAAAACTTTATAGCACTTTTTTATAACAGTATAACAACATCTGCGATATCTTAGACAAGCATATTGTGACATAATTTAGCACAATATCAATATCATATCCACCCAGTCCTGGTCCAACGATCGATAGAAAGTAGACTTTACAGAGAACTTTACAGGCGAAGTGAACTTATTCCTTGCTGCCCAACTTGCTAACTGCAGGTTTGTCTGTTTAGCTGGCTTTAATCTTTCATTCACACCATGCAGGAGACCATGTCTGCACAGTGTGAGTCGACTGCAGGCCTGCTCTCTTTTATCCTGCAGCTCCACAACATGCTGTTCACAGTGATGGTGCTCGGTGGCACTGCTATGAGCACATCTACACATTTATTTTGTGTTTTATTACTAAAGCACTGTTTTGTTTCTAAAGCACAATCTTAACTGTGCTCATTTTTATGCTCATCTCCTCATTAATTTGCTGACCGAGATGGTCAGGTTGAGCTTTCACGATTGCAGAAACAATTTAGATGTTAATCACGTTTAAGTGAATGGGTAATGGATTAAAGTCACAGGGAAGATTAAGAAGGATTGAGAAGTTTCAATCAACCTTTATGGTGCACCACAATGAGGGTGAAGTGGTATAAAGTGGAGATGTGAAAAAAATCTTTTCACATATTGCTTCGTTACTGGGGTAGAAAGAGGGAAAAAATGTCAAAAAGAACCAAGCCAGAGAGGTTACACGGTTCATTTTTAAAGACAGCTCCTAGGAACACAGAACAAGTAAAAGGATATGACAGGTATCCATTACATCCACAATGTCTCGCTTAAACATTCTCTACCTGCCTGTCTGTGTACCGCTGCGTTTGTCAGGACCACTGGCTATAGTCCAATGTCTAGTTTTGCATCCTAAGTGTGATGCGGCCTGTCTTAAAGAATTGACTGGGCTGACACAGCGTCTCTACGGACTTCGCGAGGGTCATTGATACAGGCAAAGGCAGGTCCAGAGCTGCATAGCAATCCACGCATCAAAGCAGCGATAGATAGGGCTAGGGGTTAGGAATCAGGAAGAGAGACACCAGCCTAAAAACATATCACATTTTCTTTATAGTGGCATCACCATCACTGCAGCTTTAGAAATGGAAATTCATTTCAGGAGTGGAAATTCATTTACTGCTCCAGGATCTTTAACAAAGCACATATAAACTGCTGGTGCTGGAGGCTCGGTGTAGCCTAACACCTTAAAAAGACATTTATGTTGTTTCTTTTTTTTTAGAAACCCTTTTCTAACGTGTTAGAAAAGTCATTCACAAGTTACTACATTTTTAGCAACATTTTAGTCTAATTTTCAAGTGAAGGGGGACTGGGCAGCACGCTGGTCACCCTTACTTGTCTAATGGGCTATCTAATAAATTTATGATGTTCATACTAGTGGATGTTTGTGAACACATGACCATCACATGTATATGTGCCTTCTGAACATCCCTTTCCAGATGCAGTTCCCCTTTGCTGTTACAATAACTTTCATTCTTCTGGGAAAGAGATCTGGGGTACAGTCAGTCTTCCAGTTCATCCTAAATGTGTTCAGTGGGGTCAAAGCTCTGCACAGGACAGTTCTTCCACTCCAGCAAGCTTCCATGTCAGGTGTCCACAAACTTTTGGCTATACAGCACACAGCTAAACCACAAAACCTTAATTTGAATTGGCACGGAGGGTAGCATTGCTGACTCACAGTCACATGTCCATGAGTTTCCTCTGGGTTCTCTCCATGCCATGAGGACAGGCTATTCTAAATGGCGTCTATCTATTAATGTGTTTATGTGCATGGATCCGTGTGATCATCCAGGATGTATTAAACCTCACATGCAAAATCCACTGAGACACTGACTGAGCAGAAGGAAGCACTAGCTGAAGATGAATGCTCCAGTATTGGAAAGTTTGATGTATCTGAATATGAACAGCTTTGGTAAGACACTCTCCGATGCCTGTCTCGTCCCAAAATTCTTGTTAGAGTTAATAAGCTGCTCACTGCTGCATTATAGCAGACAGTTAAATGAGCACACAGTTTGGCTCATTGTAATGCATTTTATTAGATCAGACATGATATGTACGTTGCTTCTGCATATTGCAGCATGATGCTCTGTTGAACGCTGTGGCTTTTTAAACAAGGTGAGAAGGGGAAATCAGGGGATTGCAGGCAAATAATCAGATTTTTCCTGCTTTCTGAGAGAACTGGAAATATGAAATATAGGAAAACACACCATGCAAAATTTATGGCATGTATTTAAAAATAAATAAATAAATAAAAACATTACACATACTTCACTCTGTATTCAGGAAGCAGAGGCTTGACCCAAAATTATTTCTGAAATCTTAATAGATAACACAGATGACTAATAATACCTCTAATTTCCAACACTATTCTGAAGACTCTTCTTCAGATCAGCTGAAGTGCAATTTATTTCGATCAACAATAATAAAATGCTTGCTTTCACACATCTACCTGCCCCCTTGTTACATAGACAGCTAAAGGTCCCCCTACTGACCTGAAAGACTATAAAAGCTCGGGGTTTTTACAAAGTTCATTTCCGCCGGCTCTCTGGAGCAGCTCTCAGGAGCGGC
The DNA here is from genome assembly GCA_033459395.1 of Hemibagrus guttatus. Lineage (NCBI taxonomy): Eukaryota > Metazoa > Chordata > Actinopteri > Siluriformes > Bagridae > Hemibagrus > Hemibagrus guttatus. The sequence continues at coordinate 5,382,125 of JAUCMX010000010.1, read as the reverse complement.
TCTGACAAACAATAACAAGCCTTTTAGTCAGAGCTCCTTTACCTGTACAGCCTGTGATGGTACAGTAGCTCAAAGCAGTTTGTCTTAGAACATTTTTGTTCATAAACACAAACACTTCAGATTCTCTTCTTGTTTTTCAGGAAAAAGGCATTATCTTTGTTTGATTGGACGATGGTCCGACAGTAAAAAAAAAAAAATAATAATAATCTGAATGGCAACACATAAGCGAATCTTAGCCTTGTACAAAACAACAAAGAAAAATAAATAGTACATCAAACAAACTTAAATTAAGTTGATCTGCTACATTTTAGTTTTCCGCATTGAGAACATCTGGTGATGGACAGATGTTCAAGTTGCCAGGTGTGTAAAACTGCTCAAAAACCTTAAAGTAAATGTTTAAGGCTTAATTAGTATAATGGACATATTGTAGAGATGGAAACAGTGACAGATATCAACAAAGTTGAAGAACCATGCTAGCGCTGTCTGTATTAAACATAAAACAAGATTATAGTGTTAGTCATAGAGACGTATCGTACTGTGCTTCAGAGTATCTCTATAAATACGTCTCAGCGGTATGCTATTTTCCCATCACGCATGCACGCAATTCAAATATAGCTCATTGAACAAAGATAAAGCAAGGCAAAGAAGAATTTAAGGCACTTAATACTTGATCAGTGTTCAGAAAACGATTTTCTTTACACCAGGAAGTAAAGGTGGCAGCTAGGGGCAACGAGCCATCATAACTTATGAACTGCAGATGTAGCTGTTTCAAACCCTGAGTGACAGGGGCTAAATAGGAAAACTACCTTTTATAGCAAAAAAGAGGGGGAAAAAAAAAAACATAACAGAGGAGAAAATAAGAGAGAAATTGTACATAATTGCAGTGACCTTGATAGTTCCACTCGGTTTCTCTGGCATTGTTTTGTTTTGCGCTGTTTGGAAAGTCAGATCTTTTCATTTTGTTGAGTGCTCAAATGTTAACTGCGCCATTAGGGCGGTCGGACATGTTGTGATAAACCATGGGTATTGCTGGCAGCTCCTGTAATTGCTTCTCCCGAATTGGTTCTGTTCAATAAGCACCATGGTGTCGTATTGCCTACCAATGAGGCAAGAACAGCTTCCATTTCGACCCCTCACCTCTACGAGCCCAAATACACTCTCTTCTTCTCTAAGAGCAGGTTTCATCTAAGTTTCTTTTCTTTGCTCGTGTCCCTGGGTCGTTTGCTCATCGGCCAAGCCTGCAGACAAACAGGCACTAGACCTCAGGGCAAAATATAACAAAAAAGTTAATGTTTCCAAGTTTAATCCACTGCAGAGTTCAAGGTACCTGAACTGATGATGGATAATTCATAAACTTTACCACACAAAGTCAAGAGGGAGTGTTGAAATAACGAGAGAATGAGAGCCCTCGGCGGAATCAGCCAGCTGTTTCTGTTCCAGATGTCCAAGGCCAGCAATAAAGGCGAGGTGTAAATTGTTTTTTTCCCACCTTCTGAGGTCCTCATTCAATTTTTCTTCTACCTGAGCAACTCCTTGCTTGTCCATAAATGAGGAATCAATCTGCCACCATAATTGGTGGTAATACCTCCCATTTGGTTGACCCTTGGCATGTTATGTTCCCCTGTCGGCACCATATTGTGGGCTGCACTAAATCCATTTTTCTCCATCTCTTGCGCTCCTTCGTCCTCTCGCTCCGTCTCCATCTCTTATTGCAGCCAGATGGGGATGTTGTCTGTTTACACATGGACGATGCATTCTGAAGAGTATCCCTGAATATCGACCAATGCTTTCCAACACCTGCTCTCCTAACCGCAGCTGATCGGCTAAACCTGGCGATGTGACACATTCAGTGCGGCTCGTTTAAACATTGTTAAAGGTTCTTGAAGGTTCAACATATGATTAACGAATACCACAAATGAACTGAACAACAGCGCATGACAAGGTTGATTTGCCTGGCAGCCAGTGCATGCGAGATTCCCATTACGGCGTATCGTGAAGGTCTACCACAGGCAGCTCTGCCCGGTCATCCAAACGCAGCTTTAGTCATTTAAAAACAGAAAGAAAAAAAAAGAAATATTACACAGTGTGTGCAGCCATAAATACACACACACGGTTCCATCTGGACAAGACAGAAAGAGAAAACTAAATAATATTAAAACATATAGTAACAACAGACCAAGTATTGTTTTTTTTCCTTCACTGTTGCTGTTTTCACAGCCATTATTTTAATTAAAAGGAGGGGTTTTGAAATTAGGAGAAACAATGAAGCTGTGTTGTGTGGCCTCTAATCCTTTTGAACTGGAAAACAAACAGCACACAGAAACATCATTATATTGCATTACTACAAAAGCAGCGTACAGTGCGTCCGCCTCACATGGAGAGCAGAATTAAGGATGGGGTTTGGTGAAGATGTACCAGTGCTGAAATGATGTGGTTATGAAAGCAGGATCAAAAAATTGTTCCTCTCAATGGAAATAAAGTCCCTCCCTCCACCCTTGCTGTCTGTTATACGGGTTTAAAGTGCCACCTAGTGCTCATTGTGTACATTACACTTCGAATTCAAGGCCGGGAAGAAAAGCACAAGAGGCTTAATGAAAGTATTATTTAAAAAACAAGCTATTTACAATGGGTGTAGTAAAACACACTGCACTTCCTGTTGTTTCCTTGTATTCTTTTCAGCAAAGCACTAGGCTGCAGTGTTTCAGGGACGCCTCTACACCTGCACATTCACAACAATCATATTACAGCAGCACCATTCATAAAATCACCCAGAGACGGGTCAAGAGCTTCAGTTAATCTTCATATCAATAATCAGAAAACTGGTTTGAGTGTTTCAGAAAATCTCAGACCTCCCCCCCCCAAAAATACAGTAGTCTCTAGAGTTTACAGTGAAAAAACATACAAAATTCTCTGTGTGGAGGTCTGCAATCTAATACACCATTATTATGAGAGCGCTCAGAGGAGAATGAGTGATTGTACGAGCTGACTTTAATTTCTACAGTAAATCAAATAAGAAAAGCAGAAAAGCATCTCACAACACAAAACAAATCAAACATTGCACAGCTGCCTAAACGTGACTGGTTATGATAACGGCATGAAAGAGCAGGTTCAATGGTGTTCCTATTAAAGTGGCTGATGTGTAGGTCGGATCCGTGAGTGTGACTTTATTGGTCAAGTGGTCAGCTACAGAGTTGAGCATTCCACAGATTCTGAATCAGAACATACTTCTAATTACTCTGTCCACACAGTTCATGAAAATTACAAAGCATCTCAGGAATGTTTGCATCTCTCCGGCTCACAGTTTCTATCTGAAACACTATATTTCCCTCCTTCCTGTTTAAGGTGAGTTCATGCTTTGTCTCATTTTATTAAAAAAAAAAAAAAGAAAAGAAAAAGAAAAAAAAAAAGGGAGTGCTTAAATGACAGAGTCTTTTTTTGACCCCAAGGCATTTTCTGAAACTAAATTAATCATCTGTGCAAGGCTGGCTTTTACAGCACTGAAAGAATTTGCTTAAGCCCAAGGCAGAAAGATGGATGAATGCGCCAAATGCTATTGAAATGAGGGATAGGTGAGTTTTGACAAGGTTACGCTGTGCTTTATCGCAACTGATGCTGGAACAATTCAGATAACCAAGACCAAAAATTCTGCTTTATGACCACAAAACCAGCAAACGTTTAATGCGGCAACATGTCTGTGCGGTTGATGTACAGGTTATTCAGGCTCAACACTGCTCTCACAAGCACAGAAGTACAAGTGGATTAGTCCGTCTTAGCCTTATCAGCTTTATCCTTTGATTTAACCACTATACTTCCTCAGTCTATTACAGCAGCAAAGATATTTGTTAGGAAAGTTTCTTTTGGATTTTTGGGGAAAAAATAGCATGTCTGACTGCTGCTACTTGCCATATTCAGTCTTGTAGCACAATAACCAGATATTGAACACCTCCTGAATAGCAGAGAGAAGATTCGTACTCTACAATAGAAGAGTCGTACTTGGTCTACACTACATGGGAATACAGGGAGTGAAATAAAATCAAAACAGTGACATCAGACAGGATGATAAAGAAGCTATTGTAATGACGGCTATTAAAGCCTTACTCTATATTCACATAATCATCAGCTTGATGTTAAATACTCATCATGATCAATCGACATCCTGTGGTCATTTTATTGCTGTCCAGATGTGAGAGTTTGGTCACTGAGGAGATTTTATTACAGACACCCTCCTGATAAAGTAATTCACTCTGAATAGGGCTCAAGAAAAGAGTTGATCAACTAACCACATCTCATTTTCTCTACTGCAGAATTGGAAAGAATTAATTTAAATAAATGGTTATTTACATGAATATTTTACATTTTATATTTTATTTTATACTTTAAAAAGTATAATTGGTGAAAATAGATCAAACTAATCAGCTGTAGAAGGCACACTATTGATAATATTTCTTTAAATATTTCTCTCTGCTGAGAGTAAGTAGGCTTCACTGCACTGTAAATGAGACTTTAATAGCCAGCATTAATCTGTCAAATCTAATAACAATGCCCATATCCCTGATGGTTTACTACTGAGCAAGTCACACCATCCTGTCCTGGATTATCTTCCTTTAACAGTGCACATCGATGTGTGTTTCGTTCCTCTTGTACCATAATTTTAGCACCTTACCAAAAGTATTTATTTTATATAAACAACACACCGTGCTTTAGTTATTTGATTTTATTTTTACTATTTACGATCAACATTGCTAAACATCCAGGAGACAAGCTAGCTCCTGTTATGGCTTACTTACATTCTTATTCCCTCACCACCCTTACAGCTCGTCATATATAACTGAATCCTGAATCCTGAAGACTCTCCCATTGTGGTTGTTACAAAGCACTGACACTGGGGACTCCTTCTATAAATGTTAAATAAATGTCTCCTTACAGAAAACTTCATGTCAAAAACTACACATTTTTATTTCTCAAAAAACAAATGTTTCCACTACATGTACATTCTGTAGATCACACACAGGACCTCATGAATGAGTTACTACAGGAACAATGACATTTTAGAAAAAGCACTATCCTTTGTATCACAGTTGGTGAACTAATGACTGGTCGGTCCTTATAGCACACATTCATAGGTCTTTGTAAAAATATACCTTAAGTATTTTGTGCTATTTATAAACAGTATTACAAGAAATCTGAAAATGCCTCCAAAAGTGTTTAAAAATACACTATATGGGTAAAGGTTTGTGGAAACCTGATCACACTCATATGTGCTTGCTAAAAATATCGTTCCAGATTTTGTCCAGTCTTTGCTGTCATAATAAGCTAATCTTCTGGGAAGGCTTTCCACTAGAGTTTTGACTTTGTGTTCATTCAGATTTACAAGATTAGCAGATCAGTGAGATCAGTCACTGATGATGCAAGAGTGAGGAGGTCAGGGGTTCGGTCAGTGTTCCAGTTAATCCTAAAGGTGTTCAGTGGGGTTGAGTCAGAGTCAGGGCTCTGTGCAGGACACTCGAGTTCTTCCACTCCAACCTTAACACACCATGTCTTCATGGAGCTCTGAGCTTTGTGCACAGGGGCATTGTCATGCTGGAACAGTGTTCGAGCCTCTTAGTTCCAGTGAATGGGGGGGGGGGGGGAGTGTACAAAAGACATTTTATACAATCTTCTGACTTTGTAGAAACACTTCAGGAAACACAATTTGGGTGTGATGATCTGGTGTACACAAACCTTGATGTAGACTTTAAGTACAGCATGCATACGCAGAAAAGCACCAGGCTATTAGAGAACAATAAACACCACCTAGGTTGCCAAGTCTGTGGTTTTCCTGGGCGGCTTTTAAACTGTTGCTGCTGATTGCTTAAATGTTTGACATATTGCATGAAATAAATTAGACTGGAACACTTGTATTGATATATTTTTACTCGACAATGTTTATATTCTATCGATGATAAAACTGAACATCTTAAAACTGTAAACAGTTCATTTTCAAAGAGTTTAAAAATAACGGATTAATAACCTCCACCAAAGGATTTTGTTCAGAGGCTTGTCAAGTTGAAATTGTTGTGTAAAAGCATAACAATGACTAAAACATGTACCTTAGGTATGAGACACGCATATTTACTTAAACTAGGTTTTGGCAAGTTTGCTTTGTATCTGTGCTGGGTATTTTTACGCAAATCTGGCAACCCTAATCAACATCATCTCATCAATTAGATATTAGACAGCCTATGTAGCATGTAGGACGTAGCCCATGACATTATGTTCACGCCGGGTGTTGCTAAGAGACAACTGTACGGCACCGATAGTGCTGTTTTGTTCCAGTATATTGTTTACTCACAAACTTGGGCTTTTTCTCCATTTCTTCGTTTCCCCAGCTTCCGTATGGTGCAGGTCCGGCTCCACCGAAAGCCTTTTTCCGTTGCGGTTTGTTCTCTCTTCCCTGGCTGGAGGAGTCATAGCGGTGCTGGTGGTGGTATTGGTGCTGGTGGCGGTCCATGAGGTCTAACTGTCTAATTCTACAAACAGCTACAATATTCAGTCGGCCACATCTGCAGTCTCTTAATACATAACTCTAGGCATTACCTCCTACCTTCAGCGCTTAAGCGCTAACCAAGCTAGCTTACTGACAGCTAGCTGCTGCTTAGCTTAGCTTATTTTAGATTAGCTATCGTTAATCCAATTTCTGTTTCTGTACATGTATATGCACTTAACAGCTTTTGAAGACGCTCGTCCACAATGTCAGGCACGTATTTGTTACCAAAGAATGTAGAGTTGTAGAAGAGTAATGGCTGTCTTAACCGGAGACCGAGCGCAGCAAAGAGCTGGAACAAAACCAGAGAAAAAAATCTACAACGTCTAAAAATCCCGCCGTGTTGCCTGTCAATGACGTAGAGTCAACAGCCAATCAGAATGCTTACAATCTAAGGCGCATGACGTAGACAGGCATTGGAGGTATTTGATTGGTCTAGAGAGAAAGCGGGCGCCATGTTGTCTTAGGAGTGAATAGCGCCCATTTCTGTAGCAACCTGTAAACAAGTGTAAAAGGTGTGTGCGGTATTTCATCCTTATATCCGTGATGAAGTGAGGAGTACTGAATATACAAATATTCAACATGCTACACATAAAGTATACTACACCACTACATGTATCTGTAGAATATATTGAATACAAAGTTTTGCCAAACCCATCCACAGCTCAGATTTTCCAAGCAGTATAAGAACACCATTAGTCACCATTAGTCATTAGTTTTTCCCTGACTTAGTCATGATCATAGAGAACCCAAAGGAAACCACTCTGTCATGAGGAGAACATGTAAAACCCCACCCAAACAGTAGGTCAGTAGACAGAACCAGGGATCCCGGAGCCAGGCACCAGTACTGCTTTCAAATGCAACACTATACTGCACTTATTTCATTGCATTTTTATACTGGTCTTGCAAGAAATAGCTCACTGGATTTGTACCGTAGAATTTAAATATAGACACTACAGTTAACTGTAACTACATGGTGTCCAAAACAGGAAATAATAACTTAGACCATTATGTATAGAATACAGCTGACAGTGTACACATTATTTAACAGTTGTTTAAGCATATTTTTGTCATTTTGTGAATATATATAGAAAATAAGAGCCTAAAACAATCACTAAAAATAATAGTAACTGCTGAGTACTGCTCCAGGAGTATTTGTAAGCACAGGAAAGTGCACAGAGGTAGGCTAAAGTGATCCCGTGGTCTGATTCCCCAAAGAAATCCAAAGTATCTTTATAATATTTTGAGTTCCAGTCTTAGATAGATTTATGCCAAATCCACGCACAGATTTACCAATATGAATCACAGAAGTATGAGAACACCATTAGACATTTTTCCCTGAGTTATAAATAACAGATAAACAGAGATCTAAAGTCTGCTAAATGGCTGGTTTCTTGGGCCTCTTTGTAGGGATGGTGTAGTATGAAATTTACCAAAGAACTTTTTTCTAACAGTTGTTACATGGCACATGGCAGGCATTGCAATCTAAAGCTTGTGGGCTATTGACCCTTTCACAAATGCAAATGATTCCTCCCTTGCTATTGTCAAGTCCTCCTCAGTTCATAAATTCAATTTAATCCTTCCAAAAATTCATTTGTAATGGTGGCAGGACACTAAAATGTCACCTGCTATTCACAACAATAATAATTTGGAGATGTGGTATGACATTGCATACCAATGCCATATTCAATTCAGAAATTTTGCTCATCACATCAAGCATTCCTTTTACTCCATGGCCTCGTACTGCTCTGCTCTGTCCTGATATTTTTCCAAGATATTTTGTACATTCTAGTGTTTGAAAAGACTGAATGTGGGTCTGATTTGCTATCAACTGGGGTGCCCATGAATCGAGGCCCTTTTCATTCTACTTTTTTTTCATCCTAACATTTTTATTTAATCACTATACCAGAATACCACAGTGAATAGAAACATAAAAAAATTCTCCTGTCTAATTCTATGTGAGGTTTTAAAGTTCTCCATGTCTATATGGATTATATTTTGACCGATTTCAGTGTATATACTCTTGAGTATGCAAATATAAAGTTTTCATACACAACAATTCGATATTAAAAGAAAGGCTCATTGTTTTAATTAACCAAATCCCCTAAGCTGATCTGAACCAGAATAATGACTGACTATAGGCTGTATATAGGAACCGATTGCCTATATAAATGGCAGCCACTGCGCTCACCTGCCACTTTATTAGTAGCACCATACTAATAACAATGCCATGGTCACCAGCATCACATTTTCCCCCCATTCTGATGTTTCTGTCTCTAATGAATTATTTTTTTAAAATCATTCATCACCACAATGTATTTATTCACCATTCAACAGATAAATCTTTAACTCTGTACAAGCAATATAGAGATATTTTCACAGCATATAACTCTTCCTATCATACAATATATATTCATTTACATAAATGTACACATTTTGAGATATAAACTTGCTTCAAAGAATATAATCTATATCATTCATTACACAATGCAGCTTTTCCATGGATTCCTTGAGGCTCTGCACATTTCAGTTGGATGGATCAGTAGCACAGACAACACAAGCAGGCTCAGTCCAAACCATTTACAGCAATGAAATTCAAGCAGCTTCTTTAATACCTCCTGGAGTCTCACACATTTATTCTTTGGATCATGCATTGTCAGGCCACTCATCATTTAATCCATGTGATTGTCAGTTCTTGAGACTATTGTTAAGATACAGCGGGATTTGGAAGTTGTATTCCTCTTCACATATGTTATGGCACATTATATGCACCTCTACATCACATGTCCACAAGGGGAAGTACAGTGCAAAACCTTATTTCTTCTGCAAAAACCGCCAGTGCATAATGGTGTGATTGTAAATTATTCACTATATGTACACAAACATGCACAAACTCTCTCTCTCTCTCTCTCTCTCTCACACGCACACTTTCCATCTCATACATACATACATACATACATACGCTCACAGATCACTGTGAAACCATTTAACACAAAGACATGCGCAGACACATGCACAGTATGTCAGTCAACAACACACAGACCCACATCCTCAAAGAAAGACACACTGAGAGACACACAGATTTGTCTACACTTGTGATATAATCTGCATATTAAAACTTGATGATCGAGACTGTTTGGACAGGGGGCTTGAAGAAGAAAATGGACTTCCAGGTGAAAGCAGATCCTGGCTGCTTGATGCCCGTCTTATTTGCATTTCCTGTAGGCTGATAGCTGACAAACAGTGAGCTCTATCTGCACTCAGGCTCCCAAACGACAAGCTATCTGTGGGCCCAGATGAGCCATTGTAACCGGTGCAGTCCAGAGATTTACTGGAAGATGTGCTAGCAGTTCTGGCTGGAGGACCGGCGAATGGGGGCAGGTAATGAGGGTCTAGGAACCTCCTAGCCATGCTGGGGCTGGGGCTTCTGCTGCTCTCTGCAGTGTGGAGCATGATGGCTGGAGGAGGCGATTGGTGGTGTCGGTGGCGCGTACATAAAGCAGCTCTGGTTTCAGCTGATGTGCTCTCTCTCTGCCACACTGCTGGGTCCCGGGACAGACGCACTCCTGCGACCCGGCCCCTCTTCATACTGCTGTGCTGGCTACTGCTGGAGGCCCCGGAGGAAAAGCCCTCATCTGGGTCGAATGAATCCTCACCACAGCTCCCACCATCAGCTTCTGTGGTGCAGACAGGCAAAATGTGTAAGAAAAATAAAGATAAGAGTCATTTAAACAAATAAAACTTGATCTTTATCCATCGTGTGTGTAAATATCATGGACAAGAAGTGATGCATTGGAAAAACCTGTTGACATAATTCACACCTACATGACAATTTACAATAAGCAGTCCACCAATTTGGGGAAATGGAAGGAAACCACAGAATTATCAATGCTACTGCATCACCAAGCTGCCCTGAAGTAAAAGTAAACGTTATTTTTCTGAAAACCAGATCCTCAAAGAACAAACAATAAAGAAAATTTCTCAGCAGCTACAGTGAATGAGTTATAATTTAGCAGACTACAATTTCACCTCAAAACATATACTCCTGTACTAATCTGTGTACCGTAAATGGTACCACTTCTCTATATTGTGTAGTCCCAAGGTGAGAGTCTACAGTTTGCGAATGCTATGGAATGTGAAATAGTAAATCATTTGCAGGAGCATTTCCACAAGAAATGGCATATTCATTAAAATCAAGTTAATTCAGAAAAATGTTACTGCTATGGGATTCACTGATACGAATCTTGATTGACAAGCTTCAAATCATATAATTGGTGATAAGTTACTGCAATTATAATCACTTGAATTACACACATAAATTTAATGAAAATTGCAAAACATTCACATTTAATGGCTTGAAGGGGAAAAAGCAATCCAAAATGAAGCCATAAAATAAGACAAATAGCACTTGCCATTTAATTAGTACAACAAAAAATGGCAGCCTATAAAAGGAAAAGCTGGCAGTCTGTGTGGGGTATCTGATTGGCACAAAATGACTGATTTAGTGCTCACCATGCTAGAAGGTGCAGTTTAATCATTTTGTGGACGTTTTACCAAAATATTCTTGGAAAATTATGCTCCTACGACATAGTGTACAACAATGTTTCACATATATTTTTTATATGTTATACATTTAGACTTTCAGTTTTGAGTTTTTCCCCTCTCAATAGAGAACTTTTTGTCCGTGTTTATCTCCCTTATGCTACAGATGGTGTAGAGTTTGAAAACCACTGGAGAATTATTGAGCCAGATAAACTGATGAATGGCAAAAAAAAAAGTCATTGCCCTATTTCTACAAGTCTGGGTAGCATTCAGATTTCTGGCACTGTGCAGCACTACACAAGTTCTGGCTTGTCAAGCTAACTTTGGGTTTGACTCAAGTTTGGCATAATGGTTAAGTCAATGCTGATTGTTGAGCTACGTCAGTCTGTTTATAAAAAGGAATCAAATTCTCTATGCTTGTTTTATGACAAACCTTCAGATAGCTTGATCAGCAGTTCATATTCAGCAGACATGGGTATTTTGGTCATTTCTAAGGGATGCACGAGCAAACACATTCTACAGTCATGATGGTTCCAAAGCTATTGGTTTAGATCAGGGGTGCACAATCTTATCCGGAAAGGGCCAGTGTGGGTGAAGGTTTTCATTCCAACCAAGTACTGAAAGTCAAGATCAACTGATTAAACAGGTGGAATCAGGTATGGCTCCCGCTTGATTGGTATGAAAACCTGCACCCACACTGGCCCATTGCGGATACGACTGGACACCCCTGGTTTAGATCTTCATCAGCCCTGCCTACCCCCTCTTAAAGTTCGGCGGATGGTGCTCTTGATCCACCCACAGGGCACCGGGCTGGGTGGTGTTTTCAGGGAAGAGAACTGACTTGGTGCAACGGAGGAATAGAAGTCGGCCGAGGTTGAGAAATCAAAACAGCCTGAGATGAAGACAGTGAGCGCTCGCTAAACATAAAGGCAGATCTAGAACAGTAAAATGACTGCGATTGTCAAGGCAACAAACCGATTTAGTATACAACTACATTACAGGCTTGTACCACTTTATAGCTCACAATACTACAATTTTTTTTAGAAAAACAGAAAAAAAATCTAAAATCGAGGTGAAGGCAAATAAAATGAGTGAATGCCATGAGAGAAGAATCAATAAAACATTCAACCTTTTTTCTGTCCTGTATTCACTGTATTATGTGTAAATGCACGTGTGGGTGTTTGCACCTTCTCGTTTCCAGCGGAGTCTGCGGATGGAGGCAGCAGTAATGGCCGACTGTGAGACGCGCTTGTTTGTGGGCGTGGCTTCAACCTCCAGAAGATTCCGCGTGCCCTCTGGTGGTCGAGGTGGCAGGGAACATCTCATAGCATTTGCTATCTGAAACAAGCGCATATTCATACGCTTTATTTTTAATATTCAGAAATATGTACAAAGTGTTTATGCTTTTGTTTTATGAATGGTTACAATGTTAGTTTTACAGTTTCATGAAAAAAAAAAAAAAATCACACATTTACATTGTACTGCCAACATGTGGTCAGATGTTGATCTTATATCATATTATTATTTACTAAAACCAGAAAAGGAAAGGTTTTTTTTTTTACTAGTAAAGGCTTGGCATATAGCTCTAGTTGTGCTCTATACAAGATGTCTTCCAAAGCTTCTCTTCCAAGTTCCCATTGGCCATTGTAACTGCAACAAAGTAAGCACACAGCATTAATACATTCTCTAATTAATAAATGTAAGAAAAACAATTCTGTGTTCTTTGACTAATTTGGAGCAGAATATATGAGTATAGGAATATGAATATATGCATACAAATATGACAATGAAAGGTCAGTTTTTTACTTTGCTAGCCTGGTTCCATCATCATTTCATGAAAAAGCACAATTCATATACTAGCCATATTGGAACTGAAATGAAAACTTAACCACTATAATGACAACAACATGTTTATTAATAGTCCAATAATTTTTAGTGTATGGATTTTTTTTCCTGTAGTTTTCCACAATTCTTGTTATATGAAGTCTTGCGTAAAATCTGGTCATGCATATTGCGCTGTGGTCCTAAAAGTACACGTTTATATCTACTAGGTTGCTTGCCTTATATAGCAGGCATTTGTTTAAACCAGGGCAGTTGTGGCTTAACAGTTAAGGTGATGAGAAGGTTGTGAGTTCTGGCTCTGGCTACCGTTTGGTACAGCATCATGGCTGGCTCTGTGCTCTCACCCAAGCTGCCTAACAAGCTGGGATATTTCACTGTACAGTTCTTGATTAAGGCTATGCCCTGTTGAAATAGCAGCAGAAATGAATAAGCAATGATTTATGAATAATTGAACCAGATTTGCATTTCAGCCATAGAAATGGAGCACAAAAAACTGTCTATAGAGTCTTTTTCTTCATAATAAGCGACATTAAATAAACAATACCAAAAAACTCATAGAATAGGGCTTATTGAACTCACATGGCATGATAAACTGCAGTCAGCATCTGCACCATGAACTCTGCATCCAGACACACACGACTGTAGGATTCTCTCCACAACTTCTGCTGCTGACGTGGGTAGCCACATACACACAATCTGAGCAAAGGAAACAAAACCAGAAGGAAGGTGTAAAGTCTGAGAGAAAAGAAAGTACAGAAAGTACATGCGCTTCCTAAATAAGACTCAGTATTCTTTTGGGAATACATTGATTATTTGTTAATGCAGAGAATCTTTAAGGTCTTGCTTATTTATGCATATTTAAGGTAACTGTGGCCTTTGCTCATTAAACATAATCAATAGTCCATTAACTTACACCCTGTCAAGCCCTTCACTGGCAGTGAGAGAGAGTCAGGAAAGAGCGAGAGACAGGAAGGTAATAAATAAATAATAAAAGCTGATCAGGACAGTGGACAGTATTACCGTGAGCTCATTCTGCAGACTGATTGATGGGACGATGCTGGCATGTAGACCACAGCGGAGTTGTAGCAGAGCATGAGGAAAGACAGCACCTCAAACCTACATGACCACAGACACGCTGCCATTTAAAAAAATGTATAGCAAAGTACCATAACAAATAGCAAATTTAACAAAAGTTGTTAAAACAGTTAAAAAGATACTACAAACAAACAAAAACCTTTATTTCTCTGTTCCCAACTAACGATTAATCCATCTACAGTCTACATGTTAAGCTGATATACTCAGCCATTCATTCATTGTCTGCCGCTTATCCGATCTATATTATATAGCCATATTATATTATTATATTCACCATATGATTTGGGGAGATATTCAGCAGTTTCTAAAAGCTTCCTGATTTACTAGTAACCTATTTGAATGAAGGGATAGAAATACAAACCCTCATTCTGGCCAGAGTGCATGCTGAATTGCAGTCCAGATCATCTATATCTGGACTAAATTACAAAGTAGTCAGAATCCATTGTCCAACAAGTAGAATAAGATTCTTACAGTGTTCATAAGGCAGCCTGCACAGCCACAAAGACTAGTCCTTCCTGTTATTCATTTGTATGCATCAAATACACTTAAAACGTACTTCAAATAGGAAGGAAAATATTTGATAAGTTTAACCTTGCTGTGACCGGGATCCTGTTTGGATCAAATAACAAAAGCGAATCAGTTCATCTGCGGGTTAAAAGGATAATCCCATATAAATCCGACAAGCATTCAGTTGCACCTTCTTCAGATATCAAGCTTGAAAGAATCTCATGGTTCTATAGGTGGTTAGATAGATGGACAAACCTGGTGGTAGAGGATTAAAAAGTCCACAAGCGGAAAAAAGGCTCTATAGGCAAATGCTAGAGAGATCTATAATTTGACAAAACTAGATTTAATTCCCAGTTATCATCCAAGCAGAAAGCAAAGTAATTATGATTTGTGAACTTCTTTGGCCAGGAGATCGCAAATACTAAGGTCACTTTAAAAGCAGGGAAAAATAAGAAACCTTCAAGAGCTAAATCCATTTAAAAAGACATATGCAGTGGAAAGAAAATGGTCAGATATAGTCTATAGAAATATAAAAAAAATGTCTAAAAAAGACGCTCTTTATAAAATGAGTACAAGGTTAAAATGGCGCTCACACACCTGCTGTTTTTAATGGGAAAGATGGCTAACTCACAAAGCATTTTAACCTGTACATTTTAAAAATATTTCTTCATTCTAGTTTTATATACATTAAAAAGATGCGTGCAGGGTCTGAAACATTCTGGAAAATATGATCTCCATCATCTGCAAGCCAGACTGATTTTTACATGCAGGACAGCTTGAATTAAATAGAAAGAAAAGTTCAACATGATACCTGTTTTGAGATGTAAACGTCTCTCTCTGGGGCAGCAGGCCACTGTATACCACTCTGATCAGGTCATGCTGGCTAAGTGCTCCCTCTGTCAGAGCCATGGAGCCCAGACTGGAGGGCTACAACAGATACACAGCACATACTAAATAAATAAAATAAAAGGACAAGCCATAGGAATCAGTGTGTTTTAACTGAAATACATGTGTAAAGGTGAACAAAATAAATCGAATCACCACTGACATGGCAACGGCATAATGAGTAACTGCTCTGGTGATAGCTTTAGAATTTAAAACCATAGTTTAATAAAAAATTTAATTACAAAGAAATTTCCTTTGCATTTAGTTTCTCGCTTTGTCAGATCACATCAATTTGTCTTGATTTTTTACGCCATTACATAAGACAATGTTGATATTGAGTTCATATTTTAACGTTTAGAACGGTCATGTCTTTATCACTGCAAATGCTCAGATAGATATAAGCATTTTAAAAATGCTTAAGGGCAAAGTTTATAGAAGGCTCATTATGCAGAGTACAAATAACCAACATACACTATACTGCCAAAAGTTCTGGGACACCCCTCCACCCCTCCTTGTTTTTCAGGGGTTGGGCTCGGCAACTTAGTCACAGTGAAAAGAACTCTTAATGCTTCAGCATACCAAGACATTTTGGACAATTTCATGCTCCCAACCTTGTGGGAACAGTTTGGGGATGACCCCTTTATGTCACACTTTCACCATATAGTGGTGTGAGGACTTACCTCATGGTATATGGAAGGTTTTGAGAGAGAGGGTATGGTGAAGGACAAAAGCTTGCTGTTTCCCTTACTGTCCACAATCTCCTAAATAAAATAAAAAAGGAAACAATGAGAAGTCAGAAGGGCATCATTTTGAGCCTTTTACAGACATGTGCTTTAGCTGACTCACCAGGTTATAAATTCCCAGCAACAGAGCTTCTACACAGCCATTTCGGTGACGCTCCCTGCTGGCAGTGTGGTGCAGGTAGACCCAAATCAGCTCCGGTAGGAACTGCAACGTGAAGCGGCGTAGTCCCACCTCCGTGCTCCGGTACAGTTCAAACAGCTGGTGACACACTGGAGCCAAAAGCTGTGGAGAATTCAAGCAGAGTTATTTTCCGCTGATTTTCTCCCTAATTTAGTCAAATCCTATCCACCAGTTTGGTCTTCCCCATCATACGACAGCTACCAAAGGCTATCACATGCTTCCTCAAAGACATGTGCACTCAGCCAACAGCTGCTCAATGCTACATCACAACAGCACAGTGTAACAAACACTATCCAACCACTTCTGCATGCACGACCTTTCAGACCACTATGATTGGCTAGACAGCATGGCTAACTTTACTCCACTGAACTCTTGACCATAGATGATTGAAGCAGTTAATAAATGTAGCTCATATAGCACGCTACTCAATATTGAGTTACTACATACTGTATGCTTTACACTATGCATTAGAAGTTTAATCATTTTGCACTTAATGGGAATGACAAATTATAGCATGATACATTGTGCTATTAAATCAAACGACACAAACTTCCAAAGAAACATCACTAAATTAAGAGTAAAAAAACTCTCGGGATTGTTGGGGAAATATTCTTCACCCCCTGTAGAAAATGTTACAGTACATTTAACATGCAATATGAGCCCTTTATATAGATTGTGCTAAATTGGTTAGTTATTTAGTTTGTTAGAGTTCTGTAAGTTGGGTGAATACAATTTCTGATTCAGCTGAACAATTTAAGCAGTAGAAAGGATATGGACCTCAACCTGATTACCAGAAGCTTTACCTCACTGCTAGGCTGCTCTTGTATGACAGCATATAGTGCAGGCACCAGACCCTTCTTCAGACGCAGGCAGCAAGTATAGCCAGGGATCAAATCCTCAGGTAACATCTATGGAGGAAAAGGGAATTAAATATGCTGATGCTTTCAGATAGTCGTATTAGTTCAGAAAATTAAAGCAAATACCAAGTAAATACTACAGTCTTCTATGTCTACAATATGCTGAGCAAGGCCATTTAACCTCTATTTCAGAACAGGATTGCAAGAGGAAATGATCTAATTGAAAGAGTTCATTATTGTGGTACAGATGGCAGCTGCTTCAGAGAGGCTGCACATCTGGCTGTGTTTCAGTAGATCCATCCATTCATTCTCTACATTGCTTATCCTACTGGATTGCGGGGAACCTAGAACGTATCCCAGGAGACTCTGGGCACAAGGCATTGTACACCCTGGGCAGGATGCCAGTCTATCGCAAAGCGTAATTGCACACACACTCACACACCAATTCACACACTTTGGACAATTAGATATGCCAATCAGCCTACAAAGCATGTCTTTGGGCTGTTGGAAACCAGAGAAACCGGAGGAAACGCCCGAGGTACGGGGAGAACATGCAAACTCCACCCTGTGTGGTGTTCAAGTATAAACAGAAGAGCAAATGTTCACATCTGTTTGTGAAAATCCAGTTCACAAACTCCAACTCCCATCATGCACTGCACCCTACAAACTTTGCTACACCAGATTCCACTTCCCAGAACTCACACACACACACTCACACACACACGGTGACCCTCTTCAAAAAGACGGTCACTCATACACGCCTTTGTGAAGTATATGCTCAGTTAACTTTGTGTCCTGATTAAACTTTTGATATACTAGCCCTGTTTATCCAATTTACCTGATCACCTGACCTGTGCCTGTTTTCTGATGATGAGTAGCCTAGTGTTATTGATTGTTTGCTTAATCCTGAGACAATGTGAGGAAGAAACCTTGAGAGGAACCAGACTCAAAAGGAAACCCATCCTCATCTGGGTGACACTGCATAAAAACCTTCATTTTAAAGCACAGTGGTGCAAGGACAACAGGCTCTGATCTAGATCTGGAAAAGATTGTCCATATTAGTGTCAGGAAAATTTTACAGGACTGAGTGACTGAGTGCTTGACCCCTACACTGGGGGGTCCAGTGTCTTTGTTGTGCTGTGGAGGACATTTTACTTTGGATGGAAGTGTTACTGCAAGATTCTCCTGTCTGATCACTTTTAACCTTTATGAATTACTTAATAATAATAATAATAATAATAATAATAATAATAATAAGCATTACATCTTCATTTAATAGTTAAAATAATGCATCTTAACTAAGGAAGACATTTAAAATTGTCCATTAAGGATCAACATTCTCACCTTGAATTCTGAGAGCCATTCCTCCACCACCCCACGCTCTGGACATAGCATGGCCTGGTGCAAACATTCACAGAAATAAAACATGAAAGATTACTCACAGAAACATTACCCCAGAGCATGCAGTAATAAGGAACTGAGAAACTATTAGAGGTAGAAAGAGTCTGAAGAAGATAATTTCATTTCAAGAAACATTCAGGAAGGTCAGACCTCACCTCGCTCACTCACGTTTCAGTAGTGTAAAGGAAGAAAGAGCAAGCTCTGATTCTTCATCATGACGTCTATTGATCTAGCAAGTGCCGATCAAATAATCTGAGAAGAAAGATCAGAGAGAAATGCTGCTCAAACCTCATCGTGCCCTGCACTGCTAAGATCACAGTAACGGCTTCTGGGTGTGTTTGTGTATTTAACATTAGCACAACACAGATTAAGGTTGGAATTATATAAGTAAATGCCCATAACATTCCCATGTTAGATTTTAAAGTAACCACTCCTAATTAATCACAGACTGAACAGACACTCACAGACTGAACAGCCTTAGATGACCCCCAGATAACTTTCAAATAACCAGTGTGGGGGAGGTGTGTGTGTGTGTGTGTGTGTGTGTGTGTGTGTTTTATATATTAAAAACACTAATGGCCAAACAATTCTTCCAACCAATCCATTGCAGAAGTGTTGGCTGCCTTCAATAGAATGAGCAAAAATAACTGTATATAAAAATCAAATTTTCCACTTAAAAAATGAGACATTCCACTTAAAAATGGACAAATGGCTGCTGCTCTTGAGCTCTTGTTATGATTATGCATGATGATTTTCAATAGGCTGTGTACATTGGCGAATGTGAATCTGCCGGGAACAAAACAAGTTTGATCACAGTCGAGTAAACCCATTGGACTGGAATTAGAAGACATTGTCTCATCCCTATCCTTTTTGCACAGCAGAAATTCATGGGCCTCGTAGAAGGAAGCTGGGAGTGTCCTATTTTAGATCGACTGATTTATCATTCAACGCATCCAAGGGTGAAATTATATCAGAATGAGTTTTATAAAACTCCACACCAAAGCACTATTGCACTGTGAACTATTTTTCAAGCTCCTTTTTTGCAACATCATAATTTTTGCTGAAATAAACACCAGGAAATGTATTACTTGAAGGACTAGAGGTGTAGAGGTGTTTATAATATTCCACAAATTGGTCATTAATGTCTTTGGGATTAGTTAGAAAGTCACCTGCCTTGGCTTTAATTTGGAAAATGGCCCTACTGGCACGTGCACCTCTCACTTGTCTGGAGCGCAACCTAACAGGTTCAATTCCCAGTTTGACATTAATTAGAATAACAAAATAAGAAAAAATGTGATCAATTAAAAATTCTAAAATAGTATTAAGGTTCTACTGAGATTTTGGAGGATTTATAGACTTGTTTCATGGATGGAAGCAATGCTTCATTTCTAAAATTTTAGTCTTAAAAACACAGATAACAGACTGTGGTCTGACATTAATATATTTTGACTGTAATACATAAAAATCAACTTAGAATGAATAAATATATCTAAGAAAAACAGCAGTCACATACAGTTGGGTTTAACAGCATCCATACTGTATGTCAATAGAATTCATATACTTATTAAATTATATAAAACACCCAGAGATTAGACTGTAAGGGTGGCGGGCTATGTGGAAAGTTGATCCAAAAAACTACTGAAATTGACACCTATTATTAGGAAAGGTGTGCTGTAACCAACTACTGTTACTAATATTGAAACAAGGTGTTGTATGGTGGACTGTGTTTTTAGGAGCAGCATTCCCAGTTTTACTAGTGGAGTTACTTCTGCCAACATCCCAGCAGCTGCAGACACCTTGCATTTAGGCAGTGTGCGGCCATTCGCAATTTCTTGTCTGCATCCATATACAGAAAAGCAGAAAAGCTTGCACAGCATGTAAGTCATGGCAATAAACAGGAACCCTTAAAATAACCCTTGTGATTTCACTTCTTGTGACTGAATTTTCAGTTCCAGAGATTTCATATGCCAGATCAAAAGTACTGTCTAGCTTGTCGTTTTGACTGTCCACACAGCAGCCAAATTTCAATCTTCCCCCAAAAAAATCTTCTGTGTTAGGGGGGTTAATGTAGAAGTGAATTTGCTCATTTGCATTTAAAGATCCGTAGCCAAGTTGGCAAAGACCAAACTCCATAGCTGCCTCTAAATTAAATTCACTTTTAATTCAATTTTATTTGTATAGCACTATTAAAGATAGTCACAAAGCAGCTTCACAGGAATATAGAAATTCAGAATAAAGTTCATTCATTCATTCATTGTCTACCGCTTATCCGATCTATTCTCGGGTCACGGGGAGCCTGTGCCTATCTCAGGTGTCATTGGGCATCAAGGCAGGATACACCCTGGACGGAGTGCCAACCCATCGCAGGGCACACACACTATGGACAATTTAGAAATGCCAATCAACCTACAATGCATGTCTTTGGACCGGGGGAGGAAACCGGAGTACCCGGAGGAAACCCCCGAGGCATGGGGAGAACATGCAAACTCCACACACACATGGCGGAGGTGGGAATCGAACCCCCTACCCTGGAGGTGTGAGACAAACATGCTAGCCAGCATGCCCCCCCAGAATAAAGTTTAAAATTAAAATTTATAATTTTGTCTCTCTCCATCAAACTTCAGAAAACATAGTCCAGAACAATCCACTCCCAATGAGAAGAATACTAGTTTATAAAGGCTGAAGCAAGCAGAAAGTAGGTCAGTCAATTTAGGCATGATGTCTTAGGCAAGCCATATGGGTATGACTGGTAACGGTCTACCAAATTTTGTATACACCAAAATGCAGATTTGTCTAGTTTCTCTGGTGTTTGTGTACCTTCCTATATTAGTTTAGGGTCCACTAAACATAGAACAAGTGGCTGAAACTGGAACCATGATCCCGCCATC
Source organism: Hemibagrus guttatus (assembly GCA_033459395.1). Classification (NCBI taxonomy): domain Eukaryota; kingdom Metazoa; phylum Chordata; class Actinopteri; order Siluriformes; family Bagridae; genus Hemibagrus; species Hemibagrus guttatus. Next base: position 5,360,661 of record JAUCMX010000010.1, on the reverse strand, counting down.
TATTTGGAGAAAACCAAAATCCTAATGACATCTGCTGCTTGCTTGCAAGGCTACTGGATACAGCTTCATAATTTAAAGCATAAGAAGAGATATGTTCCTGGATCTTGACTAATGTACTTACAAATACTTTATATCTGTAGGAGTCAGACTGAATCCAGAGCAAGAGGGTTGTACAGAATGACGATGTTGCTTTCGGCTGCTCCCTGTTCGGGGTCGCCACGGCAGACCAACTGGTCCGCACAACAACTTGGCACACGTTTTACGCCGGATGCCCTTCCTGAAGCAACCCTCCCATCTTTCCAGGCTTGGGACTGGCACTGGCTGGGGTTGAGGCATTGGCTGGGAATCGAACCTGGGCCTTCCGCATGATAGGCGAGAAACCTACCACTGAGCCACCAATGCCCCTGCCGTTATTCTGTACAAGAGGGTTGTACAGAATAACGGCAGGAATATTTTCCCTATTGTTAGGAAGAACTACTTTACATAGCACATCAGAAAACTGGTACTCCACTCAGTTCCATAGGCATACTCTGAGGCATAACAAAGATGTGAAAACGACTATCTGAGTAGTAGAAAAGGTTATTTTTTGAAAGATCTTGTGGTTCTGGTTACCAGCAAATCTATTTGCAGTACAGCATTTTGTAGTAGTAAGCAATCTTAGCTCTTATCCCAATCCTAGCTCACAGTTCAGTATATGGTATAAAGTAGCCTAAAGGCTCATACTGGTTGGCAAATACACAGTATATATTCTTCATATCAGACAGAGTGCTGTTAGTAGTGAAGAATGTCTGACTTCCAGTAGGAAGTGCAAGCCAAGGGTCAGCTACTGAGAATCTGATTTATTCTGTGACAGCCACAACTTGTTGGGTGTGTTGCTGAAGAGGTCAGTCTTCAGGCAGGAGACAAATTTGATCGGACATTCCCTTGATGTCCACACTGATGCCAGATGGATCCTGTCTGAACTATAAAACAGCTCCATGACAGCAGGGGCTCAAAGCCAGTCCTGGAAGTAGGAGCTTGTTGAAGCTTTGGTCTGAGAATTGCAATAAGCAGTCAAGTACTACATGGCACACACTGTTGATACAGTATGCATCATGTCTCCTTTGCTCCTTCTTCTGATTCTGGGGTCATGTTAATAATTTCACAATTCGCTGTATTTCCATCTTATGTGCAGCAGGCAGTCCAGGGCTCTTAGTTAACTTTGGTTCTGTGCTTCATCATTATAGTAGATTTAACTGAAACATTCTTAATATGGCGGAGAAGTAAAGCATAATGAGATTCTCATTTTAGTGACATAAAAATACTATTAAGCTCAAACACCATGTTTCATTAAACGTCATCTCACTGTTAGCTGTCCCATTATAGCAGCAAAGAAGAATAGCACTTCTTCACACATATCACAATTACGACAAAATGGAAGACTAGAGATGCTCTGTTATGCCACACCCACAAGCTGGGGGCACTCTTTATGAAAATGCAGATTTTACAACAGCAAGATTAGATAAAAGACAAATGATTAGAGGTAGAGGTGTGTATTGGGACTAAGACAAAAAGCTGCAGGAGTGGGAGGTGGTTTTTTTTTGTTTTTTTAAACATGTGCAGGAGCAAGTGGTGACATGAAGCTCACAGCTCATACTGGGATCATACGGAGTGCTCTCACAGAGGTGCATGACAGAGTTCATTCAAAACACCCTTAAGAACTACTTTATCCTGGTTAACATTGACATGACTAATGACTAAAATGACTAAATGACTAATATGGTTATATTTTGGGAAACAGCCCGCTGTGTTCATTAGAACACATAATGATCAGGTTCAAATGAAACAACTAACTGAGGATGTAGGAGACATTGGACAGAATTTCTTCAGGTGTGGGATTTCTAGATCTAAACAGATTTCTAGATAGAATTGCAAATGTTTTGACATGAATCCACTTCCTTGGCTCCACACGCAGACAAAAATGGGAAAGAGGACATGCATGATGTAGCAGGGGGTGGAGCTGGGGATTTTATAGGCTACACAGTAGGTCACAATCACAGTCAAAAAGGGTCAACTTTGAAATTAGTTCTCGGCAAGGAAATGAGCAAATTAAAATGCTTTACTGGATCCAAAGAAACCCTGCCCTAGCAGTTCTTTATTCAGTCATAAAACCATTAAATATGTAACCTTCAGAATTGATAAACATCAATCAGGTCGATGCTTATTTATAGGAACTGACAGATTCCTTAATGAGCCTAATAATTGTTTTGCCTTTAGCACATTGTTTAATTGTGTGTGTGTGTGTGGGGGGGGTTATATGAAAGCAGATGATACTTAAAAAGGGAAGCTGTGAGAAACTGTGCAGCACTGTTACAATATTTTTATGTTATTTTAAAAAATATACTACTTTAATATAGGGCTACTTTAATATCCTAGGGCTGATTTTTGTTCCCAGTCCACCTGTGGCAATGAGTGTTCATTTTTGAGTTTCCAGACAACTATATCTACCCATATTCAGTTACTAATGAATTTCTGTTCAATAGGGGAGTTACTGTTTGATGAAAAAAAATGCCATGCAGATTATCTGCAGTTTGCTGCATTACCTGACTGCACCATTAAAGCAGCAAGAGCAGCAGTTGTTTGGCACTGTTTGTGGTGTTAGTCCACTAAACTACTATTAAGGGAGCTGTCTTAAAATACACTTAAATGCCCATTTCAGACTACAAAAATGTGTGTTAGCAAGAAGCAGGTGTTCAAATGCTTTAGTATAAAAGTATGTCAGTTCAGGGTTAACTCAATGCATATTCACAATGAAGCTGAATTTGGTCATATTTACATAGAGGACATCCATTTACAGCTAGTCTATATTATGTTTCGGACTATGTTTGAGTTTTAGCCTGTTTAAAAAAACTTGGGTCACAGGTAGGGCAGGGTACCCCGCTGGACAAGATTTCACACACACACACACACACACACTCACACAACCATTCACATACTATGGACAATTTTGAGATTAAATGTTTTTATTATTATTATTATTATTATTATTATTATTATTATTATTATTATTATTATTATTATTCACAACCAAGCTCCACTGGTCACAAATACAAAGCCAATAGCTGTTGTTGAGAAAAAAAAAAAAGAAGAAAAGACAGCATACAGATTTGGTTTCAACTGGACTGGTCAGAATGAATGTACTATCAAAATGCTGAGTGCATACAAATACAGTAGTGTTATTCTGTGTATAACAGCTGGCTGTATGTATTTAAAACCCACTGAAATTGGTTTTGCCACAGGTGGAGGAAGACTCGTTGGCTGAAACTGTTCATTTTATGATTTTCCACTGCAGCGAAGGCATCATAGGATTTTGAAAAAACAGCCAGCTAATGGCAAAATCACTGCATGTACATTAACTTTGAAGTAATCGTCTGAGAAGGGAAGAACCTAATAACTGAAATTGGTATTAAGTTTACTCATATTTACAATACACACATTACATCTTGCTGTTTTACTCACCAGATCAAATGAACAGAGCAGCCATGTAAGCACATGTTGCCCATCCAAAATTGTACCTTAAAGTGATTAGCTGTGATTGTGCTGGTTCTTGAGATATCTCTAAAGCACTCCTAAATGCTTACATATATAATTAATTCATCTTTATACTGGCTCTTATTCTTCGGTTTAAGGCAGGGGTATCAGCATAGGTCTTGATTATATATCAAGCAGGGGCCACACCTCACTGCACTTGTTTAATCAGTTGATCTTGGCCTTCACTAGACTCAGGTGTGGCTTCTGTTTAATTGGAATGAAACCCAGCCCCCACACCAACACCGTCTGGATAAGACTGGGCATCTTTGGTACGTTTTTGGAACTTTAGACCAAAATTTTATTCTGGGCCACATTACACATACTGGTACTAAATTTGGCAAAGGTGCACTGGACAATATGGGCATGTTTGTGGATAAATGAGGACTGCATTAAGGAAAAGCCCCTACAACACTATAAAATATGATGGAGGATTTCTAAATGTTTTTGTGGGTGTTTTGCAACCCATAGTTGCTGCTAAACAGGTTATAACTTGGTAAGATCTTTAAGATAATCACAACAAACATAATGAATATTCGATCAACACCGAACCCAAAACGAGTGTTTTCCAATAACCATGCCAACTATTAGAACTGAATGTTTTCCTGCTCTAATAATGTATGTTTACACTCAAAAGACCACACGCTGCACTGACACGTTAATCTGATTCATTAAGCATAGTTGACTACCTTACTACATGGGTACGACCTCAGATCTTCAAGTGTCCCAAATATGTATAATCATATTTAATTACAATTTTCAATTACAATTTTCAATTTATTTATTTAAACAATGAAGCCAACCAAAAACCCATGTACTTTCTCCTTTTAAATCTGAGTCAGAACTAATATGCCTGGCTTTACCGTCTATGTTGACGCAACTGACCAATACAATGTCTGAGAGGAAAAAAAAAAGTTTGCTTTTTTCCCGATTTTACATGGATGGCTAATAAAACAATTAAGGGAAGCTTATGTTTAGTAGCTTTTTGTTCTTGTGTTGTTAATTAACCTCAAGTGTGTGATGATTTGGGCATGTAATTTGGATTATAGGGAATAAGCTTAACCTTGGGAATCCACTTAACACCGTGTCCACTAAAATCATTATGCCAGTGAACATACAGTACATGCAACTGTCCATCTTAACAGTCAATTACATCTGGGCCCAAAAATATTGAAACTACTTCCAATATACTTCAAATCTCTATATAAATAACACTACATTTAGTAGCTCAGTGCTGAGGCCCTAATTTTGCAACTGAAGACAACATTTAGGTTTTTTGTTGTGATTCTACTAGGCTGAAGATCCTGCTGTGTAACCCCTCCAACTTGATAAGAAGCTTACAAGCTGCTGTGCCAGATAATTAAGTGTATACAGTCCCTTAAATGGGGACTTAGCACAAGGCCTAAAATAGACATGGCTAAAAAGAGCTCGGTAGAAAGAGACGGATGAAGGAGTGAACTGTAGAGAGATCCATGAAGTGCACTGGAATCAATCAATATGCTGTTATCTGACAAAAGTAGCAGCAGACAGGTCAGCACACAACATACTCTGTGCTGTGAAGTAAGGCCCATTCACACACACACACACACACAACCTCAACATGCAACACATTTTACTGTACTGTTAGACTACAAACATAATGATTCAAATGTCCTTATTAAATTTAAATTCATGTACACTTGCCTGCACATCTGAATAAATGGATGCATGTAAGAGTATGTTTATGTTTAAGAGTATGTAAACTAAATTTAATAAGAAGGTGATTCTAATCGCTCAATCCTGTTATCCAGCTTGTTTGCACTCTGCCCTAACGTGGCTTGGTACCAGCAGGATTCTGTACTGCACTAAGTGCAGTAAAGTCCTCGGTGCTGATGCAGTTGTTTAGGTAGGAAGTTCCTCGTGTACACAAACAGAAGAACTATTGGACAAACAGGATGCATATGAAGAAGCAGAGCGTAACAGGACATTGTGTTCTCACTGTAACGTTTGACCATAAATGAAGCCACATCGATTGTCTCTGTGTTTTATCTCTAGGGCACTGTGCCCATCTCAGAGGGTCTCCCACTCAGGGTCTGCAGTGTAGACGCCTGCAGCCTCACGTGTGTGTGTGTGAGTAAACACAACACTGTGGTCATCTCTATTCACTCCGAGTCATTAGGAAAGATAAGGATAAAGACAAAAGACTGGCGTGCTTTAATCTCAGCAGGGTGTGATGTCCACGCTACAGGTCGCTGCATTATCGTGACCCTTTAATGTCATGCGCCCAAAATAGAAACAACCAGAAGCTGCTTATTTCTAATGATCCTTATTTCTAATGTTACTTCTGCAAATCACGTCATCCATGTTTCCCCAGACGCACACCACACACACACACACACACACGTCCTTGCATCATCATTGCAGGCGGATGATTTATACATACCGGTGGGATGCTGCAGGGGAAGCGCATAGGAAGAGGGCTTTTGAGGTTGGTTTTAGGAGCTCGCCGTGCACCGGCCCAGTCTGCAGTGCGCAGCCGCTCCGGAGCGTCCTCACGCAAATTCCCCGCACCGGCTCGGCACACGCAGCCACGCATAACATTACTGGGCACGCAACACTGCCAGAACCTTTACTGCTGCGAGCGCATCAGTGTCAGGACATGACGATCATCTCATGTTGACCATCTATCCGAACCCCCCTCTCCTTTGCAGCTTCACAGCTGACCAGTAATGGTCGACTCCTGAAAGAACCGGATCTTTTAAGGAGTCTGGAAGAATCGATTCCTCAACACTAACTAATTTCTATTTTGTTCTTTATTTGAATTCACTATTATTATTATTATTATTATTATTATTATTATTATTATTATTATTATTATTATTATTATTATGCCAGCGTGGTTTACTGTAAGGGTAGGAAATGTAAATAACGCAATGTTTCTGGATGTTCACTCTGAGTCAACACATCACATAGAATCACATCGAAAGAATCGATTCAGTGAAGTGAAGCCAGTTACCTCAGTGTCGGTACGCTCTGCGCTGCTATTGGTCAGCAGAGAAGTTAGCACGATTTGATTGGACAGGTCTCTCCCGCGCTTAGGTATCAGTCCCAAAGAGCTACTCACTCTACAGGCTCTCACACACTTATAATGTAAGACTAGACCCAATTTTAGTGAGATCCACTCTGCAGAAATATGACCCACTTCCTGTGTAATATACAATGCAGAATGCACCAAAGATAACTTCTAACATTATACTTACATTTTTCTGCGTTTTCATTTCATAAACAACTGCCATCATAAACATTCACATTAAACCGCATGAAATAAAACACCACTGATATGGCAGATGTTGGGCTATAATACACGATATGGCTAAATATATGTGGACACCTGGCCCTCACACCCATATATGGTTCGTCAGTTGAGGAGGCCTGGTGCAGTGTTCTAGTTAATTAAATTCATCCCGAAGATATTCAGTTGTTCCTAATAAAGTGGACAGTGAGTATATCTTTATATCTGTCTATCGTCCATTGACCACCTTTACGGTCAATCAAATTGCACAGGGTATAATGAAGTCACTTTCAGCTGCTCCCTGTTTGGGGTCACCACAGTGGACCAACTGGTCCGCATAACAACTTGGCACAGGTTTTACACCAGATGCCCTTCCTGACACAACCTTCCCATTTTTTCCAAGCTTGGGACTGGCATTGCATCTAGTGGCTGGGGTTTGAACCCGGGCCTTCGGCATGGTAGGCAAGAAACATACCACTGAGCCACCAATGCACACGGTATAATAACAGTCCAAATTAATGCACACTTTGTAACTGATTTAAATTTATACACGTCATTTATTGTGAGATTTTAACATGCCAGTGTACTGCAGGCAAGGGATCATCTGAAAGCATGTTTGCAAGTAAAATATATAGTTAGTTCTTCTCTGTGAAAACTAAGTAAAGGAATGGAAGAGTAAAGGGCCTAGAGTCGATTTGAGTATGTTCACATTGGATGTGTCGATTCAGTTGAAGTTTTATGTCGCTTCAGAAAGTTCAGGTACCAGACAAGAGTAAAATAAAATAAAACAAAACTGTGCCATCTGTCTACAAAAAATGGTGCGATGCGACATTTAGTGTGAACACCCTTGTTGTTAATAATGTAAATTATTACAATAATTTTTAGCTAACATAACACAAGCTGCTTTTCACTAACTTGTGATATTGATAGTTACAGCTAAATTGCAATGAATTAGCTAGCTAGCTACAATATATAGAGAGAGTCGTTAGCTAGATTACACCATGTAATCCTACCTCCTTAAGAGTACATGTGTAATTTTTTACTCTCCCTCTCTGACCAGTGATGCAAAGTAATCTGTTGTTATAACTGCACTCCATTTCTCTTCATCTTTAAAGCTACGTGTCCTCTCCCAGTCACGCACAGTAATCAAGCCATTGCATGGCAATGTTGGGCGATACCAACTTATGCAACCAAGGATAATTTTTTATTTTTATCTGATCTATTATCATCACAATCAATTCGGAATGGCAATAACGTTACAAAATAAATTACTTCTACATATGTTTCATTTGACATGGTATAAATATTGCAGTGTTGTAACTGCTAATTCTGACCAACCCCCTCCAGAGCCCACCCCCCCACACCCCTCCCACACCCCTCTCTCCCCATACCATTTTTTAAAAATAAATTTGTTAGGTTTACCAATAATCTGTAAATAGATGGAAAACAAGAGGACATTTTCAAACACAAAATACAGTTTCAAAATACAAAAACATAGGTCAGATGCATGGCTTCATATTTGTTCAGGTTAATGTTCTATCAAGAAAAGGAGCTAAATAAAGTAATAATATTCATGAGAGGAGGTACGGACTTCTCAGTCTGCAGCTAAGCTTTTTTTATGCCGTGTAGTGCCAATAAGCTTAAGCCAAAGGCTCCATGGCTATTTTCATCACACTGACACTGGGGAGAAACTCCAGAGTCCAAAGAATAACTGGGGCTGTTTTCACCCTTGGTCCTTTTAAGGGGTCTGATGGATTTTGGACCCATATATGGAACACTCCAAATGATCGAAAGATCGAGACGAGACCATCTCGGGAGGTGGTCTGAATATAGTTTGCTTTCAGATATTGGTATGGTTCGATAAAAAAATGCAGCATAATAAATATAATAACATAATTGGCCACACGTTCACTTATTCCATTTCTATTTTTTCCCAAAATCCAGAAAACCGTGCTCAGACACCTTAAAAGAACCAAGTGTGAAAACAGCTCTCAGAAATGACTTGATTCAATGACTCAAATGACAGAAATGATTCAATGGGGATTTGTCTTTAATCTCTAATGAAAATTCCATTTTATTGAGTTGGAATTTACTACTGTTGCTGGGCGAGGTGTTTGCACCAAGATTTATTCACTGTGATAAAAACTCAGACCATCTGTGCAGCATTTTTACTTGCAATGTTTTTATTTCTTTTTTACTTCATCTTTTACTGATCTGCGTTCCTGGCAGGTCGGTGCGACAGATAAACAACCTGAAAGAGAGTAGCAGAGTTGTGTTACACTACGTGTATTTTTATATAACAATAATCATCAAACTTAGCATGGTATATAATATTATTGTAAAAGTGTATTTCACTAGATTACTATTATTATGTATTACTATTTCACTAGATATTCTAGATTATATTATTGTATTCAATAGTATTATAACTCCACAAATGCTGTGTTTTGTATGAAGCTCTCTGGGTAGTGGGCAATGATCCACATTCTGTAAGACATTATAAATATAAGGCTGGCTGTGGCTGGAGACTCTCTGTGTCCTTGTGATGACTTTGGGGGAATGGGTGGCCGGTCACTCCCAGTCCTATACACTGTCTGGGCAAGGTAAGTCTTATGCTCAACTTTTGTCGTAGACAGGTCTAAAAACAATGGCTTCTTTCCCAGTGTCTTACTGTTTATTTTTAAAGGCTGTCTTAGCTTCTGTGGCAGATATAGATCTCACATAGCTACGTCTGGAGCATCTGTTCTCCATCAACACCTGTAGTAGACAGCAAGGAGATCCAGAAAGCAAAGAATGAGCGTTACACACATGCTATAATATGAACAGAACAGCTATGCTATGTTAGTATCATGGTGTTGCACCTCTCCACAGTCCATATGTATGCCAAATGCCAAACACCCCACTATACTCTTGTCTCGAGTAAGGGGAAGTGAACAGAGGTTACTGGGAAAGAAAGAAACTGTAGGGATTAGTAGTTGACCTTTGCACTGACATTAATAAATCAGAATGGGAGGCACTCCTTTTACATGAGCATGTCATCCATGCTGTAGTCCAGGTTTCTTATGAACATTCTGACTTTCTACAGAACAGATGGCAGCTGTTATTTAAGCCAGTCAAAAAGTTAAACATGCGAGACAGCATAACACAGCTGTGCAAGACCTGGTCCAAAAGCATGAACGTAAAAGTACAGGAGTCTGTATAAATCTGTGCCTTTGGCTTTATAATAATATTGGATCTCTCAGGCCTGTGATCTGCTGTACCTTCACAGCTGTACCTTGCCGTTCTTGCTGTGACCAGACTTGTTCATTGGGAGCTTCTTGGTCTAAGCAGACAGCTGCTGTTTGACATGAGCCTGCTGCCTGATTCGTTCTAAGACCTCAGTCTGTTCTTTCTGCTTTTCTTTCTCCTCCATCTCTATAATTTCCTCCCACATAAGTGCTGTAGGAGTTGGGGGTGTGGATGACTCTGCCTCCTCAGCATCTACTGGGGGTGTGGACGGAGACACATCAGACATAGCACTGTCAATTTGGACAGGAGGCAGATTGAGGCTCAGACTCTGACACAGGCTCAGGCGATGATGTCAATTTTGGTGCCAAATGTTCATATGGACAAAATGCAAGACTAGAAGGAGATAGAATGGAATTTTAAGTCAGAAAACGGCAACATTTAATCAACAGTTATATTTTAATCTTGTTTATCGAATGTGTGTGCGTCACTGGCCGGTGCCTGAGGATCATCAGATCTGCAATCGTGAACAGCTTTACCTTCACTCTGAGAGAGCAAAGGAGAACTAAGTAAATGAACTGCCTTGTGAAATAATTCTCTGCTATTTCTTTTTATGATTTTGATCTATGGAGCTTTAAAACATGTGTATAAATGCATCCGCACTAATCTTACAGGAAGTGGTGTCAGTTGAGACATGGCTCTTCCTCCCAGAAGCTCATCCATGGCTAATCTTGGCCACCTTCACTGCGTCTTGAATTCTACTCTGTAGAAAATACAAGTAAAACACTGGAGTTAAAATTGAGATGCTTCTAGAGATAAAGAGGCACTTGAGAAGGATCAGTAAATGAACAATGGCAATCTGTGAAAGTCTAGAGGTCTCACCATTATGAGAATATTAAACATCTTTACTGTTGGCTGGAGAGTGGGATAATACACTCCAGCTGAAACAAGAAAAACAAGCAACATAAAGTCAATCAACTATCTTAGGGAACAATTCAGAAATATTACAAGCCAAAAGTAAAAGCCTACTAGACTTTATTTGTCGTTGCTAAGAACAAGGACTAATCACAACTCCATAGTAGGGCATCGCACCACTGATCATCCATTGGGCAATTAGCCAGTCATGTTTCTGAGAACCCAGATGTGGCCCAAGGACACTGGGAGAACATTAAGGCAGCAACACTGCCTACTGCACTGCTGTGCAAACTGTGCCAACCGAAATACTACAGAGACAAAGAAATAGTTTTAATGCTCATTTCTACACATGTGGCCATCATAAAATCCAGCAGGTGTGGCCAGACAGAGAGTTATGGTATGATGTGATAGGATAGAAATCAAAAGAAAGAATTAAAAGAAAGAAGTACCTTTCATCAGGAATAAACATGGTGCAAAAGACAATTTACATTCTAGTCTCCAGGATTAATCACTGAAGAAATAAAGATTTGTTCATCTAACACAACCAAATGTTAGAAATAGAATAGGTCTTTGACTGGAATAGAAATTGGACATCTGGGATAAAGGATTGGTGTTGTAATATCACAAATAACTGATTTCTAAGACCAACAGTGTGAACTCATTAAGTGAAATTAAGTGGGTTTCTTTTCTCATCGTGCAGCTGGTCAGATTGATGTTGCAGGCTCAGTTCGGAGAGCATCTGTAAAGGAAAAATGCAGATCTATTCAAAAAGCATTGAGGGGGTTCGAAAGACTGAGAATCTCTCAGGGAGAGGAAAAAAACAGCAAGGAACAATGGTGAGCATATAAAGTGGAATATAGGACAAGAAAGAGCAGAGTGTCACAACAGAGAGCCTTACATCACCATCAAGTTCAGACAGTCCAGGGAGCACTATACGCAGCACATCCAGGTCATCCAGGTCACAGCTCTTAGCATGAGAAAATGGAAAATCTCACAACTGAGCAATCATCATCACTTTGTTCACTAGAGTTCATAGGCGGTAAACAAACATTACGCAAGTGATTAGATCTGCACATTTTCCCTCTCAAATATTTCATTTCCTTTTCTTAATGTGGCTTCTAAATGTTTCATCAAGCAGATTCTTCTTGTAACTTTACTCCAGATAAATGATATGACTATTCAAAAATGTTTTCATTGCAATTTAATTTGCACACTATTTTTCTCTAAATTGCTCTAAATTGTTGTTTAATCAAGTAGATTCTTCTTGTAATCTCACTCAAAATCTTCTTTCGGCTGTTCCCTTCAGGGGTCACCACAGCAAATCATCTCTCTCCTGATCTTCTGCATCTTCAACACTTGCACCCACTAGCTTCATATCCTCATTTATTCCATCCATATACCTCTTTGGTCTTCCTCTTCTGAATTTCCTTATTTTGTGTAACACAGTATGAAGTCTGTGGTGTGTCTGGTGTTACTTCCAAATGTAGCTGAAGTTTCTTTCCTTCAGAGCCATATAAATCTTCCAATTAAAAAGACTGGAAAGTGATTTTAATGTTATAGAATAAATACTGTAAAGGTACTACAGACCATTTTTCATGCCTTTTTTATTCATGTCAATAGAAGAAGTTGCTTTCGGCTGCTCCCTGTTCGGGGTCGCCACAGCAGACCAACTGGTCCGCACATCAACTTGGCAAATGTTTTACGCCGGATGCCCTTCCTGACGCAACCCTCCCATTTTTCTGGGCTTGGGACCGGCGCTGCATCCAGTGGCTGGGGTTGAGGCATTGGCTGGGAAACGAACCCAGGCCTTCCGCATGATAGGCGAGAAACCTACCACTGAGCCACCAATGCCCCTCCTTTTATTCATGTCAATACAATCCACACAAAAAAAATATTCTTCCTTTGGTGGAAATAGGACCAAGATGAACAGTTAAACATTTCTTTCAAATACTGACATTTTAATAAATCAAATAAACTCAATCTTTAAATCCTTATTTATCTTTATTAATTATTTCCTACAGCTGAATATTCCTGCTCATTTTAGAACAAATCAGAATTTGACTTACTGGAAGATACAAATGTCCTCAAGCTTTCATTTTAAATGAAACTGCATGTTAAACACATTTACATATGACATCACCTCACACCTCCAGCGTCCTGGGTTCGTGTTTGCATCTTCTCCCCATGCTTGGTGGGTTTCCTCCCACAGTCCAAAGACATGTTTCTATGCTGATTGGAGTCTCTAAATCGCCCATAATGTGTGAGTGAATGAGTGTGTGTGTGTGTGTGTGTGTGCCCTGCGATGGGTTGGCACTCCGTCCAGAGTGTATCCTGCCTAGATGCCCGATGACGAAGAGATGACGAAGAGAGGCACAGGCTCCCCGTGACCCGAGGATAGAGCAGATAAACAGTAATAAATTTTATTATTATTATTAAAAAACAAACAAACTGATTAGATAGCCGCATGAGTGTGTAAGTATTTAGGGCCATCGCTATTCTTTTTTCGGCATGAGCAGCAGTAAAAGTTTGCCCCAGTAAACTTTTCCAGATAAATCACTGATTTTGAGCAAAGTAAATAGTAAATAAAGCAGAATGACCTCACAACCAACAACCAGAGGGATGGACACTGCTAGCAAAATGCAACGTGGTAAACTCACAGTTACGGTCAAACAGTGACTAGCTATGTCTGTAGGTAAATGGGAACTGTAAATCTAGCTGAGGGTAAATTGACTTGAGTCTGCCCTCTCCACTGATATCTCTACTGTAGGAAAAAAAATTCAAAAATGGCAAAACACCATAAAATAACTATTTAAAAAGATGGAAGGTAAAAATGAAGTGAAAAAGCAGGGGATATAACGGGTGTTAAATATCTGTAGCTGAAGCTAACGCTAAGCAAATCTTTCATCAAGCTAAACATTAAAAATAAATCTACATTTGGCCAAGTGAATCACAACGACAAATATATTACATTATGTAAAGAAAGTTTAATGTAGTCTGCATGAGAGCAGATACTACACTTTCAGAAAGCTATTCAGAAAGCTACAACAAGGTTTCTGTTTACATTTGCAGAGATTCAAAGCAAAGTAAACACTCAGTGAAGCAAAATGACTGCACAAGCACCAGGGATGGACATCGCAATGAGGTAAGCCCACCACTAACAGTGAACTCATTCTAGACAGTCAAACAGTGACTAGCTATAGCTATGTCTACAGGTGAATGGGAACTGTAAGCTGACTGGAGTCTGCTTTCTCTACCCTGATATCTCTTATAACTACTGGAGGAAGAAAATGTTCATCTCCAACCTTAACACACGATGTCTTAATGGAGTTCTGTGCATTGTGTACAGGGGCATTGTCATGCTGGAACAGTGCTTGAGCCTCTTAGTTCCAGTGAAGGGAAATAGTAAAGCTACAGCGTACAAAGACTCTATACAATTTTGTGCTTCTAACTTTGTGGCAACCGCTTGGGGAAAAAACACATATGGGCATGACGGTCAGGTGTCCACATACTTTTGGCGATACAGTGAATAATAATAAAAATAATAATCTGTTAAGAGAAAAGGTAAACTGAAATCAATGTTTTGATTCTTTTACTTAAAATGCAAAGAAAATCTATTATGTGCCTTATACCATCTTATAGATGAATTTAATTACTTTCATTGTTACACCCCAAATATCAGTCAAGATCAGAACACATTCTTTGTTATTTATTATAACAATTTCTCCTCATGTTAATAGCTGAATGATTAATAAGTTCTCCTGATAGAGGTCTTGCTCTTATTGAGGTTACCATCCACGCGTGGGTGTCCAAGTGCCTACAACCTTTCCTTTAGAATGGACAATGTAGACTGGATGCATCATAGCTGTAGCACAAGCCTGTAAATCACAGTAATGTATTAGTGTCTTTAGCATTATATTCCTGCTTAGTCAACATCTAAAATAACACACACAACTGTTAGAATAAATGTCGCATATATACCATCAACTATACCACCTCCCATTTACATTCTCCACATATGATAGTATTCATATATTTTTCATATATATATATATATATATATATATATATATATATATATATATATATATATATATATATATATGATATAAAAGACAACAGCATGTCTTACAACATCACAAGACTGCTGAGCACAATGTATAGCTGCTGATCAGGCTGAAGCGTGGGAATCGACCCAAGAGCACTTCAGGGATGTCTATATTAAAACATTATTAAGCAATAAAGGCAAACCTCAGATAAAGCAAAAAGAATGATACGTTTTGTAACATCACCAGACATTACCACAGGGAGTGAAGATCCTGAATTATATGATCTAAACACTGAAATCTAAATAGAAAAAAAAAAAGGTTAACCGTTTCTTCAGCCAAACAAGAATGAAATACATGATGAAGGTTTTGAACCTGAGCATCTTCAGTAAGCACATACGGAGACTCTTATCCTAACTGCAGCATAAAGGAGATAGAAGCAATTAAAGCTCAGGATATGGAAATAAAGGATATGGATGTAAAGCCTGCTAGAAAGAAAAAGGTAAGTTCCTTCACCATGCTGCAGTAGCAGGAACAACAAAGGACAGAAGACTCGTGTAGTAGGTCCACAGAGGAGGAAGAACAAGCGCCTTTACTGTGCTGGACTGGACTGGAATGAGCTATCCCACAATACATCAACCTCTTATGTGTACTTAAAACTATGCTGAATCTGTGACCTGAAGATCCAGAAGTGCTAAGAATGGAATTAATTCCTAAGTGATCTCATTGGTGTCTCAGGCCGTGAAACCTTGTACATAAAATTGTACCTAAATGTATTATAAAGGAATAATCAGAACTGCAGACACAGAGGTTTCACTGAGATACAAAGAAAGATCTGGCTGGCAGGTCTAACATCTGCCAAAAAGATAACTGCACAAAGATGGCTCCCTCCCAATACTTTATTTGTGTGACAGTGGCTACTTCATTTTCATGATGTAGTAATGTTAGAATTTTCAACAGCTAGAATAAATAAAGCGAGAGCCTCAACACTTGAAGCATGGAAAGCTGCTGCAGAGGCACTGATAGAAAGCTTCAAGATGGAAGAATTTAACTAGGGGTTTAGTTTAGTCTTCTGATGATTAGAACCTCTGATGATTGGTATGATGTTGTACTTAAGTGTCTCATAATGCAGTCCATTTTTTTTTTTAATTCATGTATTTTATGTTAATTAATTAACTTATTTATTCGGGTAATTGTTTTTGGCTGCAGTGTTATTACAATAATTAGTGGCCTGGGCCTGGGGTACTGCTGGGGGGTTAGGGGGTTCAGAGGGTCAACTCTTTGTTTTTGTTCATTGTGTCTTTTGGACAATTGTATGTGACTCTATATCTGTTACTAAGCAATAAAAAAAAAATCTATCCCCAAAAAAAGCTATAGCTTCAACCTTCAACAGAGGGCAGTATTTCACTAAAAATGGGTTCTTCATACATAAAATGGCTGGCTTTACTTGCAGCTTTTTTTTTTCCTTGATTGCTAACATGCATTGTTTAAAACTGAGTCACGCTGGCAGAACCTTTCACACAGTCAGCGAAACAGTCTATGCAGACCAATTTGTCCATTATTTTTCATTGCTTTCACGCAAAACGCATTGAATAACCACATCTTCAAAAATCCATGAAAATGTATTTTTGCAGAACATTTTTTTCAAATGATAACAAGCTGCTTTTCATTCCACACAGAATGATGACGGCAAATTTCATGCAGTTCTGCATTAACCACACTGAAATACACTATATTGCCAAATGGACTGGGACACCCCTCCAAATCATTTAATTCAGGTGTTTATGTTTCAGGGGTTGGGCTCGGCCCCTTAGTTCCAGTGAAAGGAACTCTTAATGCTTCAGCACACCAAGATATTTTAGACAACTTCATGCTCACAACCTGTTCCAACATGACTGCACACCAGTGTACAAAGCAAAGTCCATACAGACCTGAATGAGCGAGTCTGGTGTGGAGGAACTTGACTGGTCTGCATAGAGTCCTGACCTCAACCTGATAGAACACCTTTGGGATAAATTTCCCTTTAAACATCAGTGCCTGACCTTACAAATGCGCTTCTAGAGGAATGGTCAAATATTCCCATAAACACACTCCTAAACCTTGTGGAAAGCCTTACCAGAAGAGCTGAAGCTGTTATAGATGCAAAGGGCGGGTCAACCCCATATTAAATTCATGTGCATGTAAAGCCAGACCTCTCAAAACTTTTGGTAATATAGTGTATATACCAGAAAACTAGAACTTTTTGATTCAACTAAGCTTTGAAAAAGTGGTTTCAGTGTTGACTGATGCTTTTTAGCAACTGGGGAAGAAAAATAAAACTGCAATGGCCTGTTTTTTGTTTTTAACAACCCCGTGCTCACTGGGAAGTGGTAAGTGGGTATATATTTGTAAAATGTAGCCATTACAATTACAGAATTTGGCAGACGCCCTTAACCAAAGGGCCTTGCTCAGAGGACCCCGCAGTGGCAGCTTTGCAGACCTAGGATTTGAACTCACAACCTTCTGATCAGTAGTACAATGCCTTAACCACTAAGCTAATCTTTAACATTTTGCTACGCTGGATCAAATTGAAACCTGGATGGACAAAACTTCCATCATTTAACTTCCTTCATTCCACAGTACTGACTGTGACTTTAAAAAGCCCTTTGCTGCAGCACCCTTGAAAAAAACCTAAAAGCAGGAATGTCAGTGGCTCCTCTGTACATGTTTTTTTAATGGATGGCATATGCATGCTGCATTCAAACTTCTTATAACTGAATTATATCTGGTGCCATTTTTCCGAGCATGTCCATTCACCATTGCCAGTTCTTGCCAAGGTTAACAAGATTGAAATTAGTCTATGTAGACTCAGTTTAATTTAATTCAAGTGTGTACATCAGTTCCATGTGAAAGAAATGCGTCCGTTTTCGTACATCCAACATGATTTGACTTATTTTCAAAGCCCTGAATAATAGAGCAAGATTTACCACGCTACTTGTTTTGCTTAAATTTATTCAAATCAATGAAATCACGTTTCGATAGTAAACGTAATATTTTTATGTAAACTATATTTCGAATAAAATCTGACTAATTCTCTTAAATCTGACTGACCACAAATTCCCTTTTTTTTTTTAATGTGGTGAGCCCAGCTACATGTGGTGGGTTTGCAAGTACTAGTCATGTCCAAAAGTACTGGAACAGCTAAGGCCAATTCTTTTGAATTTCTTATGCACTGACAACGCTTGTGTTTTAGAACAAAAGATGACTGAGATGACAGATCAGAATTTCTCATTTTTCCTTTCGGGAAATGTACATCTACAGGTTTTATACAATTTAGAACATGGTAAATTTTGTTTGAACACCCCCAAATTTTTCTAAAATATTGGAACATACATCTTCCAGGTATTTCTCGTTGACCAGATGTACCCTGTTAGATTGATTATTTAAATAATCAAGATCTCAGAATGTCTACAATTAGTTTGAGCTCTGGGTTCCACTTGTGAAGACTGCATTAGTTGTTAAAACGGATAAATCAACATCAAATCATGAAAGCTGGCTACGGATGGAAAGCAAGCCCTTCTAAAGAGGATTAAAAGGGGGAAAATCCAGACATCTAAAAGGCGGACAAGAAAAACAATAGCAGAGGATGAGAGAAACATTGTGAGAGCTGTGAACATTAAAAAAAAAAACAGTCAGGGGAAATCAGCAACGACCTCCACAGGGGAAAGGGTGAAGGTATCACAATTTGGAGAACAGAAATATATAGGAGGTCTTTAGCACAAGGTGCACACCACTCAGGAGACAGAAAAATAAAAGCTGCAGACGTTTTGGAACCAAGATTAGTGATGGAAAAGGCCAAAACTATAAAATTAGTGATAATGGAACTCATGATGGTTGCAGCAGAATGAGTTCAGAAGTCTACAGAAAGATTCTGTCTGCCAAATTTCAGAGAAATTCATCCAGTCTAATTGGGTGGAACTTCATCATGCTGTTAAACAATGACCCAAAACACACTGTTGCCGACACAACAAAGTACTTCATCAGGAGAAAAAAAGAGGAACATTTTAGACTGGCCAAGTCAATCACAAGACGTTAACCCAACTGAGCAGCACTTCATCTCCTGTAGAGAAGACTCAAGGGAGAAATCCCCCCAAAACAAACAACTGAAACAAGCTGCAGTTCAAGGCTGGAAAAGCATCCCAAAAAAAAGAATGCAGCAGTTTGGTGATGTCAGTGGGTCACCAGCTTCATGCAGTTATTGGATATGAGGGATATACTACCAAATATTAAATGATATTTACTTTAATACCAGCTATCAGACCATCTATTCTATTCTGGTCTGCCACATCTAAATGTAAATAACATTTGATCAGTCAGCTCATATTCAGTTCATCTTCTGATCTCAATCCCAAAACCAAAAGAATTGGCCTTACTGGTCCAATACTTTTGAAGGGACTGTATGTTAAGGCAAATCAGATCAGTTGTACTAAAAAGTTTTCAAAATACCCGGTTTTCACCAAATTCTCATTTTCAGTCTACCACCAAACTCCACCCGTCCTATTAACTACACAGTTCGAAATATACTAGGAACAGAACAGTTCTTTGGTAGAAATAATCAAAATGAGATGTAATGCAAAACCATAATAAAATATTTCATGTTCGTTTTTGTCATTTGTTAGACATTTACTAAGTACTTTACCAAACAACCTTTACCTCACATTATTGATACAATTTTTTTCAGCCCAAGTATAACGTCATTTTGTGGACTGAATGAACTATTTACTAGCCGGATTATATGGAGTGCACTGCCAGTATTACATTTTATTTGACTTTACTGAACATGGCTCATGTACTGAACTTGTACTGGTTAAATGTTGGTGATGAGGTTAAAAGCACTGCTGAATACGTGAGTATAAAGCAGTAGCAACTCACATGGTAAGGCATGAGGGACAGCACGGAGCCCAGAGGAAACTGATTGAAGTCCAGTTTTCCAGAAACAGGCTCCACTCTGCCATGTTCCTGAGTCATTGACACCAATCTGCCAAGCAAATAAAATCACAGAAAACTGACATCATTGGTGCATACAGATACACTGAAACTGTGTAAATCCATGGCAAGCTGAAGTTTTAATGCATCAGTGGGATGGCATCAGAGCAGTGCTAGTCAATCAATGAGATCTGTGAACTCATGTATGCAGAATAGGGCAGAAAGCACTATTCTGCATACATGGAGTATAGTCCTGACTTAAACCCAATTGAGATGCTGTGGCAGGATCTGATACTAAATTTCGAAAGCAAATTCCAGCCTGATTACAGCAATTCTGCAGAGTATTGTGAAAAACTGACCTCCAGTTATCGGAAGTGTCAGTTATTAAGTTTAGGAAGACAATTAGTTTTTCAGATGAGCAATATTGCATATCCTTTGTGTAAGGTGTTGCATTACCTTTTTTCCATCAATCAATAAAATGATCATTTAAACACTGTTTTGTGTTTCCTCTTGTTCACCTAGTCTGAAACAAAACCCGAAACCATTTACTTAAGTATACAACAATTGTTTTTAACAAACTTGGAAACCCTAACCATTTTATAACCATACAAGAAATGCATTGCACCCTGTGACTGTTCCTTGTAGTTTTTGCTTTCTTTAAATAAGTTCCTGATCCAGCAATTATTAACACAAGACCTAAGGCTCATCATTCTTACTTTAGCTCTGGATGGCTCTCGATGATTGCATAGCCCGTTGGCAAACGTCCTCCACCATCCTGACTCAAGGCGGCCCAGCCGCAGTCCACCAGGAGCTGGTTCCTATGCGGGTAGTGACCTATGACCCTCGTCAGCACCCGCACTGCAATGTCCTCAAGCCTACAGGAGCCAATGAGTGACTGCTGCACATCTATTCAGTACAGAATATACACAAGGAACTCTAGATTTACTCTTGTAAATCTAAATGTTCAACACAGGAAATTATATTGCATACCACTGACCATAAAACACATAATTTCCAGGATGAACCTCATTTAACATAGCCATGTCCGATACTGGGTGGCTACATGAAGGGGTGGAGCCAATGCTAGATTTCACATCCTGGATTCCTGCGGCTTTTAGCCTGTAACATGCGACAGGGGGAAAAAAAACACATTATACTGCATGGAAGACATTATTATTATCATCTAGCAAAGGAAAAGCATGACATGGTAAGCATACTTCTCCACAAACTGCAACACGATAGCTGTCGTTTCTTGGGCGACAGCCTTAATTTGCACCTCCCCCTTACAGCCATAGGTGTTTCCACAATGGGCATAGATTCCTGTAAGCTCCATCCCTTCTGTCTCTGAAATTTCCTTGGCTAAATCCAGAGCAGCAGGATTGGAGTGAGGAATGCCCGCTAAATAAAAGAATAGAAAATAGCAATGCACAAGCACCTTGTCAGCAAAGCCACAATAACAATTATTATAATAATTATATACAATAATAATACAATTATTACTACAGTAATCACTGTGATAAAGCTCTGCATATATTTTCCATACAGGAAACAACAGGCCTCATTTATCAAGCTGCATATGAAACCATTTGTACATTTATTTACACAAGAAATTTATTATTACAGGATCACTTTGGGAAATCTTTTGGGAAATCTTTTGTATCCTACTCCTGCTCCAACTGGAACTACTTCAAATCACATAATTTCCATGGATTACTGCACTTTTATATCTGGAATATACTGCTGAGTTTAAATCGTTTATTTTTTATTACATTTACAGCATTTATCAGATGCCCTTATCCAGAGCGATTTATAGAAAAGCTCTGGAGTCTCTAACAAAAACACATACTCATGCTAGTTCATGAAGTCAGGAACTAAGAGTCCAGACTAAGAGACCATCCCGAACCTTTTATGAAAACCCGTAATCTTATAATATATTATATATAATACATATAATAATTAAAGAATATGAAAAATAAAAGTGAGCCATTACAAACCCATAGATTAAGACGAATAAACGATCGTTCAATTATGCCAGTCTGGTCTGTAAGCCGTAATCAAATGCCTCAGACCACAGAAATTTCTACATTCAAGATTCTAAATTCAAAGTTCTCATTGTTGTCAAATTTATTTCCAGTAAAAATAGCTTCTACAGTCATTTAGACTTTACCTTAATTGTTCATTCCGTGCTCACAGCTGTCTTTGCACATGACCTTTTATGGAATTTGCGGCCATAAATGAAAATGTAACTTTGGTTTGGCTTACAAACATTTACACACAACTTTAGTAAGATATAAATAAACAAGGCCCAATTTGCTTGTTAAGTCGTGACGTAACGATCTTCTGATAATACTGCTTGTGGGTCTGAACTTCTATTGTGTTGGCTGGCACTCTCGTATTTTCATGCCACAGTACTGTGTTCCTTTTTATCTCATATTAACAGCCTTTTATTACCACTATTCATTTACAAGACAGGTTTAAGATAAGAAAAAAAGATCACGGTATACACTACAGTACAGCTTCAGAAAAGAATCATTGTCTGGCCAACTATTATTTCAGTACAGATAAAGTGTAGGATCATGATTTTTCAGTAGTACTTACAACACACTGAGTGCATTTCAACAGAATTTGACAAAATGATTCATCTTCATATAAAACTGCTTTAAACCACAAACACACAACAACATCAATTGCAAATTCATTATTAACCTTGTTTTTGATGGTGACATACAGTCTCATACACTCCATCTCCATTGCAGATCATCTTTAGAGGTTATCTTATGGGATCCAAAGGACAATTTGGACCCGGAAATGGCTTGAATGTCACGTCATATACTTATACAGAACATGGCCAAAAGTAACCTACACAATATACATCTTACCTCTACCATTGTCACAGTCCAATTTCAACCATACATGCCAGACTTTGCCCTGCTTCAGTGGCCTTGCGTTCAGCTCTTGCAGGGCCAGGCTGTTGTCCACCAGTACATGGAACAGAGAAAGTCTCTCTGATAACGCTGCACAGTGCTTTACTTTGTCAGCGGTTAGAGGATATGCGTAGAGGATATCATCATAACCACCATCAGCATAGAAAGAAGCCTCAGCCAGGGTGGACACCACAATGCACCTTCGTGAGCCCCTGGTCATGATGTCTGCACATTCACTGAGGCCCAGAGACAGGAAACAGAAATGAATCATTATAATCAAGCAAAACTATTCAAACTGTGGACAATACAATATTATAGATCACACATTTTTGTGTTTTTCCCTGCTCTGTTCAGAGTAGGAATTGGTGTGTTAGAGCAGGGCCAGGGTTGGGGAAGTGTGCAAGTGGTTCTCCATGAAGCAGGGTCCATGAAGTGGTCAACAAATGTGGAAAACACAACCCACCTTCAAATCTGTTCTATTTATGACTGATTTCTTAGATACAAATGATCCTGTCTGACCGCTCACCTGACCTGCACTGGCTGAATCCAAACCTCACTGACGCAAAACCAAGGTTTAGACTGGACATTGGAAAGTCCAGAAATAACTTGCCAGGACTAAAAAAAAAACTCTACGGCTTTAATAATTAGATGCACTTAAATGAATCAAAGCATTTGGTACAATGTGTGCTGTCCATGGAGTTCATTTTAGAGGTAAAAGTTTGAGAACCCCTTGCTGTAAAATGACTGGTCGGAAGTAAAGAACCAAAACTGTCTACTTTCTACAGTTTTAAAGCATAATTTCTGATGAGGGATAAATGGCATGCAATGGCTGGCTTTGGTTTGTGCAGTACAAAACACTGGTGTCTTGATCAGCCTCACAGCGTCTTATGGGTTTTCATGTGCGGACGGAGCTGCACTCCGAGCCCCAGGAAGCGGTCCAGCATTGCGTCCGAGTTTCTTCTCACAATATCCAGATCCACAATGAAAGCTGGGGTGCAAAGGTCCTTGGTGAACTCGGTGCTGCTGGCCATCTTAAAGCGCTGCACAAATGACAAACAGCGCGTAGAGCTTTATTTCATGGAAGCTTTATCTGAATAATTACAAATAAAACCATTGCAAAAAAAACAAACAATTTTTTACGTAACAGCGGAAAGAAAAGCGCAATCAGTAAAAAGACTCACGTTCTTCCTTCAGGATAGCGTCTACACAACTCCTCTTACACAACTCCTCTTACACAACTTACACAACACACACATAGACACTACTCCTGTAGAGCCTGGAACCACAGCGCATGCGCAGGAGAGGGAGCGGGAGGGGGCGTAACCCTTAATGGTTTCTGCAGGAAATGGACAAAATAACTTTACATTCTGTCTCTGCTAAACACACTAAAATGTTATCTGTGGTAAATTATTATTTATTAGTTAATAATTATGCATTATTTGGATTTTACTGGGTTAAGTGTTGAGACCAAGACAACAGTAACATAGGCAACTGTTTATTTCCTGAGGGTATAATTAGCTGTGCTTCATAAATGATTATGTCTTATAAATGGTCACAGATTGATTGATTCTAATAAGTGATGTCTAAAAAATTTTTTTTTCAAATAAACAACAATTTATTATTATTATTGTTCTTCTTATTGTTGTTGTTGTTGTTATTATTATTATTATTAGTAGTAGTAGTAGTAGTAGTAGTAGTAGTAGTAGTAGTATTATGAAATTCCAATCTCAAAAACATGAGTGACATTAACTGCCCTGATTGCTGATTTTCAACTGTCCAGTCTCGATGACCCCATGTCCACTGTATCCTCAGATTCTTTGTTCTTGGCTGACATGGGTGGGAAATCATGTTTTCTGCTGTTGTAGCCCACTTGCTGCAAGGTTTGTTATGTTTTGGATTCTGAAATGCTTTTCTGTTCACCATAGTCGTAAAGAGCGATTATTTGAGTTCCTTTCAGCTGAAACCAGTCTGGCCATAAGCCTCTGATCCCTCTAATAAACAAGGAGTTACTACCAACAGAACTGCTGTTCACTGAATATTGTTTCTGTTTTTCACACTATTCTGTGTAAAAATCCCAAGAGATCAGCAGTTTTTAGAGTATTCAATCCAACAACCATGCCCTGGTCAAAGTCACAGAGACACTTTTTCCCATTCTGATGGTGAACATTTACTGAAGCTGCGAGATGATGCTGATTTGATAAGTGCATGAATGGGCAGGTGTACAGTGTATGTGGTGGATATCTGCCCTACCTGCGCCTACAGGTGAGCTGCCACTGGGCCTCCTAAAGTACTGATATAATAAAGCAAAAGTACAACTCTTTAAATATAAATTATTTCCACACACAGGGGATGTGGGGGCTTAGCATGTGATCAGCATGCTTGCCATGCACATATGGGGTTAGGTTCAAATCCTGCCTGCACACTGTGTGTGCTGAACTTGCATGGTCTTCCTGTGTTTTGTGGGTTTTCTCTGGGAAATGCATAGGTCAACACTAGTTGCTTCACTTTTATTTGTGCTGTTTTGCTCTTTAAAGCAAATTTCCTAGGCTGACGTTTGTTCCTAGTTGCCCATGGCTATTGTTTGGCTGACTAATACCTCTGGTTTATGGCTGATCATGATATTAGATAACACCTCAAAAACCTAATAACAATGAAGTTATTGGGGTTGACAAAAAGAATATTGGGAGAAAATATTTCTGTCTTTGTTATTTTAAATGTATAGTAAACTAACAACAACCAAACACTAAAGCTTAGCGTTTAAACCTGTTCCTGGTTATTGTCTGTGATCATAGATGTGAATGAGTGTGAGAATATGTGTGTAGGTTGCATGATGATGCACATCCAATATTCCAATGATCATGACCCTGACCAGGATAAAGCGATTACTGACAGTTAGTGAGTTGATAATATTGAGTGAGTGAATAAACTTACAGTTTTTTTTTTATTGTCTGTCCTTTTTTGTGTAATTTGTGTTATAACTGGACGTTGTGTGCTTAGTCTGTCATCTTTTTTTCTGTAATTTGGAGGCAAAAAAGGATGATCGATTAAATAATCCACCTTGTTTGTGTTCATTACACCCACAACAGTATTCTGTTCTATCTACTAAACCACTGCTTGATGAGGTGTTAATGATTTGTCAGCAAAGTGGGCTGAAGCTGTCACTCATGTGCTGTATGTGTCTATGTCTCTGGCCTAGAGAGAACCAGCCATTACCCAGGTGTACCACCACAAACAAAGTGGAGGCAGGAACTGAACACCAACCCCAGATGTGCAAGACAAGCACGTAAAGCACATGTTAAGCTCTCAGATCCTCTGTGTGTGGAAATCAATCAGCAAATAACATATTACCATTATTATACCATGCTGTGTATTTTCCTATGACCACTGGTACCACTGGTGCTCATGTTGCTTTTGCTTAATGGAAGAAGTTGTCTTGTAGAAAAGTAAGCAGTGTTTTTTGTAAGCTTTGTTTTCGCAGTGGAAAAGAGTAGTTTTTTCATTCTTGGTTTTGTTAGTAGTGGTACAAACAAAATTTCTTTTAGTTCTTTAACCTTTTATTTATCACGAGTAGTTAACTCCCGACTTTCTAAATCTAATCTAGCCATGGGGGTCACAGTCCAGTGACTTCTGTGCCGGTCCCAAGCCCGGATAAATAGAGAGGGTTGCGTCAGGAAGGGCATCCGGCGTAAAACATTGCCAAATTTAACCATGCGAATCGTCAGTACGAATTTCATACCGGATCGGTCGAGGCCCGGGTTAACAACGACCGCCATCGGCGCCGTTGACCTACAGGGCGCCGGTGGAAATTGGGCTACTGTTGGTCGAAGAAGTAGAGGAGGGAGGAGAGTGCGCAGACAGAGAGAGAAGAGGAAAGGTAAGAGTGTAGGACTGAGAATAGGAACTCTGAATGTTGGTACTATGACAGGGAAAGGTAGAGAGCTGGCTGATGTGATGGAGAGAAGGAAGGTGGATATACTGTGTGTACAGGAGACCAGGTGGAAGGGTAGCAAGGCTCATAGTATAGGAGCAGGATTCAAGCTGTTTTATTATGGTGTGGATAGTAAGAGAAATGGGGTAGGTGTGGTCCTGAAGGAGGAGTTTGTGAGGAATGTCCTGGAGGTGAAGAGAGTGTCAGACAGGGTGATGAGTCTGAAGTTAGAGATTGAAGGGGTGATGTTGAATGTTGTTAGTGGTTATGCCCCACAGGTAGGTTGTGAGTTGGAGGAGAAAGAGAGATTCTGGAGTGAATTAGATGAGGTGATGGAGAGTATTCCCACGGGTGAGAGAGTGGTGATAGGAGCGGATTTTAATGGACATGTTGGTGAGGGGAACACAGGTGATGAGGAGGTGATGGGCAAGTTTGGAGTTAAGGAAAGGAACCTTGAAGGACAGATGGTAGTGGACTTTGCTAAGAGGATGGACATGGGTGTGGTTAACACTTATTTTCAGAAGAGGGAGGAGCATAGAGTGACTTACAAGAGTGGAGGTAGGAGCACACAGGTAGACTACATTCTATGTAGAAGAGGCAATCTGAAAGAGATTAGTGACTGTAAAGTGGTAGTGGGAGAGAGTGTAGCCAGACAGCATAGGATGGTGGTGTGTAGGATGACTTTGATGGTCTGTAAGAAGAAGAGGTCAGAGATAGAGAAGAAAACCAAGTGGTGGAAGCTGAAAAAGGAGGAATGTTGTGAGGAATTTAGACAGAAGTTGAGGCAGGCTCTGGGTGGTCAGGTAGTGCTGCCAGATGACTGGGAAACTACAGCAGAAGTGATCAGGGAGACAGGGAGAAAGGTGCTGGGTGTGTCATCTGGAAGGAGGAAAGAAGATAAGGAGACTTGGTGGTGGAATGAGGAAGTTCAGGATAGTATCCAGAGAAAGAGGTTAGCCAAGAAGAAGTGGGACATGGACAGGACTGAAGAGAATAGACAGGAATACAAGGAGTTACAGCGCAGAGTGAAGAGGGAGGTGTCTAAGGCCAAGCAGAAGGCATATGACGAGTTGTACACTAGGTTAGACACTAGAGAAGGAGAGAAGGACTTGTACAGGTTAGCTAGGCAGAGGGATCGAGATGGGAAGGATGTGCAGCAAGTTAGAGTTATTAAGGATAGAGATGGAAGGGTGCTCACAAGTGAGGAGAGTGTACAGAGGAGATGGAAGGAGTACTTTGAGGAGCTGATGAATGAGGAAAATGAGAGGGAAAAAAGAGTAGAAGGGGTGAACTCTGTGGAACAGAAAGTAGATAAGATTAGAAAGGATGAAGTCAGGAAGGCTTTGAAGAGGATGAAAAGTGGGAAGGCAGTTTGTCCTGATGACATTCCGGTGGAGGTCTGGAAGTGTCTGGGAGAGGCAGCAGTGGAATTTTTATCTAGTTTGTTCAACAGGGTTTTAGAGAGTGAGAGGATGCCTGAGGAATGGAGAAGAAGTGTGTTAGTGCCGATCTTTAAGAATAAGGGTGACGTGCAGAGTTGCAGTAACTATAGGGGGATAAAGTTGATGAGCCATACAATGAAGGTATGGGAAAGAGTAGTGGAAGCTAGGTTAAGGAAGGTAGTGGAAATTTGTGAGCAGCAGTATGGCTTCATGCCCAGAAAGAGCACAACAGATGCAATTTTTGCTCTGAGGATTTTGATGGAGAAGTATAGGGATGGTCAGAAGGAGTTGCACTGTGTGTTTGTAGACTTGGAGAAAGCGTATGACAGGGTGCCAAGAGAAGAGCTGTGGTACTGTATGAGGAAGTCAGGAGTAGCGGAGAAGTATGTCAGAGTGGTGCAGGACATGTATGAGAGGAGCAGGACAGTGGTGAGGTGTGCTGTAGGTCAGACAGAGGAGTTCAATGTGGAGGTGGGACTGCATCAGGGATCGGCTCTGAGCCCCTTCCTGTTTGCTATAGTGATGGACCAGTTGTCAGAGGAGGTCAGACAGGAGTCTCCTTGGACAATGATGTTTGCAGATGACATTGTGATCTGTAGTGAGAGCAGGGAGCAGGTGGAGGAAAACCTGGAGAGGTGGAGGTTTGCACTGGAGAGAAGAGGAATGAAGGTCAGTCGTAGTAAGACTGAGTACATGTGTGTGAATGAAAGGGAGGGAAGTGGAACAGTAAGGTTACAGGGTGAAGAGGTGAAGAAGGTACAGGAGTTTAAGTACTTGGGGTCAACAGTCCAGAGTAATGGAGAGTGTGGGAAAGAGGTAAAGAAGCGAGTGCAGGCAGGTTGGAATGGGTGGAGAAAGGTGTCGGGAGTTCTGTGTGATCAGAAAATATCAGCGAGAATCAAGGGGAAGGTGTACAGGACAGTGGTGAGACCGGCCATGCTGTATGGTTTAGAGACAGTGTCACTGAGGAAGAGACAGGAGTCAGAGCTAGAGGTAGCAGAGCTGAAGATGTTGAGGTTCTCTTTGGGAGTGACAAGATTGGACAGAATTAGGAATGAGTACATCAGAGGGACAGCTCATGTTGGACGTTTGGGGGACAAAGTTAGGGAGGCCAGATTAAGATGGTTTGGACATGTTCAGAGGAGGGACAGTGAGTATATTGGTAGGAGAATGTTGGACATGGGGCTGCCAGGCAGGAGGCAAAGAGGAAGGCCAAAGAGGAGGTATATGGATGGAATTAATGAGGATATGAAGCTAGTGGGTGCAAGGGTTGAGGATGCAGAAGATAGGGATAGGTGGAGAGAGATGATTCGCTGTGGCGACCCCTGAAGGGAAAAGCCGAAAGAAGAAGAAGAAGTTAACTCCCGACTTTCATAGAGTTTTGTGGCTTTATCACTCCTAAAGGTTTATTAATTGCTCCCCATTTTTTATTGCCCCATTATCTATTTTATTGCGAACGTCGGAACCGCATCTTGTCTTGATAACGATTTAATGTCTGATAGATTTTATTGTAATCATTGCCTTGTCCATTATTTTTTAATATTCTCTGCTTTACTGACCTGCGTATATAAAAAACAATCAGCATTTTTATGTAATATTTTGGTAGATATCGGGAGATGCCTTTACACCAACTGACAATATCAAAACACAATGTGAGGTTGAGTGAATTTTGGTCTAATTTCATATTAAGGCTAAGTTAACTAGGTTGAATTAAATGTGGCATTTCCTTTAATTCTATGGATATCTATTTCATTGGAATTAGCTACATGATGCAGTTGTTCCCAAAAAAAGTAAAAGTTAAACAGTGAAGGAAAATAGTTGCAAATTGTTGCTTTTAGAATTGTTGATGTGAGTTAAACTATCATTATTTCAGGCTGTGTTTAGATTACTGTATTACAAAAGCTCTTTATTTTTGCCCTTTTCTGCAAATTTCTGCACAAGTCAGCATGAGGTAAGAGAACTGGCTGCATTTGCTGAGATGAATTGTGTGAATGAGTGTGTGATTGTGTGTGTAATGTATGGTGTTTCTTCAAAAAAACATTTTTCATTTCATTGTAAATTAACTAACTGTCTACATGCCAAATAAAAATCTTGAGTCTTAGGTTCCTAATTTTAGGTTATGTATGTTGTTTTAATAGCAATAAAAACAACCACAGAAACATAAATTCAGTTTACAACCTGATTTATTGTACTAACACTGAAGTTTACAAAAAGTAATGGATTTCATCCTTCAAGTGTCTACAGAAAGTTGATTTCATCTTCATGGAATGAACAAATTTTGTGACTACATCTAATTACAGCATCAATTGTGGTCATTCTGTTTATAACTAAGTACATGAACATACCTTTAATAGTCATTTAATATGAAAGTTTAACTTGAAACACATTGCCAAGCAGAAGTGCACTCAGATTAATTACAGATTAATTTTGTCTGTGACTCAAAGAAGAAGCTGTTATGTGACTGGTTCCCTGTGTTAAGGATGTAAAACCATGATGACAAACCTGACACTTCGTGAATTGTATCATGACGTCTGACACCGAAACCTGACTAGGACTGACAATGAGTATTTTATCAAAATGGCTGCATTAAACCCTGAATGGTTTCTGGTGATAAGTAACATCTCATGGAAATGTCTTGCCTAGATATTCAGGAAAAACTCCAGTCTTGCTCTAGTTTAGCACCTTAGTGTGTATAAAAAAACAGTTCAGGTAATTCAGTTAAAAATACAGAAATTTACCAAAAGAACACAACGGCATCTTGTAGTTTAAACATTCAGTCAGTAATCTTTTAAGTGTTTGTTATTTAACTTTACTGTAGTGTATCCCTTCTCCCAAATCCATGGGTACAATATGTAGTGAACATGATAATGAGGGTGCAACCCACAGATATTTTTCTAGTGAACCTGAAGAGAGAGTCAGCTTAACAAAAAATCTAATTTAAAACCATATATGAAAGATACATATTGCAAATTCAGATAATGACCCTAATGACCAAGCTGACTCCAATAACACACCAGTTCCCCCCTTACATTAGTATGAACTTCAGAAACCCCATCTCCCTCAGCAGACCCATCGAGTGAAACGTTCAAAGAAGCTGGTTTTGGATAGTTGGGAGTAATCTTTTCCTCTGAAAATAGCTGTCTGGTCTCCCAGAGCAAGCTTTGTCAGCACTTCCTTGTCAAGAGCTTCATCTTTGCCCATGGCGATGACAATGGGTACACCCTCTGCCCGGCGCATGGAGTTTATGCCTTCTTCCAGATTCTTCTTGTCGGTGATTCCATCAGTGATAAAGACAAAGGCGATTTCAGCGTTGTTACGAACCATGCGGCTGTTTCCACTCTGAAGGATGTTGTTGACAGCATAAATAATGGCACTGCCCACGTTGGAAGATGCATCCATGTACCTCATGTTTGACAGGCCCTCAGTGATGGCAGTTTTATTGTGGGTAAGTCTGAAGACCGTATCCTGACGGTTTTCACCCCCGTACTGTACCAGAGCCATGCGGATATTATTTCTGTCCTTGGCATTCTGGGCTAAGGTCATACGGTGAGCCACATTATCCACAAACTCACGCACGCTCTGGAAGTTATCCGAGCCCAGACGTTCAGAACCATCCAGCAAGAACACTAGTTCAACAGGCCGCTGAACACAACTGGCTATTGCTGGCTCTGTGGGAGAGAAATACAAAATATTGATCACGGATTAACAACTCATAAAATCTCTGTCTTTGCTGCCTTAAAGGTACACTCCAGGCAAAAAAAACTTGTAACCTTCGATATATCTTCTGTAAACGTGCCTACTTGCGTCTTACAGCGATGACGCAGTGGGCTCTGCAGTGAGATTTCTTGGTTTCAATGCTGAGGAAACCCACTCCTAATACATATCTTAAAAACATCTGAAAAACTACAATGGATATTGGTGTATGAGGGGAAACGGTGGAATGATGTTGACAGGAAATGCATCACTCAACAGATAACGGTATATTCAGGGATGCGACATCAACAAAGCTAGCTGGATACGGCTAATAAGCAATCACTTTGTAAAGTTGTTGATGTTCAACTATCTATGTTCAAGCCAGAAAATAGAGAAGAAGAACTGTGCTAGTGAGAAGGGCAACAGGAAGCAAGCGTTACAAAAAATGACACTGAGCTAAATAACTGATGTTAGCAACAACACAAGTAGCTACCATAATGTTAGCTAGCAATGTTACATGATTAATTATCTTGTATTAATGACCTTACTAGACATCGTACTAGTAGGCACACGATTGAAGACTTCTAACTAGATTGAAGACTAGTTCTCCTACCTCAGTTCGGCTCCTTTTGTTCCGTAGATGGAGCTTCTCTGCGCTCTGTTTTATATTAAATACAGAAAGAATTTTCCTGTTCTTTAGCATCTTCCTTGATGCTATGTAGTTCAATGGACACTGTTACGGAGAAAGCCGAGGCCCAGCCAGATGTTAGATAACTAAATGTTAGATAGCTAAATATGTCAATAATCAGTCAATTATATGTAGAGCTACAGTAATGTAGGGTTGTTAAAGCAATATGATTCAGGTATGTTAGTTAAGTATCTAAGCATGTTAAATCTTTTGTTAGCATGCATTTAGCCATTTTACCGAGAGTTAGCTACTTAGCTGAGATGAAATGTGCACTATAGAGATGGGGACCAGAATTACCCCTCCCATAAAAGCAGCCATTTTCTGTTGGCTTGTAAAAGTCTGAAAAATCACTAAAGTGTAAACATTTCTCCCAGGATATCACAATGTTATCACAATACTGCTGTGATCTATTTTGGAGAAAACATGTCAACTCAGAGAACTCAGAGTGATGGTTCTCTTTCAGAGATCTGGATTGGTTTATCAGTTCATGTTCCCCGAGGTTGAACACATATTGTCATGTTGCATGCTGGGTATTGTAGATTTTACTACTTTGATGTGTGAAAAAAACAACATAAAATCATGAATTCTGTGCAAAATGTGGGCAGCAAGTGATTCGGTCCTGTGCAACAGAATACAACATACCACGACAAATAGCATATTCAATGCTAGTTTTATGTGCAAACCACATGAGCTAATACCCGCAGATCCTTTTTGCATGTGCTGAGCCATGTGACTCTAATACAGCATCAGAACATGGATCTGTTAAAATAAACATAAGTATTGCATGAATATATCAAATGTTGTACATTCTGGAGCTTGTATAATCTGAAACAATAGAGCCTTAGCTACAGACAATAACTTAAATTAGAAACTTGGTTTGTTTGCAGTATATATTTATTAGATATGATCTTGCAGTCCTGGAGCTTTTTCACATAGCGAGAATTGCACATAGCCTTAATACATACAATATCGATGCAGTATTTTGTATTCTGAACTTATTCTCAACTCAGATTTTAACGCTAGTCACACATAGAAATGATTCCCCATGTTCCCCATGTTCTTTATATCGTTAAATGTTAAACTTTCCCTATAGCTGAAAAGATTTAGGCAGAGATACTTATTTTTGGTATTTCCCAGGTTCATGCGTTATATATGAATATATATATATATATATATATATATATATATATATATATATATATATATATTCATATATATATATATATATTCAATCCTATGAGGTACTCTACACTAACTTAAAATTTTATCCCAAAATTAAAGTAAAATGGAAGTGAATTACTGTATGAATGGAACTGGCAGTGAGGTTCGTATTTAATCATGAAAGTCAAGCATGTATTCTATTATAATGTGTAGGCCATAGAGGAAATAAAGCCTGTCGGTATTGTGCAAAGTGCAAAACTTTATCAGAAAATCCCGATGTGGTTTACTCAAAATGCAATATTTACACATATTATGAGTTTTGCTTATCGCCGCGATATCTCAGCTGATTATTTAAAGCTACCGAATATATCTCTTTGCAGAGCCAAAATGCCTCCCAAATCCTGAGGATTTAAGCAGCTTAGCCCAGACTAACAACAATAAGTTGTGCAAGCAAGAAAAGGACTCACAGTCTGTCAGGATACCTTAATTCTATCTCTTAGCCTTGTTCAAGTATATAGAAAATACAATGTAAAAGTATTTAAAAAAGCAGCAGGCACTGAGGTCAGGAGAAAAAGGCTTCCGTCTGAATAATCATCAGTCCTCTAAATTAAAACGTTAGGTCATTATCATGCTTAGCATTACTGACTGCCTAACTGGTCATTGTGCATTAGTGTTTATATTTTAGCCCTGAATACAGCTGTCTCAAATTAATGTTAGTTCAGCAAGCTTTAGAGGTTTTAGTGATTACAATTTCATTTTCTTTTCACATAATCCTACAGCGAGGCCAAGAGCAACTAGTTTTCACCACCAAAAATATATAGCCATAGCCACTTTCTGACAGCCCAGTTTGGCCAAATAATGAGCTGACATTGCCTAACACAACCCCAAGGCTTTGTTAGGGTCACCCAGGAGATCGCCATAGACAACTCTAAAAGAGTCAATGAACAAATTAGTCCACTGCTGTTTCTCTGTTCCGTTGGCGAACTTGGCTCTCTGGGCTGTGTAGGCCATTGTGGCTACAGCCCTGGTGTAGGCATCGGGGGTCTTGACCTCCTGCAGAGAGTTGAGTAAGTTTGAGATGTTTGGGACAGTAGTTGGGACAACGTTCCCTTCCTCTGCAATGAATCCATGTTTGGAGTACCCATTCCAATGAGATGACACATCTGCAAGTGAGCATCGAGACAATAGTTTTAGGAGTCTCCAAGCGACTGGCTCCGCTCACAGAGCACAGTGCAAACTATGCTTGGACTGACTGGATAAATTATTGAAACTTTTTATCAAAGGTGCAAATTTAATAAAGCATTTTATGCTTTTTTTTTTAAAGAGCTATTTATTAATTTTCTGGGCATTAATACTGGTAGTGGCTGTTTGTGGAAGCTAATTTGTTATTTTGATCGTGAGAACTGTTTGAGATTTGCATTTAGGAAAAAAACCCAGCTTTTTAGTTTTTAATAGACATCACAGGAAATGTAATGTCTTGAAGCATGTTCTCATTAAGTCCTTTAAAATGTTAGGCTTTAATCTTTATTTCTCCTTATATCAGTATTATTTCTGCTTATATCATTTCTAATATTATTGCCCCCCCCCCTTGAATTCCCCCTTGAACTGCCACTCAATAATTATATTGTGAATTTCATGTGTTTGACAGACAAATGACAGACAGTAGAGTTTTTCCAGTGACCCTGTTAAAAATGAATCGAATCTTACCAGATTTGCATGGAAGGTCAGGGCAGACAATCACTGGGTCTAAAACAATAAACAGGAATTGAGGCATTTCCACATAATAGGAACAGCTGAAACATTAACAGTGGTATATAATGGAGATGAGGTTGCATATATACACAGATGGACAACTTACTTGGACAAAGAACAGTCTCAATCCTGTCAATGAATTCTTCTGCCACCAGATCAGCAAACCGCCTCATGCCCATCACCCTATCTTGCCTGTCACAGGCAATGGACTTCAAACTCTCAGATTCTTCTTCCTTTTCAAACATGTCTCCAACACCAATGGCATTTACATCGACGCTTTTATTCTGGCACAGGTAACCTAGCAATGTGTCTTGATCCCGGGGATCAAAGCGACCATCAGTGATCACCACCACGGTCACTTTAGCCTTGGCACGTCGACTATCACGAATCAGGTTGTCGTAGGCAAATTTCAGAGCAGACGGAGTCCATGTGCCTCCAGCGATCCATTCCAAATTCTTCACCGCATCTTTGAAGGCTGAAAGGGAATCGATCTTGGAGTCATTGAGCTGGATGGCCTGGAAGGTTCCACTGTGACTGTACTGGACCACACCAACACGTGTTCCTGCAAGAAAAGACAGCACATCATTGGCAATAATGACAGAACACAAACAATATCTTCATTTACTTTTTGATGATGATAGGTGTAGGTGTAAACTGCGCGTGCCTGTCTCTGATTTAGGGTCCTTAGCCATTGAGCCCAGTCGGTTGATGGTGTTGATTACAAAGTTCTTCTCCAATGTGAAGTTTGTTAGTCCCACACTCTCAGAGCTGTCAATCACAAATACAATATCCAGTGCTCCACACCTCTTCTCACAATCTGAAACAAATAAGAAAAATAAGGAAAAGAGTAAGTAACCGAAAGATTTTATCTAGACTAGACTGACACAGGAAATGTCACTTACCACAACATCCACAGGTCTCTCTGATATAGTTCATGATATCACATTCCTGATTAAGTGAAAGATAATCCAATTACTAAATTAAACCTCTGAAATGCCAGTGCAAGATAAATCCAGAAAAACTAAAGATCCTTGGACTTTACTTACAGTAAGGCCTGGGTCTCCCTCTGGACCAGGATCACCCTGTCAAAAAGAAGGTTTGTTCTAAGTAAAGTGTTCTAAGTATAAAGCCAGAAAGTCTTTCGTTTATCCTCATATTTTTTTTTATTTTTTTCCCCTCTTTCTTCTTCTTCTTCTTCTTCTTCTTCTTCTTCTTCTTCTTCTTCTTCAGCAACTGCTTTGTCCTGTTTATAATCATCTCAATAGCATATACTCAAGAACCACTTTAGTAGAAAAACTTTAACACCAGTGTAAAGACGTAATCAGCCAGTCATATGGCAGCATTGACAGGCCAAAAGCTCCAGTTAATGTTAATCTTGAATAACAGAATGAGAGAAAAGAGTGACCTCACACTCGGACAACCATGAAATCATGACATGACTGTCAGTGAAAGACAGACTGGATTGAGTATTTCAGATACTTTGCAAAAACGTTGCAAAAACCAAAAGCATCCAGTCTTGTTGATGAGGGAGGTCAGAGCCAGACTGGTTTGAGATGACTTCAAGGCTATGTAACTACTAGATATCCACCAGCAGAAACGCATCTCAGAATGCACAGCATATTGAACATTGAGGCAGGTGAACTACAATACTGAAGACCACATTTGCCTTGAACAGGGATCTGTGGCTACAGTGGACAAAGGGTCAGTGCTGGCACTTGATTGTATGGCTGTATGAATAAGTATTTACATTTACATTACATTCACAAAATTTGGCAGATGCTCTTATCCGGAGTGACTTACATTTATCTCATTTATACAACTGAGCATTTGAAGGTTAAGGGCCTTTCTTAAGGGTAACAAGCTTGGCAGTGGGGATGTGAATTCACAACCTTTTTGTCATGGATAGCGTGGCTATGCCCTGTGGGACCACTATGGGGCTTCCAGCGAGGGTTTGTTTGTCTGTGCCATGTGCTTTTGTTTTGGTTTTGTGTTTTTCTTTCCCTTATGTTTGCCCTGCCTCTGTACACCTGTCCCTCGTGTCACATTGATTGTCCTTCCTATTTATACCTCCTGTTTTGTGCTTGTGTTTGGTGAGTCCTTGTTGTAATGTGTGTGTCTTTTTCGTTACTCGAGGTTTCGTTTTGGCGGTTATTTTTTCCTGTCGTTATGGTTTGCCTGTTCTGTTCTCGAGGTTTTTGCTTGAGGTCACTTTTTTCCCCAGTGTTCATGTGTATGTATGTGTTTATTTTATAATAAAACACTGTTTCATGGCTATCCTTGCACCTTGGGTCTGATTTCCCCTGTCTGGCAATGTCTGATCCTGACACTTTTGATCAGTAGTCCAATGTCTTAACTATTAAGCTACCACTTCCCAGGTCTTTCACTGTCGAAATATACACAACCCACTCCAGACCTCCCAGTGTTCTGAGTTTCCAGTGTGGCCACTTCTACTTTCCGGACTTGTCTGATTCATCCAGACACTCTACCCCTGGTTGGAGTCTTGTCGCTTGGTGGTGCTCAATGCTGCTGTGGATAGATCTGCGTGGACAGCCTGTGACCCAGGGGACTGCTGTGGATAGAACCACTTGGAGACTATCTTTGAACTGCCGTTGCCTCAGTCGGCTTTTGGCAGGAAGGAATTAATGCTAAGTCAATAATGAGCGGAGAAACTATACCGACCTACTAGCTCTTGGTTGATGTTGTAGAAAGGATATCAACATTTGCATTATTTACTGTCCAGGGTCACCCAAATGAGGCTTAGGTTCCCTTCTGAGCCTGGTTCCTCTCAAGGTTCATATCATCTTAGGGAGTTTTTCCTTGCCACCTTCGCCTCAGGCTTGCTCATTAGGGATAAATGTAAGGGATAAATAATAACTTAACTTTAATCTTCATGATTTTTACTTCTTTAAACCTGCTTTGAGACAATGTCCACTGTTAGAAGCGCTATACAAATAAATTGAACTGAATTGAACATTTTCATAGTTTATATTTTCTAAGCATAGTATTGTTCAGTGGATCTACTTACATCTCTGCCTGGTTCTCCATTAGGCCCTCTTCTTCCAGGCTCTCCATCAGGTCCAGATTCTCCCTAACATAAAGAACATCCTTATTCTTCACATACACAGTAACTCCATAGTACATGGCTATTCTAGAGGTCAGCCTCTTATGATATGAACACTGGAAGAAAATAAATGTAGTAGATTTAATGTTTGCTCACAGACTCTCCTGGTACTCCTTTCTGTCCCGGCTCTCCTTTTTGACCGCAGTCTCCTCTGGCTCCCCGAGCTCCAGGTCTACCTTTATCTCCTTGTGCACCCTGCAAAAATGATATTTTGAGGATAAGTTGCAAGAATTGCTTCATATATAAAGTGAAATAAATTTGACATACTGAAGCAAATATGAGTTACCATACCGGTTCTCCTCTTTGTCCATTGTAGCTGAATCCTTGTCTGCCTTTGTCACCCTTTGGAATAAAAGAGAATAACATGCACTTAAATCAGCAGTGTGATAATAACAGAACAGCAAAGATGGCATAGCTTGAAAAAGAGCAAAAATTAACTAAGCATGTTAATTCAGAAATTTAGAACAGAACACACAGGGAGTCATTAAAAGCTGTCTATGATGATATAACATTCATCAACACAGGCATAAACAATGTCCATTGTGCATTAAGATACCCAGATGAACACATGGCAAAAACACATGACAAAATGATAAAAATTTTTTTCCATATAATTATATCATTTGTTTGCTATTTCATTTTAGCTATTTTTCTTTATTTTACAGATGGGATTAAAAACTGCAAGACAAAAAACTGGTGTGAATGCTACTTAATAATTAGCACCTTTTCTATTTATCTATCTATAGATTTATTAAATTCATCTAGAAACAAATGAAACCACGACCCAAAAACACATGCATGTCCCATGTTTCTTGCCCTTTTTTTGTCTGCTCAGTTTGTTCACTGGATTTCAATTCAATTCAAAGCACTCCATGTTGTTCCTTTATAAGTTCTTTACAAGTATAAGGCTTTCTTTTTAAGTCTTTTTTCTGTAGCCTGAGAATATTTTGAGATTTGCTGGAATGTTGGACGCACGATTGGTCCCGGGGGTCCTGGGTCACCTCTTGGGCCAGCATCACCAGGGTCACCACGGCTTCCCTACCACAAAGAAGGACCATTTAAGATTTTTTAATATTTTACAACATGTGAAACGACGTAATATTTTAACAATTTAAAACTCAATATAAAGTCCAAAATTCAATAACAATAAAATGTAATACAAAATCCCAAACAAGAAAATTGTTTTATATCAGTTCCTCCGTTCTGATTCCAACAGGAATAATATAACTCATATGAATATATAAAAAATGTTTTTGGAGCTGTTCACATTCACCATCTCATTGCAGTGTTACATAGTACACTGTGTTGTGCTGTGGTCTTACATTTCTTCCTGGCTCTCCTAGTTGTCCTGGTGGACCTCTTGGTCCTGGAAGTCCTGCATCTCCCTAAACACATTCAGAAAATATATACTTAATCTCTGGATGCATTAATAATACTTGTAATAATAATTAAATCATTGTTATTATAATAATTACCTTGGTTCCTTTACTGCCAGCATCACCTGGAAGCCCTCTTGGACCTTCAGATCCTGGTTCACCCTGAAACACATACCATTTCTCATTCAATTAGTTGCTGAGGCAATATAACCGCCCTAATACACAGGGATAAACCAATCAGCTCCTACCTTTTCACCTTTTGACCCATTTTGTCCCTGGCCTCCCTTTGGTCCAGGGTCTCCTCTTCTTCCCTAATGAGACAAAAAGAAATGATGAGCTTTCAGTCTCGTATGTCCACATTACAGTGGATAGAGATGTGTAGCAATACACATGATTTCACTTACTAGGTCACCTTTAGGGCCAGGACCTCCAACTCCACCCTGAAAATCAAAATGAAAGCGTTACGAGCAGGAACATTTCTTAACATAAATAAAATACCAGGAAAAAATACAGAAATACTAACTTTAGGGCCCTTCTGCCCAGGGACACCTGGTGTGCCTGGACTACCTCTCTCACCCTGCAGGAAGTTTCATGATTAATATGATTATAATAATAATTATTATTTTTACTGTTATTATTAATTAATTAATTCCTTTATTAGAATTATATGGTGTACCTTGGGACCAGGGTCTCCTGGTGGGCCAGGTGGCCCTTCTCTCCCAGATCGACCTGGATCTCCCTAGAAACAAAGGTGATTTCAGATCATTCATTCATTCATTGCCTACTGCTTATCGGTAGACAATAAGCAGGTCACGGGGAGCCTGTGCCTATCTCATGTGTGCCTAAATTGTCCATAGTGTGTGATTGCGTGAGAGTGTGTGTGTGCCCTGCGATGGGTTTGCAATCACACACTACAGACAATTTAGAGATGCCAATCAACCTACAATGCATGTCTTTGGACTGGGGGAGGAAACCGGAGTACCCGGAGGAAACCCCCAAGGCACAGGGAGAACATGCAAACTCCACACACACATGGCGGAGGCGGGAATCAAACCCCCAACCCTGGAGGTGTGAGGCAAATGTGCTAACCACCAAGCCACCAAGCCACCGTGGCACCCTTGATTTCAGATCACTGTACAGTAAAATACAAAAAGTTATTTTTTTCTGTCAAATTAATCTAATACCTTCTCTCCAGGAGCTCCTCTTGGGCCACTGTCTCCTACATCACCAGCATAACCATTAGGGCCCTGTTAATAGAGTACACATCTATAATTACACAATAATTACACAGATTCTGTCTGCTTTTTGCTTACAAAAGGAACATCACACACATACCTTTTCACCTGGTTCACCTTTACAGCCATGAGCCCCAATGCGCCCAATTTTGCCCTACAAAAACGATTATGATTGTTTTTTTAATTCATGAGGCATTTATTTTTTAGCTGCTGAAATATCAAGTTTAATCCATTTCAATCTCTTACCTTCTGACCATCAGTACCATTGCGTCCAGGAATTCCTGAAACCCCCTAGTAAAGCAAGACAAACCTAATTATATTACTTGGTATTTATTGAAAAGTGCCAGAATTTATAATTTGAGTGTTTTATCTGTATTAAAAGTATGAGTTATAAAGACAGAATGATCTTTACCTTCCTTCCTTGTGAGCCGATTTCTCCCTATAATAAAAAATATGAAATAATTTATTAAATAATTACATTACATATTTAATTGCTATAGTTTTCTATATGCCATGTAAAAAAAAAACCTACCTTTTCACCTTTGGCACCACGTTCTCCCTAAAACAGCAGAAAATAAAAAATGTCAGGCACATATAATATCTGGAATAGACACTAAAAACACTGAATGTTCATTATAAAATACTTACTTTTGGTCCAGGGTAGCCAATAGGACCTTCAATACCAGGATCACCCTGTAAGTAAACACAGAATAAAATGAAACTTTGCATCACAGAGCTGTGGGTTCATGTCCATTACAATGATCAACTTGCAGTCCTGATTTCTCAAGGTTTTATGATAATCTCAGAGGAACTGTTTTGTAAGCAGGAAGTAAACACTTGAGTTCCCAAGTCCTGAGTAAAGTTAGAAGTTCCTCACCGAAATTAGAAAATCTAACTCAGGAAAATTGAATTGAAAAAATACATTGAATTGAATTGAAAAAGAATTAATTAGTAAATTAAATATACAATTAAATACTAAGTGCTTGTTTATCAGCTACTCAAATATACTACTGAATCCATCAAAAAGCACAATCATAAAATGTAGAGTAACTACGCATGAAATAAGATTTTCATTGTGCCAGTGAATATAAACCAATTTTGACCAGCTAACAAATTAGAAGAAAAAGCATTCAAATCTAAACCATTAAAGCGG
Source organism: Hemibagrus guttatus (assembly GCA_033459395.1). Classification (NCBI taxonomy): domain Eukaryota; kingdom Metazoa; phylum Chordata; class Actinopteri; order Siluriformes; family Bagridae; genus Hemibagrus; species Hemibagrus guttatus. The sequence continues at coordinate 5,318,202 of JAUCMX010000010.1, read as the reverse complement.
CTATCTGCAACTTTGTACAACAAATTTTTGTAATATTTTTAAGTCATTAAATGTTTACTACATTTGTACATTTCTGTTTACTCACTTTACTTCATTATATATAGCATAAATCATTGCATTGTTTGTAGGTCTTATTGATATTATATAAAATAATTTTAACGCGAATAACGCAAATAAATTACGGAAACACACAAAGGTGTTTCATTAACGTAATTTGCGTCACGCAGATGATACGGGAGGGGAGTTTCTCACTCTTCACATCTACAACGGCACAAGCACCAGTAACTCTGGTAGGTGGAAATTTCTCTTTTAAAAGAAAATTGGATGGCACTCTGGATAATCTTGTGTGCATTCACTGTAACGAAGGACTGGCCTACCATCGAAGCTCATCGAGTTTAAAATATCATTTAAAAGCAAAACACTTTTCACTTGCAGGACACATAGTGCACAAGAAGAGGGTTGCTCTGGAACCTGAAAATGTTAACAAACTTGCATTCCTTAGCAGCTGGTTAAATGCTGACTAGAAAAATAAGCCTCTGTGTGTTCTGTTTTAGTTTGGCAAGCAGGAAATTGAAATTGAATTGAGATTGAACCTATTCTGATGGTTCAATTTTGTGAAATGATGGCAAAAATAAACATGTTAAACAAAATAAATAGTGCATGTTTAATTTCACTATAAGTGTGAGATTAATCACAGTTACTCACACAAAAAGAGTGTGATTAATTGCGATTAAAAAATGTAATCTATTGACAGCCCAAAAAATATATTTTATATATATATATATATATATATATATATATATATAAAATAAAGAAGAAATAGAATTAATGAAATGTTAAAAAATATGTTTCATTTCTCAGGCAAAGTGGTTACCAGCTTGTATAGGTGTATTTGATCAACATATTTTGAATAAAAAGATGTTTTAAAGTTGTAATACTTGTTTATTACTTATTTTGTTAGATTTTGAGTGAATTTTCAGCATTAAACTTGAGAAATGCTCTACCTCTATGCAGTGCATTCCCACGAAATAATATGCCAAAGTCTAATGAAATGATTACACTGAATTTAGTGCTAACTGAAACTTTGAACAATGTTATACTTGAGATGTGACTGGTAAACATATCTGCTGTATACTAGCCACACACACTCATACTATTTGTTGTACAGTCTGTTGATTTAAGATTTGGTTTTACGTTTAAACATACCATTTTATTATGTTTTATGTGAATATATTTGGCTTTAGCATTTCTTGAAATGCATTAATAGCTTGTACTCACAGGGGGGCCTCTGTCACCTTTGGGACCTGGAATACCACTGTCTCCTTTGGCTCCCTGTAACCATCATTAAAGAATTAAAGAATATATCTATATTAAATACAATTACCTGTAGTGAATGTGATGAAGTCCCAACTTACTTTCTGTCCCCTGGGACCAATTGGACCAGGGGGTCCAGGAGTTGGCTGGCATTTTATACTGTAGCACTGTCAGAAAAACACAATTCAATGTAAAATAAGCTGAACGTTCATTCATTTGTTTAACAGTCCATTACTGTTGAGAGCATATGATGGTTATGGTATAATAAAAGTGAAACGACTCAAGGGATCTTACCTCTTGATAAGCTTGATGCAGCTGGAGAACAACAAAAAGGGAGGCAGATTAAAACAAATTTTTTTTTTTCACACAATGAAATCACAAAGTACACACAAAATAAAACGAAAACATGAGCAAACTGAATTCAATACAGTTTAAGAGACAAGCTAGAACAAATAAAGCCAGGGTATGGAGCAAGACATTACCATGGTGTTGTAAATGCGGTCAATATGTTCGGTTAAAATCTCAGGCCGTCCTTTGGAGAGATCGACAGCCATGTAGTTGCTGCGGTAAACTCCGACAGGAGAATTGGCAATTTCTCTGAGACCTAGTTCCTCTAGGCTGTTGGATGATGCTATGGAAAATATCTTAATGCCCTTATCCCGAGCCCGCTCGGCTGCCACCTTGATGCCGCCACAGGGGTTCCCAGTCACATGGCCATCTGTGATGACGACTGCGAAGCGCTGTGTCTTGGTGGTGTTCGCAGGATCCGAACTTTTAATCATAATCTCCTCACTCATTTTCTGGAGGGCACAGTCAATGAAGGTGCCTTTGCCTAAATAAGTAATCTTCTTTAATTTGCTGATGAAGTCATCCTTGCTGGTGAGTTTGCTAATGATCGGCTGTGTCATGGAAAAGTGCAGTCCACCCACAGCCCAGGTAATCTTCACCTTGCCCTTGTACTCTATGTCTTCCAGCTTTTCAACAAATTTCTTGGTGAAATTTGTGACACTCTCAACCAGGCTACCTGGTGGAGGCTCCTGGAGAGCAATGGTCTCTGATGTATCGATAACGAAATACAGGTCTATGGGGCATTCTTCTGTTTCTGAAGAATATAACACATGCAGTGTGGTATCATTAAAATGACTCTTGTTGGGCAAGAAAATCTCATAATACTTCATAATACTTTACAAGAAATATTAATATCATAAAAACTGTATTCAGTTATTACAAATGTATACTACTGTAGTTATGTCTAATAAAGTTTGTATATTACTATTACTTTTTAGTTCATATATATATGAAAATCCTTCTAGAGCTTCTGATTATTTCTATATTTTAACTGTATATTTATGTAACTGTATTAAACAGTAAATTAGAGTTGTTGCCACAGATTAGAGCAAATTTAAGGACAGCAAAATAATTCTTAATAAGTGAAACTGAAGGACATTTTAGTCTTAAGTTACCATCAAAAATGTATTTCATGCTCAACTGATAGATTTGCTGTTTAAATAGCATTAAATAGCACTGAAGCAGTAGCGTGATCCATGTAACGGGCAACACTCACGGAGACATTCCGCCGCCTGGCCAACTGACGCGATGTACAGTAAGCACAGGATAATCGCTTTAAACAGCATCATCCTCCTCTTCCACGTTCCTGAAGGAAAACACATGATCAGGGACAGTATAGCTTTATAGTTTAAACGTCTTTAAAAATGAAACAATTTTGAGATAACCACAACTTTGGCCCTCCACAGAAAGTGTTCTAGTTTCCTGAATAAAATGATTTCCTTGCATCAAAACCATATTTTTCACACCGGTAGCAGACTATGTATATTAGACAAGAGATTAGAAGAGCTAATAATCAAGAAGCACTTTAGGGCAAAACTTTTCCGCATTAGTTCTATCAAAATTTCAAGGCTTTTCTGTACTTTCTGTGTGTCTTAAGCCTAATTAAAGTAATTCAATATTAAGCATATTAAGTAAGAATAGGAAAAGGGCTCAGTGTTCTCCAAATCTGTTGCATCAGTCATTTCACATTGACTGACTACCTTTTATTTGTAAATGGCATTTATTTACTTAGTCATGCAACCAGTGATATTAACATATAACATAAGTTTGGCCAGGAAAAACTGCTTCTCATCAGTAACTACTACGTCCCATGTTTATACCAGATGTTTTTAGGTGTCTTGAGAATCGGGTTTCTATTGTGGGAAATTATATGGAAATATAAACATGAATGAAGTCAAAAACATGAAAGAATTGTGAGTTATAGATGCACCCAAGCTGTTCTTGGTTTGTGCGTTGTGAAAGGAGGCTTTATGACTCAGGAATTTATGACACAACTCCAGAACTGATAACACAGACATCTTCTTCTACAAACAAGCCAAAACCCAAAGAAAAAAAAATCAGATCAGCCAAAGGAGGTACTCAGATAAACAGAGACTGCTGCTGTGTCTGTAAATTTTTTCGATATGTTATACCTACAAAATAAACACCTGCACAATTGTCTCTAACCTAAATGCCTCTAACCTTCCTGATTTTCCCCCTAATTTAGTGCCCAAATCCCACCCATCAGACAACTCCCCACATCACACAGCAGTTACAAACCAGTGAGTCTGAAGGCTATCACTTGCTTCCTCCAAAGCATTTGATGCCAACATACTGAAATCGCTGCCCATGCACACTCAGAGGGTAGTGTAACACATGTGGAGTAAAGCAGCATCGTCCACTTCTGAATGCTCAAACTCACAGCCGCCCATGTTTGGTCAGTGTTGCCATGCTTGACAGAGAGGAGAGAGAGTATACCACACCTCCCTCCCTAAAGGCATGGCCAAACTGTATTCAGCACTTCATACCTCCCTTTTCCCATAAAGCCTCCAACATTTCCCTTTTCACATTTACTCACGGTGCAGACCAGTCTATGGAGCTATGCATTATACGTGTTGGCTTCAAGACCCCACCATAGGTGTAAACTGGTGTAAAACCCAGATATACAGTCAAATGAAAATTATATCCGGATTTCTATAAAGCTGCCAATTGACAATGTATATGAACACGATAAAACTTAACTGAAATCATCCTGATTCCTGAAGCCTAAGATCCCAAGATCAGTGGCCTGAATGATTACAGACCAGTTGCTCTAATATCCATAATAATGAAGACTATTGATCGATGCATTCCAGGATGGCTCAGAAAGACCACCAAAGACTTCCTTGGCCCCTTGCAGTTCATCTACACGTAGTACATGACTGGATCATTTATATATGCCTACATTTTATTCACCAGCATCTCAACACACCTGGAACATTTGGCCCATATGTGAAGACTGAGACTAAAATTACTCAGTTTAAACTGCTGTACTCCATCTGCTAGTAAGATTTCCTGACAGACAGACAGATAGTAGGGCATTGTTGCAAAAACACATCAGATGCTGATACAAATACTCTCTTTGTTGTCAAAAAACAGAAGGAAGAAGGCTTGATTAAAAGCCAGACAAAGAATCTACGATGGCAAACGATAAATTTCCCTCAGTCAGACTCGAACATCTCTGACACAAATCTGAAACCTCACTGTTTAGCATCATTTGTTAAGAAATTGAGCTCCTCTTTAAGATGAAAAAATTTTCATCTTTATTGAGATCAGAAGTTGTAAGCAATAATTTTAAAGGCAATTGGTGCGAGTATGATGGTGTCTGCTTACTGAAAATTGCACTACAAAAACACATTTCTAATTTAGCTGGATAACAGATAAAACTTGCTAATCACATCAGTTCTAATCAGCCTGAAGACTATGCACTGGAATGATTTATTTTATTAAGTTAAACTCAGCCTACATGTGAAATTGATGATCATTAGCACCTGCTTGGTATAATTGATTAATCATGCACCTGTTTCTGATCCTAAAAAATCCCTGACTTTGTGTAAGATCCTGTCACACCAAATATTGATCGGATTTAGATTTTTCTTCTGCTTGCTACAAAATTAATATTTTGTAAACTGATAAAAAAAAAAGAACAATTAATATATATATATATATTTAAAGCCTTATACTTGTAATTATTGTCTAATTTCACAGCACACGTGCCTAAAACATTTGCACAGTGCTATATAATTAATATTGTACACAGTATACAGTAATTTACTCCGGCTGGGACATCAGTCCATCAGAGGGTTATAAATTGTATGGAATTTTATTTAAAAATACGGAGATGTTAATTAAGAATTAAGAAGATTAACATGTGTAGAATATCTAATATACTACATGCTGTGTCCTACTTGCTGCTGTGCATTAAAATCCAATAGATTGATCCAATGATGGTGCTAGATGAGCTGGTTTGATTGTTTCATGAAAAAAAAAGTCTACTTCTGTCAGCCAAGAAAAAGAAACTGAAGCTAAAGTGAGCACAGACACACGGAAACTAGACAGCTGGAAAAAGAACCAGAGAGACACTCATGGTTCAGACAAAAGGATAAGACAGTATTATGCTTACCTCTAGGCTATAAGTCTGGTCTCATATCTTATATCCTGTTTTGTGGACGTTCACTATTTATGTAACACCTATTCACTACAATTTGAAATGTCACTTAAATATAATCTAAAAACAATTATTTTATCCTTAATAGACATGAACATCGAATCAGTTGTAGCTACTAAAGGTCAGTTTACATGAGAAGCTTTTATAATGTAGCTTTTAGCTGCAGACATGCTTATTTTTTAACCAGCTGCCACAACCAGCACTGTACACATTTCACACATTCTAAAGGAAAAGTGGGCAGCTCACTGAATAGTTGATTTGATCTCACAACAATTCACCTAATCACACCTTTTAACTATTTTTACTAGAGGGTGCCTGTTTTGGGTTGCTCAGAAGCATTGTAGATTTTCATAAGTATTTCTGTTTTTCTCTAGCCTACAAGGGGCAATCTAAGCACAGAAAAGCTTTAACCTTCCTTACTTTATGCAGGTGTAGCAAAAGTTAGCCAATAAAAGGAAAGTTTTTCTCATCCTGGAGAAAGTTGGTGAGTTCAACGTGTCACTGACCAGTATAAGCTGTCTGTGTTTCCTGCCAAACAACCATGGTCTATTAACAAACCTATCAAACAATTAGATATAATCTAATCTCAGTTTCCAGGCCAGTCATTTGTCCCATGTGGGCTCTCAATTGCTTTATGGAATTAACTGTCAATGGCCAGGCAACTGATAAACTGTTTGAATGTTTTAGGGAGCAACTTAAAGGTGCTCAGCTGTCTAAAGACAGAGTAGCCCAGAGGATAAAGGAAATGCACAAGTAATCATACTTATTTAGTAAAAACATCTAGCAAATATAGTATTCTAGCTCTGCCAAATTTCACTCCATCTAAACATGTTACAACCCTATGCAAAGACTCATTCATTTTGTATAAATGCTGTAAGATATCAATCCAACGCTAATCACTAATGGTAAATTTTAGTCTTGATATGAAGTCTGTAATAACCTCAAAAGCATATGATGATACATAGACGTCTCTGAACAGTCAAATCGAGTCAGGTGGGTTTTTATTGTCATTCCTCTATTGAGCGTGTATATACATTAGAATGAAAAGAAATGAAATGCTTCTCCGGGTTCATATTGAAACACATACATATGTATAGAATAAGTAAAATGCAAATACACAACCATGTATGATGAATACAAGACAAAAAACACACAGAACAGTATTCTCAGTCCTTTTTCTCTAATATTGGTGAGTTACACTGCACCTTTTTTTTTATTTTTATAAATGTACCTATTAATCAATTGAAAGACTAATGATCTAATAAAGATCCATGTCTAAACAATGCAAATCAAGTTGACAGTAAGCTCCATGTGTCATGCCTAAGTACTAGCTTCCCTTGAGTTTTAATTGGAGGTATAAATATTATTTGATTTTATTGTTATTACTTATACTAGCTACTTGAGGGCAAGTGTTACCTCAGTGGTTAAGGTGTTCAACTGTTGATAGGAAGGTTTTCAGGTTCAAAACCTAGAACCACCAACCTGCCACTGCTGGGCCCTTGAGAAAGGCCCTTAATTGCTCAGTTGTATAAATTACTCTGTTCCTTTTCTCTGATAATTTAATGCATTTTTATGTTATGTAATAAAACTTAAATAATCAAGCTAACATTTTTGTATATATTCTTTTAAAAAATACCCTACTAACTCTACTTTGACTTCCATTCTTTCAGTATCCTGATGATCAGGAACCTGTCAGTGGAATTTGAATATACAACTTTATTTAATAACGGCCAATAAACCTAAAAAATGTACTCCCAGACACAGTGAATACAGTTATACGATTTGAATCACATAATGCAAAAAAAACCCCCCAAACTAGTGTAATTAAAAAACATAACATCAAAATTATGACCACCATTGCTAATTGTGTTACGGGTAGCAGGGCTGATGGTGAACCACTAGGGGGCTCTCAGTAGGGGTTGTCATGTGATGTCTGGTTTTGTTTACCTCGGCCATGTGTGTTAGTTAAGCCCCGCCCTGTCCTATTGTGTATTGATTGATGTTCACCTGTTCCTAATGTTTCCTGATTATGTTTCCTATATATAGTCCTGTCTTTGTCTTCTTTAGTTGCTAGTCCTCGTGTGTATGTAGGCTGATGTGGTGTCGTGATTTCTGTTTTATGGTCCTGTCTCGTGTTCCATGTTTAATAAAACCCCTTTTTGTTTCACGGAAGCTTCACGTTGGGTCTGTTCCATCCAGCCGGACACCGCCGGCCGTAACAAATTGAGTAACATTCACATATTATTTGTTAACACATGTTATACATATGTTTATAAAACTTGCAACCTCCAACTCACACCAAAATATTTGGCTTGTAGCATGTTTTATTTGTAGGATTTACAATTTTGACCTCTGGATGTAGCAATATGAGAACCACCAAACATGAATAAAATTCCTCAAAGAAAACTAAAGGACATATAAAAGACTACTTCTTTTGCTTTGCACCAATTTCATCTAGAACATTAGCCTCTGAATTCACAAGACTCTGTAGAAAACAAGTGGGCAGCCATCTTGACTGCCTGTAATCATGTGATGTTGGATGGAAAATTGGGTGATTAGTGAATGTCAGAATTTGAGAGATGACAAAGGCCCTTAACTCTCAACTGCCTCAGACTTTGTATCATGGCTGATGCTTTGTATTAAATAATTTTGCCAATGTATCAACATACAGTTCACTATATATGGTGCATATGTCATTCTATTACATATAATGGCATAGAAGTAGGCAGTACTTCATTTACAGTAAAGTAATACGTTACATAGCATAATATAGCTCATAATGTACAGCACGTTTGCTTATTTGGCTGAGAATTATATAACTTTCAACTGAGCTACAAGTTTTTGTACTTTTTTTTGAACTGACTGCGATGCAAAGCCTTAACCACTGGGCCACAACGACGATCTCAACTAGCTTACAATGATTCACCCATTTCTTCCACCAAATTAACTAACAGGAAAAGGTCGCACTGAAATTAGCTGAGGTAGCTGAGGATGGGTTTGGAGCTACAGGTTGGAAGGTTGTCAGTTGAAATCTCACCTCTGCCAAACAGCCATGGTTGGGTCCTTCAGCAAAACTCTTAACATTCAGTTGTATCTTGCATAAAATATTGATTAAAGTTGCTTCCTTGTTAAAAAAAAAAGCATCAGTCAAATGAGCAAATGTTTTGTATTATGTCTTATTTTATATTGTTTAAGATAGTTTTCAGGTGTTTACTGCAAATTTTGCATCACTTTAATGCCAACCCTGCTGCCAGACATTTTGTACAATATAAGGTCAACAATATTGTTTCTATTTGGTTTTAGTGGACCGATAGGCTATAAATTAAGCCTCTAAAGTGCAGACTGGGCCTAAGCTGGACTTCATTAGTACGAAACTAATGAAGTCCATTAGGATTAGGAATTGAAAAGGATTTCAATTAAAATGTTACTAAATTGAAACTATTTACACTGTACGATCTGAACCAGACTTTCATCTTAAGTCGCAATACTGCAGTCAAGGCTGAAGTTAAACGGTCAAAAGCTTGACCGTCTCATCTGGAAAAGCGTTAACACATTCTTCGCACAATAGACCAACTTCACCGATGTCCACCAGGTTCCTCAGGAATAGTTTAGTTATGGAAATTCTGCTTGATGCATGATGAGGCACGCGTTTTATTTTCATCATCTTCATCCGAGCAAAAGACCGTCTATGCGTTTGGCTGTTATAATCCAGCACACTGTGCCACACTGTGAGTTTATAAATCCTATCATTTCACAGAATAAATGTAAATCATGCACAAAAAGAGAACAGCAACGTCTTATACATTCAGCTCACATGGTGAGAATTTTCCGAGTAATAAGAGAATAATCCGAGTTTTGCAAACCCATAAAGCATAAAGCTCGATATATTATCTTCTTTTCTTTTTTCTCCAACCTTTTCTCCATCACCGTGCCTGTGAGAAGTCCATGGAAAAAGCATTAGTTTTAAAAAGTTGATACTCACCTCACCTCACCTCAACCACAACCGGATCAGAAATCCTTCAGTCAGGATATCTGGGAATAATTAGAAGATACAGTCTATCGAGCGTACATTCCGACAAATGGTGAAGCTGGAATAAGGAACGAACTCTGTGCAGAAGACAAGAGGACTCACTGCGAGTGTGTGTGTGTAAGTGTGTGTGTAAGTGTGTGTGTGTGTGTGTGTGTTCGTGCGCGCCTCCTCCCTGAAGCTCCCTCCTTCTTTATGCGCTCTGGTGGAGAACCGTGCGCACACACGGGGGAGCTGTGTGTCCACTCAGCCGAACCATTAGCCCGCTCCCATTTTATATTCCATACACTTTTATTTAGTGAAGAATAGAGCTTGAGATGGCGGGACCCGGACGAGTTAAAATCGTCTATTTAATAGCCCTCAACAGGACCAGAGTCCCCCACACTTTGAGTTTCACATCTTCAAACCTTGAAAGAAATGCCAGGCCCATGAACTTGGCAGTATGTCTTTATTAGGTAACACACCCAGCCACTAGGTTTTTTGCCCATTTTTTGCCCATAAGAGTTACAGGTCATTCAAATAGTGTACAGCAATCTTCAAATAATGACACAGATTTTTAATTGGATTGAGGTCTGGGTTTTGACTAGGCCAATTCAAGGCATTTAAATGTTTCCCTTTAAACCACTCCAATGTAACTTTGGTAATATACTTTGGCTTATTGTCCTGCTGGAAGGTGAACCTCCAACCCATAATGCCAGTCTCAAATCTCTGACAAACTGAAACCTGTTTTCATCAAGAATTGAGCAGTTTTTAGTGCCATCTATCTCTCCTTCAATCCTTCACTGTGGGTTTTTTCTCCACCAAAACGAAGCCAGCAGATACGGATGATGTGGAGGGATGAATTAATTCCTGTAGCAGAGCCTCCTTTATGCCTTGTGTTTCTTTGGCTGACAAGGGGTAACTGCAGTTAAGAAATGGTGTGGTTCCATGGTTCCAGCCAAGAGCTCCATGGCACACTTCTATGGCTGATTCAGTGGCAGAATTTTGTTTCTTGAAAACCTTCTTGAATTTGTGACAAATACCACTAGGGATTGAGGCTCAGGGTTTACTACAGTCATGGAACTGAAGGACTGTCAGCGAGAATCAAGGGGAAGGTGTACAAGACAGTGGTGAGACCGGCCATGCTGTATGGTTTAGAGACAGTGTCACTGAGGAAGAGACAGGAGTCAGAGCTAGAGGTAGCAGAGCTGAAGATGTTGAGGTTCTCTTTGGGAGTGACAAGATTGGACAGGATTAGGAACGAGTACATCAGAGGGACAGCTCATGTTGGACGTTTGGGGGACAAAGTTAGGGAGGCCAGATTAAGATGGTTTGGACATGTTCAGAGGAGGGACAGTGAGTATATTGGTAGGAGAATGTTGGACATGGGGCTGCCAGGCAGGAGGCAAAGAGGAAGGCCAAAGAGGAGGTATATGGATGGAATTAATGAGGATATGAAGCTAGTGGGTGCAAGGGTTGAGGATGCAGAAGATAGGGATAGGTGGAGAGAGATGATTCGCTGTGGCGACCCCTGAAGGGAAAAGCCGAAAGAAGAAGAAGATGGAACTGAAGGACTGTAGGAACTTGGATGCACTTTTCATTACAATATGCTCTTATCTAAACTTTGGTTAGATAAGAATTTGGAGTGATTCACCATGTGGGAACAAGAAGTGGAGGTTGCTTGCTAAGGATCTCACTGTAGTGTCTGGGTCAGCAGTATAGGGGGGCAATGTGCAAATTGTTGCTGAAGACTACTACAATAGTAGTATAATTTCTCCTTCTGATGCCGCTGGCATTCCACAGAGGTTAGCTTGGTTTTCTCACGTTGCATGGGTTCAATGGGGTTGATTTTGTAAAGTGGGATAAGCATGGCTCTGATTCCTCCTTGATTCCACCATATAGGGTGGCTTGGTCGTCCAAGCTAAATCGGTGAGGACACTGATGATATGCTGACTTGAGAGTTTCCTGCAGCTAACATGTGGAAGTTCTTGGGACAAAAGCACAGTCACCCATACAAGCACTTTGTCAGTCAGCAGATTGATCTTGGTGATCTTGGTGTGCTTGGACTAACCCTCTTGGCCTCAGAAATAAAGTGGACACTGGAGCAAAACATGAACCATGAAAACCAACAAGATCTGTAAACCAGTCAGACAATCACAGTACTAAGGCTCTGTAAAGATGTGATAAACACAGAGCATGTATTTTGTAAAGAGAATGCAGTATATACTGAAAGTATTTTTGTACTCTGAGGTTGTAATTGTGCACAGGTTTGTGCAATCAGTAAGATAACCAACCTAACAGTGACAGACCCAGCCATATCTGCAGAACTGGGAAGTGTACTGGGACACCATTTCTGGTGTTGGTATGACAAAGAGGCCCAAACTGTTTAAGACTGAAAATGCCCTTCTGCACAAAGTGATCTCCATGAAGATGTGTTAAGTTTGGTGTGGAAGAGATCTCTGAACTCAACCCCACTGAACACCTTTGGCATGAACTGGAACTCTGACTGAACCCCAGGCCTCCTCACTCAACATGCTATTGTGGATGAATGGGCCCAAATCCCCACCAAAAATGCTAATGAAAAGTGTTCCTAGAATAGGTACCAAAACTGTACTAATGCCCATAGTTTTGGAATGAATGAAAACAAGCAAATAGGGTATGATGGTCAGGTGTCCACATACCGTTGGACATGTAGTGTATCTTGTGGTGGTTCCAAAATTGCTTTATATTTAAATACCTTTATGATTTGTGCTTACACTGTGCAAACTATAATATCACTGATTATGTGTTTTCCTCATGAATGTAGAAGAGCTGGATTACCTAACTTACAAAGTTAAATTCAATATTAAAAATAGAATTCTTATTTGGCTTAAATGTGGTTAGGTTTAGAAGCTAGATAGGCTGTACATTAAACCACTAAAGTGTAAAAGTCTAAAGATTGGGTTAATGCAACACTTCACTGGTACAAAACATGGGACATTGGTGGCTCAGTGGTAGGTTTCTTGCTTACTATGCGGAAGGCCCGGGTACATTTCCCAGCCAATGCCCAAACCCCAGCCACTGGGTGCAGTGCCGGTCCCAAGCCCGGAAAAATGGGAGGGTTGCGTCAGGAAGGGCATCCAGCGTAAAACCTGTGCCAAGTTGTTGTGTGGACCAGTTGGTCTGCTGTGGCGACCCCGAACAGGGAGCAGCTGAAAGCAACTTCTTCTTCACTGGTATGGAAATTAAATAAAAACATATTTTAAATACAAAACAAAAGTCACATTACTTGTGTCATGGATGAAGTTAAGCAATCAAAGGGCTGTGGCTTAACCATGTGCTAGACAGATTGTACTGTTTAAATTTAGCAATCATGAAAGGGACTGATGAGAGTGGACACAGTTCCTGTTACACCACCCTGTTTGTCAGATTTCACACTGGAATTAGAAAAAGGTGACTGAACATGGGGACTGAGATAAATGAAGGTGAAGCTCCTCCCTTAACAGGGCCTAGAATTAGGGATGAGAACCTTACAAGATGAATTGATTAAATTTCATTGTAAATCTAGCAGAAAGGGGTGGTGATAGCTCATGTGGTTAAGGCTCTGGGTTGTTGATCGGGTTCAAGCCCCGGCACTGCCACTGTTGGGCCCTTGAGCAAGGCTGCTCCAGGGGTGCTGCATCATGTATGACCCTGTGCTATGACCCCAACCATCCAAGGATGGGATATGAGAAGAAAGAATTTCACTGTGCAATAATGTATATCTTAAAAATAAAGGCTACTTACTACTTAAACAATGTAGAATATAATGATTTCTGTCAGTCAGAAAGTGAGCTAAGATTTCATGAAACAGTTTAGATTATTGATTAGCCAAGAACAACATCCTGGTTTTGGAAGGGGAGGAGATGGCAGGCAGCCATTTAGGAGATGAAAGAGTGGGCTTTTAGCCAAGTCATGTGAAGTAGGTCTTTACTGGACTGAGCACACAGATCTGGGGAGCGATGGTGTTCAATGTGTTAGTGCTAGAGGTGTTGCTCATCCTGACAGACTGAGATATTCCAGTCAAAAATCCAGGAAGGCCTGGATCTCTTAGTTGTAATTTTTAATTGTGATTGAATAGTTGTGAGATAACTTCATGTGTGGAATCTTCTCCAGATACAACTACTATTGTATTTGTGGCTATTGCTATTGCTTTAACTGAACATCAACTGGCATTTCCTCTCTACTTATATTTAAAAAATTTTTTTACATATCATATTTTAGCCTGGGACGGTAGGATGTGTAAAGTTAATGAAACGAAATCTGACTAACGAATGAATTTCAATTGAAATGTTGAACTGAATGTAGAATTTGAACTTATTTATGGATTACCCTTTTAAGTAGCATTTCATTTCTATTTTGCTTAAATCTAATTAAGTTCACCTAGTTCACTGTTTCTAACTAATTTCGGCAGAAATTCTGAAAGTCTGGAAATGTTGTACTTTTTAAATCTAGGGCTTTGTTTCATAACACCTTAGATCTTAAGAAACAACACAACTTAAAAACAACAAAAGCTATACACCAGGCCTCTTTCAGCCGTTTCATCCTAATCTTTAACAGATGAGCTGGCACAAACCTCGCTCCTACTTTGATCATTTTATCACTCCGACAATGACGAATTATCTTGCAAATATGTTTGCTGCTGTATTTTGTGACACATGTGGAGTATTACTTTGGAAAACATGTACATGTGAGTTCTTTTGAAATGAGTATGTCAAATCAGAGCAACAGTTTGAAAAAGGGATGTGACATAAATGTAGCCAAAGATAACCATAAATGCAGCTGCAACCTGTTATTGTGGTTTTGGAACAGACAATTCAGTTCACACTGAAAATATGCACAAATATACTGTTGGAGCTTTCCATCAAGCTTTGCTTTCCATCAAGAGGCAATGGGATTTCAGAAGAGAAAGAGGAAATTAAAAGTGTCATTAACTATTACTGTGATTTTTTGCAGTATTAAATGGACTCATATGCATCTACAGTGTTTATATTTCATATTACAGTGTTTATATTACGTACATGCCATGTGCTATATATGGCATGCATGCTATATTTAATAAACCCATGCTATCTACAGTATATGAAAAAAAAAAAGATCAGAAAGCTTAGTGAAAACAGTTATGGTGTTTTGACTTAATTTACCTTTTCTATATTCTATATTACTTTTTCTATAGTTGGACTGGCTATAAAATACACATTCAGCGGAAGCTAAAAACATTCGCTTGACTGTTTATTTTGAATTTTTTTTTTTATCTGTAACTGTGGTTTTACAGCTGATTGTAGGTCCATGGGAACAGGAAGCTCCACTAGTTTCAATGGAAACTGCACTGACCCTTCACTCAGAAGATCCACAGTCACATTCATAGCCTTCCTTTTTACTTCTTTTTTATTGACCACCATGGTGATTTCCTTCTGAACTATTGGAGGCCATGTATGTATCAAAGCCATCACAAGAGCTCATAATACATCCTGAATGCACATCTCACCAGATAATAACAGACGGCACACTTGCAAATGAAGTTGCTTTCGGCTGCTCGCTGTTCAGGGTCGCCACAGTGGACCAACTGGTCCAAACAACAACTTAGCACAGGTTTTACACCAGATGCCCTTCCTGACGCAACCCTCCCATTTTCATGGGCTTGGAACCGACACTGCATCCAGTGGCTAGGATTTGGACATTGGCTGGAAATTGAACCCAGGCCTTCCACATGGTAGGCAAGAACCCTACCACTGAGCCACCAACACCCTTCACTTAAATAGTGCAAATACCTTACTGAAATTGAGAATTACTCAAATTGTTAATACTGCTTCCTTTTGAGGAAGAAAAGCAGTCAAGATGTTGATATTGTTCCTTAGACATTCCTGTTAAAAATGAAATCTTGTTCTGATATTGTAATCTTAATGAGGATAATTATTGCTCAGAGTGCTGATACTATATTTTATTGATTAGCAGGATTACTCTTACTCTTACTCTTATTATCACCACAAAGCACCAGAAAGGTTAAAGGATATACATAACATGCATTATGAATGACACTTAATGGAAGAAGACACCTATTAAAGTGTGAGCATGTTTGTGCATATGATGTTTTGTCACCCCATTCTTAGTCTGCAAGCCATTTACTGTAAAATTTACAATAATTTGCTGGCAGCTGAATTTACATCAAATAACTTTGGAGCGTATCTTCAGTACAAGTGTTGTAATGTTATATTTAATTTAATTTATTCAAGTAAAATACATGGAAATATAATAATAGTATAAAATAAAACATGACCCAGTACATTTGGCTGGTGCAGGATACAGCTGAGCAAAAGGTTAAGGGTCCTACTCAAGGACTCATGGCCAGACTGGTTCAAGCTGACAGAAATCTAAACGTAACTCTGATACCCATTCCATACAATTTTGGTAAGCAGAAAAGCATCTGAGAATGTTCAAAACAAGTTTTATTTGGATGGGCTACAACAGCAGAAGACCACATCGGGGTCCAATTCTGTCAACCAAGAACAGAAAGATTCACAAAAACTGGACAGTTAAAGACTGGAAGCATGCAGCATGGTCTGGCAAATCTCGATTTCTGCTGAGGCATGTAGACGATGGGGTCAGAATTTGGTTCCAAGAACATGAATCCATGGACTTAATCTGCCTTGTGTCAACAATCCAAACTGGTGGAGGTGTAATGGTGTGGGGGATTCCTAGTACATTTTGGGCTGTTAATACCAATCAATCATTGCTTGAATTTGAGTGTTGTTGCTGGACATATGTCTCCCTTCATGACCACAATTTACCTTTTTCTAATTGTTACTTCCAGCATGAAATTGTACCATGTCACATGTGATTTCATGAACATAAATTCAGTGGTCTTCCCAGTCACCATATCTAAATGCAGTAGATCACCTTTGGATTGGTAGAATGAGAGATTCACAGCATGAAAGTGCATCTGAAAAATCTGCAGGAATTCTGTGACGCACTCACAGCAACATGGAGTAGAATATCTAAGGAATATTTCCAATATCTTGTGGAATCCATGTCACAAAGAATTGAGGCTGTTTTGAAAGCAAAGTGAGGCCCTATCAAGTATTACTATATTGTTCCTAATAAAGTGCTCAGTGAGTGTACATTATTCATTCATTGTCTGTACTGCTTATCCGATCTATCACGGAGGAAGAGGGTCATGGGGAGCCTGTGCCTATCTCAGGCATCAAGGCAGGATACACCTTGGACAGAGTGCCAACCCATCACAGGGCGTGCACACACACACACACACACTCATTCATTCACACACTACGGGGAATTTAGAGACACCAATCAGCCTACGATGCATATCTTTGGAATGGGGGAGGAAACCAGAGTACCCAGAGGAAACCCCCACGTGGGAGGCATGGGGAGAACATGCAAACTCCATGGCGGAGGCAGGAATCGAACCCCCAACCCTGGAGGTGTGAACCGAACGTGCTAACCACCAAGCCACCGTGCCCCCTGCTTTATTCAATTAGAGAATTAAAAATCAAAAAGTATCAGAAATGACTTATTCAATTTGAAAGGTTAAATGTCTGCTTCCTTGCAGGACTTAAGGTGGATGATACAGACACAGACACATACCAGCCACATACCATTGTACAATCATGTGGTTGAGAAAAACAATAGTGAAACAGTTGACCCTTAAAGGTTTCTTGCTGAAAGCAGCCAATTCTGCTCATCCTAATCAAGATAAAGGATCTTGAAATCACAGAGACATCTGATCCTGCTCCAGCCGCAAAGAAGCAGGAATGCTTGAGAATATGTTTTGCAAAGAAAATGTTTGGGTGGATTCAATCTAGTTGCAAACAAAGATAAATAAAATGTTATTAAAATGTAATTAGCAGCTGTGTCATAAAGTAAGTCTGAATGAAGCCCCATCTGATAGCTCAAATGAATTCCTTGAGAATTGTTTTCATCATGTCCAGAGTCTAGACACCTTCAGATAGCCAGACTAATAAATTAATATATTCAATATATTCTGTATTACTCTGGATCATTGCATTTATTTATGACCTGACTCAAGTGTTTTCTATATATAGACAGGTTAGCTGCTCTGATTAGATACAGTAAGTCTGTTTTTAGCACTTGGGCATTTTTTAAACAGCATTTATTACAAATTGTCACTGTTACCAATTATGAAAACATAAAGTCTATCTTGGCAGAACTGTTTAATGGATAAAACAATAAATATGCCTGCAATCAGTGGGAGTTGCAGTGCTGCTGATTCTGAGCTTCTCTTCCTTTGGGCAGCTATTTTCGCAGAACATCATAGCTATGCCCTGTTTCAATTACACTGACTCACGGAAACACTTCATTTGAAGAGCAGGTCCCTAGAGACATTGTTAGATATTTGCCAAACATGCAAAAGTCTCTGAAGTAGCTGGGATTTAGTTGTTCTACAGAAAAGCAGTGCTGATGCCTTATTCATGTCCATTGCTTTTGCTGTGGGAAACATTTAAATTCTAAAACAAGACTCTGAAAAATAATGTTCATAAAACACATGCAAACCAGTGGGCAGTGCGGGCAGGTGGATTGACTACACTAAATTAGCCCAGTGTTAATGAACATGCGAATTTGTGTGTGCATGAGGCCCTGCAGTGGGCATACATAAAAAGTTAAAGGAGGTTATTGTTGTGTCATGGCATGTTGTTTCTAACATTTTAAGCAGAAACACATTTTTCCTTTCTTAATTCATTTGTCCGTGTGTATTGTGTTATTCTGTTTTGCTGTGCTCCATACAGTATGTAGCTGACATGCTATAAAATGTGCTAGACTTCCTCGTTTAAGTTTAAAAGACTCTGGGAATAAAAAGTGGATATCTCATGTGTTTTCACTCCAGGTCTCAGCTGGACCCCCTCTAATCTTGTCTTGCATAAGAGCTTGGAGGAGTATAGCACTCACTAGAATGTCATCACTGGCCCTGAGGAGGATACATGATATATTGTGCAGAACTAAGCTAGGGAATATGTATGTATAAACACATTTGCACTGGCTTTTATAGCACTCCCCTATAGCATGTTTATTATACTGTGTAAATAGCATTGCCTTATACGGTATACCACTGGTAAGTCATGAGCTCTGCTGTTACGGATAAGGCATAAAGACACAAATGGAGAAGTTTTACTTGGCTCTGTTTGGTGAAACATACTGCGGTAATGAAGTGCATTCAGCTGAAGTTGTTTTAATAGGCTTTAAACAAAACAGAGAAACGGATGCCAAAATGTATATATGTATAGACAGTGCTTATAACTATGACATTTGTGGACAAATCAGAAGTCAGTACATAACATATACAACCGACATATCAACCCTACAAACAAACACACAAACCATCCTCCTTTCACACAAGGACTTTTAGGCATCCACTCAGTTTGTCCTACTCCTCTATTCTCTCAAACAATTCTAATTACAAAGCACACAAATAGAATTAACTTTCATGTGTGTTTAACCCTCCCTGTTCTTTCCTTATACCTTCAAACAGACTGTGTGTGGTAAAATACATGTAACGTGCAGAGCAGAGTCATTGTTTACATGCAATCCTGGGTCTTCAAGCCCTCAGTAATAGACTCGGCAGCTGTGTAGTTGAGATTGTCAAGACCATTGCGATGTGTGGTCAGATAAGGCTTGTGGTTAGGTTTTTGGCTTTCTGTGATGCTGTTATTTGACTGTGCCCTTTGCAATGCAGTGTAATTTGACACTGACTAGGTCTTGTTTATAATGCTTTTTTAATATTATCCATCAAAACAGCAGCCTGAACACTTTTTACCAGCACCGCAGTACAAAAACCAGTGGGCTAGTGTTCAAACCTCAGACTTCCATTCATCATGATTCAGTCTTCACCCTTTCAACAAAGAGAAGGTTTTGCCAAGCACGGAATATCTCATGAACATATAACTGTTTGTTCTGCTGCTTGCTGAAGAGGTGAGGATACCTTTTACTGTCCATGTTCCTTAATAGTTAATGGAAAGGAAAAAGTATTTGGGCTCAGACTGTAGATGGAGCACTGCCAGGATTGTAGGCTGCAGCGTATTTATGCTTTTTCCTCTGTCTTGGCAAAGAGGGTGAATTTTCTTAAAAAGGAGTGAGAGAGAGAGAAAGAGAGGGAGAGAGAGAGAGAGAGAGAGAGAGAGAGAGAGAGAAAGAGAGAGAGAGAGAGAGAGAGAGAGAGAGAGAGAGAGAACGAGAGAGAGAGAGAGAGAGAGAGAGAGAGAGAGAGAGAGAGAGAATGAGAAATGGAGAGAGCCTGAGATGGTGGGACTGTGTCTGCTCTGTCCTTCAGCTCTGGATGACTCATAACCAAGGTATGACTACTCTTTCCCTATCCTTTCTACAGACGAAAATCCCTCCCAATATGATGACCAATCTAACATTTCCACAAATATATACACACAGAATATTTGCTGAATATTGCTCAGTCTTTCCAGTGTTTCACAGAATAACTAAAAATAAAAACAGTCTGGAGAGTTACTAAATTCATCTCCATACTGTAATAATTTACCTTTGTATCACAAAGGATATCTTTTTTTTTTTTTTTTTTTTTTTTTACAACAAACAAAATGAATTATTGAATTATTATTAAGTACTTTTTGGTTTCCAAGTATCCAGTACTGGCCATTTTATAAGTTAATAATAGATTGTAAAATTATATGTAGAAGGTTGGAAGCTGCATCACATGACTTAAGCACTACCAAGACAAAGCTGTCCCTCAAAACCAGACAATCATTTTAAGAGCTCTGTGTAATTGAGGACTGTGCAGGAGGGGGACTAGAAATAAACCAAATGGAAAACCATATGAAAGCATGAGAATAGACTTGTTGAGATTTTTTTTGGGTTGATGAGACCAAGGTTAACATACTATATTTGGGCAAGTTTCAAAGCGCTACATGTGGTGGAAACCTGACACAGGCCATGCCTCAATTAACATGATTACTTTAGTGAAATCACTCCTGAGCTCCCAGTGTTCTGAGTTTCCAATGTTACCGTTTCTTCTTTCTGGACCTGCCTGATCCAGATGCTCCACCCCTGGTCTCATCACTTGGTGTGCTCACTGCTGCTGGGGATAGATCTGTGTGGACTGCCTGTGACCCAGGGGACTGCTGCGGATAGAATCACTTGGAGACTATCTCGTTGTCTTTGAACCGCAGTCGCATCAGTTAGCTTTCGGCAGGAAGCAATTAGTGCTAAGCAAATAATGAACTCAAAAACTACACTGACCTATTAGTTCCTCAGGAGCCCTAGGTTGTTGTAGAAAGGACATTAATTACATTTACATTATTTTCTGTCCAGTGCCACCCAAATGAGGATGAGGTTCCCTTCTGAGCCTGGTTCCTCTCAAGGTTTCTTCCTCATATCATCTTAGGGAGTTTTTCTTTGCCACCGTTGCATCAGCCTTGCTCATTAGGGATAAATGTTAGGGAGGAATAGTAACTTAACTTTAAACTTATTAATTTTTATTCTATGTGTCCACAAAAGCTGCTTTGAGACAATGTCCATTGTTAAAAGCGCTACACAAATAAATTGAATTGAATTGAAATTAAAATGTGGTGGTGGCAGCATCACGCTCTGGGGATTTTACACTCTCAAATCATGGGCTTCATATTAACTTAAACAGAGAATATGTGGCACAAAATACAGGGGATATTACAAGAGAATCTACTTCACTATACACTAAACCTTGGGAGAAACTTCAACTTTCAGTCGGCTGAAGAAAAGCAGGAGCGGTTAAGAGCAAAAATTTGTGGCACTGTCTGAAAACTGCAGTCAACAACCAAACAACCTGAATAAGATTGAGCTAATCTGCCAGGAAGAATGGATGAGATGAAAATCTCTAAAATCAGTGTGCAGATCTGGTAGGTACTTACCCTAACACATTAAAAGCTGCTACTGCAGCAAAAGGAGCTTTAGTAGTAATCAGTACTAAAATTAAATACTTAAATCAGTATTCATTTTATACTTAAACATTTTTCATTTTTTTCATTTTATTCAGTTTTTTATTGTTCTGTTGACAAATAATGAATTTTGACTTTGAGAGCATAAATTGATTTTAAGAGCATATTGGTTTGCAATAAAATTATTAATAAAAATTACTGGCTGGAACAATCTGTGTAAGTGTAATATGTAATCTAAATGACTTTTAACTGGGTTGAATACTTTTGCAAAGCATTGTAAATAGAAAAAAGTCTGTCATCTACTATATTTTTAGTGAATCATGTATCAGGAAAATTTTATCACCATTATGCCAGATGAAATGCTTGCATATTATCTTTTGGGTACAGGTATAAAGTGCACCTTATAATACCTGAATGACTTCCAATTCAGATGTACTGTGAACTGTTATGTGGGGAATGAGCAGTAATACAGTAGAATACTGTATATTATAATATATAGTGAAGACATGGTGAAGCTTTTATTATTTTTTTTATTTTAGTGTTCCCATGCTGTTATGGTTTTCAGAAAATATGTTATATTACACAACAGCACATTTGTGTGCTCACTTTTCTGTTTTTTTTTTGCCACGTACAGTATTTAAATCAGACACACGTCTTTCAAGCATCATGTTTGTATTCTTTATATATTCCTTATATATTTCATTCATTCATTGTCTACCGCTTATTCAATCTACTCTCAGGGTCACGGGGAGCCTGTGCCTATCTCAGACGTCATAGGCATCAAGGCAGGATACACCCTGGATGGAGTGCTAACCCATCGCAGGGTACACACACACTCATTCACTCATGCAATCACACACTACGGACAATTTAGAGATGCCAATCAACCTACAATGCATGTCTTTGGACCGGGGGAGGAAACCGGAGTACCCGGAGGAAACCCCCGAGGCACGGGGAGAACATGCAAACTCCACACACACGGTGGAGGCGGGAATCGATCCCCCAACCCTGGAGGTGTGAGGCAAACATGCTAGCCACCGTGCCCCCCTCCTTATATATTTATTAATGTTATTTAAATGATGGTCATGTTAGTCATTCTGAAGTCATATTCTGTTTCAAAGGAGGCTCCCGAAAATGCTCAGCTTGTGCAACTATAAGGAATGTTTCCTCCTGACTAGAAGTAATCGATTTTGGTTGAAAATATGTGCAAGGACCTTTCAGTAGGTTTGAACACATTTTTTGCTAACTAGATATTATTGTTGTTAGAGTAAAGCAATATGTTCTGATAACAGATATTAATTCACATGTGACAAACACTAGTAGTTTATGTTTCTTAATGCCACTATTGACATATTATTTTATTACTATATTATTGCATTTTGGTTTTATGTGTGTTAACTGTGTCTGTATATGTTTAGTTCTCAAAATATTTGCATCTGTTTTTCTGTTCTGATTCATTTGTATGTGTGTATGGGCTACACTAGTTTGCTTCTTTCTTTTTCTTTCTTTCTTTCTTTCTTTCTTTCTTTCTTTCTTTCTTTCTTTCTTTCTTTCTTCTTTCTTTCTTTCTTTCTTTCTTTCTTTCTCTTCTTTCTTTCTTTCTTTCTTTCTTTCTTTCTTTCTTTCTTTCTTTCTTTCTTCTTTCTTTCTTTCTTTCTTTCTTTCTTTCTTTCTTTCTTTCTTTCTTTCTTTCTTTCTTTCTTTCTTTCTCTTTCTTTCTTTCTTTCTTGGAAATCTGTGAAAAAAAAAATCACAGGGCTGCTGCAAAAAAAGAACTTTTTATTATATATATATATATATATATATATATATATATATATATATATATATATATATATATATATATATATATATCTTCTGCCTAAATAAGCAATCTAACTGTGTTTAAAAACAACAGTTAAACAACAATATTTTATACGATTTACTTTTGGGTTTGTTGCCTTACTGGAAGATCAAACAAGTTTGCAGTTAGAATCTTCTAGACATCTGGTTGAACAGATTTTTATAATAATGTCTGTTTGATCTCCTTTTAATAACGATGCCGACTGGTCATTCAAAACATTCTTATCCAACTGAGTAGTTGATGGTTCGTGCTCAAGAGCCTAGCCGCAGCGGTGCTGGGATTTGAACTCACGACCAGTGGCGGCTGGTCAATAGGGGGTGTTGGGGTGCTGCCAAGTTAGCCAGAGAAGAACGCTACTTTAACACGTTAACAATAATTATATATTTTAATAATGAAATAAAATAATTGAGTCGAACTATTCCAGTAAGTCATATTATCATTTATTACAAAAAAAAAATTAAATCAAAACTGTATTTTGTTCACATGTGTGTGCGGGGCCCCTGACAAATGAGTGTTTATGTACATAAGTACATAAAGTCCATAAACTTTTGAAAAGCACGTGATTTGAGGCTGATTGGTCTGATTGGCTTGTTTCAAATTGTCCCCACCCACTTTTGTTGTTAGCGAATCAATATTGACTTTATATATTTGGCCTCATGTGATTGGACCATTCTCAACAAGTCTCATTACCGCTCAGCAGATTGTCAGGTAACGGACAGGTACTGATTAATGTGGAAGCAAGGTCACTGAGATGACTGAATTTAACCAGAAGGTCATTGTGAAATTTGCAAGATAGAAAGAAAGGAGAGCAAAAGTTCTTTTCAAATAGTGCCACTGTGATTAGGCAACTTTCCAGTGTGTGTTTTTTAATGATTACCTTCTTTACTTCATTACTGATACACCCACATTGAAGTCAAATTCACAGTACATTTACTGCATGCTTTAACAGTTGACTTTAACAGTAACATTTTCAATATTTTATCTTAGCAGTAATGATGCATAATACCCTGATAAATGGCTATTTACAGTCCTGCAATACTAACAGTTTGATTTTAAGTTTGCTTGCCCCCCCCCATGCCGCCACTGCTCATGACTATCCAAGCAACACTTCAGCATCTTAACCAGTGAGCTACTGCTGCCCCTTGTACTAAATAATAGTGGAAATATGGCATTATTTGGATCTCAGTAAGGCAATGTTTAGGACAGACTACTGGAGTAAGACACTGATAAAAACATAAATATTGGATCATATAATGTTAAGAAACTTGATTTTTGTTCCATGAGCAGGGTTACTAAGTTCTGTGTATTGCAGAGAAACACTGTGAATCAGTAATGTGCACCACTGTGAACTTATTTCCATTGAAAAGTCTGAGAAAAAGAAGAAACATGTGTCGATCTATTCCTAAGGGCTTTAAATCCTAAAAACCTGGCAACCCTCTTATAAGCTTCCGCAACAGCTGTTCCTTAAAAATGCACGTTTAAGTATAAACCTTGTGTTTGCTTAAAATTTCTTTGCTTTCAAAATTTTTTATCCTGTCTGATCCTAATGCACACACCTAGTCTGAAGCTCTTCCTAAAAACAAAACAAAACAAAAAAAATCTAATTGAGCCAAACAAAGAAAAACACCCAAATGCTCCCTTTACAGTTATCTGTATTCATTTAGGATGCATTATCTGCTCAATCAGGATAATATAGTCATATTTGTTTAACCCCCTACATGCCGCATTATGAAAGACAGAAGACACTGACCTAACTGGTACCACTCACTCTCGATGTCTCATCATTATAACAGTGTAAAACTGCAGAAAAAAAGTCTGACAGTCGTATCCAGAATTTGCAGTGAAAATGTGCATATGAGAGCGCTACATGCAACACACAGTGTCATTTAATATACCCAACATTCATGGTTGCATAATCATTTCCCACTTTATTAACTGCTTTCTAATTTGAGACAGCTACTTCTCTGGGGTCGTCTGAACAGTAGGTTTATTAAAAAAAAAAATTTAATCTAGAAGTCAATGGGAAAAAATGTCTCAACTGATGTTTAGAAGAGTATTAATGGGTGACTACGTACTTCCACTGAGTCACTCCTTGATGCAAACAAGCTGTGGTTTTATGGTTGTTTAGTTGGTTGGTTGGGCGTCACTTGGTATAGTGGCTAGAGGAAACACTGGAGTTTCCTGAATGTGACTTTGCTGACTGAGTGAAATTATGCACCAAATGACATGACACAAAATCTGAAATCTGTGATCTTTTTACTGGGTTTCTTGGTTACATTCTTTGTTTAAAATATTTTTCACCCTTTTTTGCAGTCTTGATGTAAACCAGCCATGTAACATCTAACCTTTCAGACTGAATCAGGAAAACAGAATGAGAAGAATCATCTCACACAAAAATGACCAGCCATGTGAAGCTCTTTACCTTGCTCCTGTTTGCTGGTGGAGAGCCAAATTTCAGTGGTTAGTACATGACTCACATTTTCCAAAGCGCTGTTTACTTCATTTAACCTGTTTTTTTTTTTTTGTTTTTTTTTGTGAAACCCTGACCATAAGACCACCAGCTCTTGTTATAGTGATTATAACTGATTGAAGTACATTTGGAACACATGGTGAGGTTTTTTTTTCACTCCTTCATGTTACTCACTCCCACTGTGTATGTGTAATAATGAATGAATTATTTTAATGATTTTTGTTGTAGAAACCTCCTTTGCAGCCTTCTTGTTCTTTTGTCTCTGTTGTCCTTATTTTTTGTTGCAGTTCAGCTCTTTTTTTCTTGGTTACTTTCATCCGTCATCCTTAAAGACCTTCTGGAGACGATCTCTTGCAGATGTTGGATTTTGTTGCTTGGAGACATGGCAGCTGGGAGTTGTTAGCCTAGTGTGTTCTGCCAAACCTACGCTCCTTCCTAAACCACTCCCACATCAATGAGGCCCAATTTCCACAGAATAGCCATAGTCTACCCTCTGGTATTGTGTGTGGGCGGTTTACAGTTAAGTGGAAGTAGAATTACATAATTTCTGCTCAGTACATGTACAGGACAGCAAATCGCTATCATGTTGCTGGTTTATATTCAACAAAATAAATAAAATAATGAAATAATTATTCAATACTAACATATCAGTAAAATAAAAAGCCTGTCCATCTCAGGTGCAGTCTCCTTCAGCTTTTAAAGTCCCTTGATATCCTAACCTGACATGTAGCTTATAGAAGAGTGAGTGCTGACTTTTTGTGGAACATCTATTATGAATTGGTAGGGTCAGATTTATATGTCAATAAATAGAAGAAGAAAAAAAGAAAACAGTAGGATGTAACTGGTAAATAGATTGAACCAAGCATACAAGAAAACCAGATACTACAAGAAAAATAAAGGCTTGAGATCATGCAAAAACAAAATCTGTTATATAGAAATATGCATATAGTTCTACACTTTAAAGCCAAAAGTATATGGACAACATACATCACACCCAAGTGTTTGCTATATATTCCATTCCAAACCCAATATGCAGCAGTATAGTTGGGTCCCTTTACTGCTATAAAAGCCTTCAATCTTCCAGGTAAATAAATTGTAATGCCACAGAATACGAAAACATCATATAGACAACTTTGTAGCAACAGTTATGGAAAGAAGCACATCTGGGTTTGTTGGTCAGGTTTTCCATGTATGTTTGACTGTATCCAGTATTGCACATTGTTCACCAACTCAAAAGTCTCAGAATAAAATGCATTTATATGGTGGTTGCAAATAATTTCATCTATGCATCTAATTCAGTGCTGGGCCTGTTCAGAATTTACATGCACCAGAATTCACCCTACCACTGCTGTAAGGGCAAAGACTAATGAACCCATGAACTGGCAGGCATAATGCACAAGCCACCAGACACTTAGTATAGTTTAATTTATAAGCAGTTATAACATAAATAGAATGGAATAGCTTGCCTTGGCTGAACACACATGGTGTATCTTCATGCCTGTAAGGCAGATGATTTGTTGTAACGTAGGGAATTAACACAGCTATATACCTCTTTAGATATTTTTCAGATATAGTTCTCATGCTCTCCACTGAATTAAGAATAGTGTATTTTTATAGCATGTAGTGAAGGGCTGTAACTGAGTGAGCAAGTTCATTAGAAAGGTCAGCTCAGCCCTGGAGGCTAAACTGGACATTTTGGAGACAACGGATGAGAGGAGTATGCTGGCAAGTGTTAAGAAAGAATGTGTGGATAAACTCATTTGTGGACATCTATATCATTTGTGAATAACCATACATCATGCCATGCATGCAGATATTTTTATTTTTAAACATTTTCAATATTTATCATACTTTGCCTTATATATATGTTATCTTTATTTTATATTGTTACTTTATTATTATGTGTATTTGTATTTTTATGTATGCTGCTGGAACACCCTAATTTCCACTTGGGTTTAATAAATTGCTATAACATGTCTCTTAGAGTTATAGTAGCTTGCTAGCTAGTACACAAAAAATTCACACATTCAAATTCAGCTAGTTGTTCCATTTGTTATAGCAACTGATATGTCTTGTTGGCTTTCTACAGAGCTCTAATGTTCTGTTTTAGCAACATTTAGAAAGTCCGCAAATCAAATTAGCTGCCGTTTAGTCTCCTAATACTTTTCCACACAGTAGTCCAACTTTTTTTCAGAGATACTGGGCATTCGACCCTATTCTTGTGCTGTGGGTTTTCTTTGCATGAGAAAGATCACCATGAAGCCTGCACAGTTTTCCAGAGGACAGTCCATCATGGGAAAGCTCTGATGCAGTCTGATGTATGTGCCTGTTGTACCATATCATGACCCTCTCTGTAGGCAGTTCAGGCACCATTCCCTCAATCTGGGTACAGTTACAGAATTTGTCAAGGTTTTGATGTCATCCTGGAACAAACCTTTAAAGACACGCACTACCATGCTTGGTCATGTACATCATCCCTCAACCTGAATAGGGCCAAGGAGGCATGGTTGCTAAATCTTAACCTGATTGAAATTACTAGGATGCCAAATCTGGACAAAAATTTATAGTTTTATTTGCTTTTCATCTGTGTAGAGACCTTCCACTAGCTCTCCTGACCGCTTTCCACCTAAATGTTCTGCCAAAACAACATCCCTCAGGATTCCCTCTTTTTCCTAGTAGATTTGTTTTTAATAAAATAGATGTTATCAGATTGGCTAAATGTATGTTTTTTTTTTTAAAAAATAGGTTATAGTGTGTCTGGCATGCTTATAGCACCGCCCTTTTTCTATGTTAAAAGTGAAGCCTAATTTGTTGGAGGTGGCCCTGTTGAAAGAGACATCATAAAGGGCACCAACCAGATGAACCTGTCAAACCCTGGAGCACCTTCTGAGTTGTTTGAGAGGCTCTCACATTAGTTTCAGTGAGACATTTTCTCCCTTGTACAGAGTGAGGGTGGGGGCATTAAGTCTGAATCTGTGAAGCTGAAGAAAAAGGTCTTCTGAGAGCTGTCCTGATTTATCTGAAACATAAAGGAAGGGCTACAACAAAAGCAGCTACAGAAGCAAAAGCTGTGGCATGGGAGAATGTTGGAAAGACTAATAAGTGACCTTGAAGATGTTCTGGAAAACTGGAAATAATAACATAGTGTGAGGAACTGTTGACCTCTGATAGGTTGAGACACTTCTTCTCAGTTGTTCAGCAATAGAAGAATCACATTCAGGAACTTAAATGAACCCAGTGGACATGACCTCTCTTTAAAAACCCTGCCAGAAATCTTGGTACTTGGGAGTCTATTTCATTGGTTGAGGTTGTTTTGGCAGCTAGAAACCTTCATAGTAGCAAGGCTGAAGGTTGGATGAGATTTGAAGAGATGGAAATCTGATACAATGCCTTGCATTGGAGAGTTCTCTTTATATGTATTAAAAAGGGAGACCATGGAGTTTCAACTGTAGGAGAATCACACTCTACAACAAAATGAGAGGGCAGTCCATCCAATAGTTAAAGGATCAGGAGAAACAATGTATGAGCCACTAAGTAGTGATTAATGTGTGATCCACCCAGCTAGGTATGGCCTTTGATAATGGTAGATTCAAGAAATATAAATATACTGGCCACTCTAACAGGAACGTCAATGGCAATGTCTGAATGGATAAAAATATCATCTGATGATTTCAGTGCCTTAGTGGCAGATGATTGTTTTGAATTTTCGGAAACTGCAAATCTCCAGGGATTTTTACACACAGCAGTTTGTAAAGTTCACACAGAATAGTGCAAAAAAAAAAGACAAACATCCAGTTTGCAGAAAAGCCATGTTGATGACACAAGTCAGAGGTGAACAGCTGGACTGGTTCAAACTGACAGGAAGGCTACAGTAACTCAGATAACCACTCTTTGCAATTGTGGTGAACAGAAAAGCATCTCAAAACAAAAAACACATTGAACCTTTATAAAAAGGGCATTTCAGTGTATACAGTTGGGATCTGCATTTCACCTAATAAAAAAAAGTCACCTCCTGGATTTAACTAAGTGAATAGGTAAGAGCTTTCTATTGGATAATTAATTAATATGTTTTAACCCTAACTGATGCAGTGAGCAGCTTCTCATTTCTTAAACTACCAAGTCAGAAGACTTACAGCTATGTTTACTAGTGAAAGTAAGAGCATTTCCATATGCACAATGTTAAGAGAACTCAAGGGATTTGGACTAAACAGCTGTGCAGCCTTATGAAAACCACTTATCAGTGAGTCTGAATGGAAAAAAAGCTTCAATTTGCTAGGGAGCAATAAAGATTGGACTCTGGAGCAATGGCAAAAGGTCAGGTGGTGGCCATGATACAGCACCCCTGGAGCAGGGGTTCAAGTCCCAGAACTGCCAAGTTGCCTTGAGCAAGGCCCCCCCGCCTTGCTCAAGGCAACTTGGCAGTTCTGGGACTTGAACCCTGATCTTCCAGTCAATGACCCAGAGCCCAGAGAATAAAGGTAGATGTAAGAAGGACTTATATCTAAGAAATAGGCATAATCTTCCACCTAAATCTATTTTTTTCCATAAACAAATTCTAATATATCTTTTCCACAGGATGTGACTGGTTTTCAATAACTTATCTTGCAAGACATCAAGAAGTCAAAGCTACAGTACATCCTTGATGTGTAAAATCTCACTGAATGCCCTGAGGAAAATAGACCCATACAGACCCATTATACAAAGTATCTATTAAATGTCTATTCTTAAAACACTTTAAGCTGTTTTATACAAGATCTCTGTGTTCAAACTTTAGTAATACATCATTAGATTTTTTAATAACAGTGAACTGGCATTGCCTGAAAGCAACATTAGGAATTTGGCAAACTGGTTTTCTTCACTGCTGCTCAGTGGGATTTTGATTAGTTTCACGACAGACACAGATTTAGTGGGTGAAGCGTTCTTTATTGAAAAACCCTCTACAGCATCCCCATGACTAATTTGAAATACACTTTTAACATATAAAATTGTACACATTCCCAGTGGTAAAAAACATTTGGTTAAAAGCACTATGACAAATCTTTGGTTTCAAGGCATTATGGCAAATTTAAAATCTCTTTTGCATTTAAATGAGCCTGAGTGTACATTGGTAGCACCAAATTTACATTCAAGTGATTTTAATGAAATACAAAGGAGGAGATACAGAAGGGAATTGATTTAATCAGGCTTTAGAAAGACAATCTGAGCACGCATATTTAGAGAAAATGATAATGATGATGATGATCTGAATAATGAATATTTAACATTTTCTGTCCTATAAACAAAGTTGTTTAAAAACAAATCTGATCTATATGAATGTTCCTAACATCTAGGAAATGCATACGCTGTTAAATGATGACTGTGAAATTACACCCTTTCTTAATCCCTCTTCCAAAGCTATATAAATGACATCTCTCATATATAACTCAGAGACACCTTACATGATGTAAAATGAAATATGGATCACAATTTAATGAAAAAAAAAAAAAAAAGTTACTTGTGCTCTATTGCCCCACCCCTATGTACTTGTTACCTTGTTATTCACCCTCTCACTCCCCAATCAGCTTCTGCTTACTCAGAAGAAATGACATGCCCTTCCTACTCAATCCAGTGAAATCTTCCGGGACACAGTTTGGTAAAAGACTCCCCTAACCAAGAATTGATAGTCAGGAGCTCTGATTAGATGGCGGGAAGCATAGATGTTGTCATCAGGTCTTCCACGACTTGCCAAAATTTGCAAGTTGTATTGATTCAGCTGACTCTCAACAGCCAGAACAAAAATCTCAATGCCTTGTCTGTTTAGTTCTGCTACCGCCTCTTCTAATCGCCTAGCGGTCATGCCTTGTGAACGCCCATCTGAAAACAGCAGCAACTTCTTCCTCTTGCCCGAGGGTCCCCTGAACTGGTTAGTGGCAAAACTGAGTGCCTCTGTTACCTGTGTGCCGGCATTCTGAAACTTGGCCTCTGCAAGCTGAGCAGCCACTACAGTGTAATTGTGTGAAAAGCTAGCTTCTATCTTAGCGGTATCGCTGTACTGTCCAACGGCAACCCGGACCGGAATGTTCTTTTCTTTCTCTGCAGTCAGGAAGCGCTTTACCAGCTTATCTGTGAAGTTCCGGGCCAACTCAAAGTTTCTGGCACCAACGCTAGCTGAGCTATCCATCATAATGAGGATGTCTGTGGGCGCCTTAAAGAAAACTGAAACACACATATTCAGCATGTGTTGAAAAGGTCATGAAAACTGAGCCTCAAGTATTTATAGATTGAACATCATGGTTTAATACATCGTTAGGATCTTAAATATGTCTACGCATTAAGTAAAAGGAAGTAACCCAGTTTCTCTCACTGGTTCCATATTGAATACACAATTAATTAATTAATTATAATTAAAATAATTAGTTTGTATGTTTTTACTCACTGGACAAATTTAAAATAATGCATATACACTATATAGCCAAATGTATGTGGGCACCTAATCAATTACATGTCAGGTTACTGATAAATAAACATCCTATTCCAGATTCAGTCCACCTTTGCTATTATAATAACTTCCACTCTTCTGGGAAGGCTTTGCACTAGATTTTTTTCTGTAGGGATGTGTGATCATTCAGCCACAAGAGCATTAGAGAAGGCCTGGGAAGAAAGTCTGAGTTCTTATTCATTCCAAATGTCTACAGTGGGGTTGAGTCAGAGTCAGGGCTCTGTGCAGGACACTCGAGTTCTTCCACTTCAACCTTAACACACCATGTCTTCATGGAGCTCTGTGCTTTGTACACAGGGGCATTGTCATGCTGGAACAGCGTTTGAGCCTCTTAGTTCCAGTGAAGGGAAATTTTAATACTACTGCATACAAATACATTCTATACAATTATGATTTTCTGGCAGTTTGGAGAAGATCCACATATGCGTTTAATGTTCAAGTGTCCACATACTTTTGAGCAAATAGTGTATTGGCTTAAACAATCACCTACTTCTATTTTAGCATGTTATTTTAGCAAATTATAGGTACTTACTTGGACAAGTGTAAGTGGGGCCCTTCTTGTCTGAAAAAAACAAACAAACACATGGGATGTTATTTTCATGTCCCATATAGATCAGCTTTCCCTAAAGAAGGAAAACATTAAGCATCGTCTACACCTTACCTTTACACATGTTATCAGTCAAGTTTCTGAGGAATGTGTCATCCAAAAGCATGCCAAAGTTGTTAAGGACAAAGGAGATGCCTGGGTTGCTTGGATCACTTGCACAGCTCACATCTCCCACCTGATCGCTGTTGGGCTGTTTACCTGAGTAGTCTAGAACACCTACACCAACTACCTACAGTACCACAAGAAAAGGCACTGTATCATTCAAGACATTTTAAACATGATATTCAAGTATTACAGTCATAAATATGATTTGTAAACTGTAGTTCACACGGTTTAAAAGTCTATGCCCTGCTATGTTCCTTATGGATCTGTTTAGTCCAATGAAAAATCTTCAGAAACATAATCGCCAATTTAAAAATATACATGTAGATAATGTATTATTTTATGTTAGAGGTAAGTGAAAAACTCTTTAACACTAAAGGTTCTAGTTGAAAGAATGTAAAAGATTTTAAAAATAAAAAACTTTTTTACCTGGAGCCCCCGGCCACATAGTACGTTAAGAGGCACATCATCTCTTGTAGTATCTGAACGGCCATCGGTCAGGACCAGGACTACACTCTTCGCATGATCTGCACCCACCCAGTTGATCATGTTGTTCCATGAAAACTCAAGGGCTTCTCCAGTGTAGGTGGCTTCAGCCAGCCAACGCAATTCTTTAATAGCTCTGGTAAAAAAAAACACGATCAAAGACATACAGACAGACCACTATTTAAACCAAAGTAACTGATATTTCCATGATTTTTTTTATTGAGATCAACATACTGCTTTAGCGCTGTTATATCCCGGATGTCAGGGTCTCCAAGCCTTACAACCTCCTGAGCCTTTTTTCCACTGTACTGCACCACACCGACATGAGAATCGTCCAAGCCAAACTGCACACAACACAGAAGGAGGCATTTGACTACAGAGAACACACAAAGCCTGTTAATTTGATCTGTATTTCCAAATACATCTGGCAATATTCATTAAAGGAGCCTTACTCTAACTTGCTGATCTCTAACCAGTCGGTCAATGACAGCTACAATGAAGTCCTTAGCAATAGCAAAGTTGTTAGCTCCGATACTCTCAGAGCTGTCCACAACAAAGGTAATGTTCAGGGGGCCGCACTTAGTCTCTGAACAAACACAAAGCATTAAAACAATTCTAAGAACAACTTTTGCTATTGTTTCAAAGCACAGACAGTTTTAATCAAAACCAAATATTGTTAGAGCCATTTCCTCTCACACACTTTAAAGCAAAAGAAGATAAGTCAACTTACCACAACAAGCTGAAAAAAAGAGAAAACCCCAGAGAATTAAACTTTCCATTGCATTATGTGAAAGGAAGTATAAAAACATTTAACTCAGCATGGACAAAGTATCATATGCTAATTACCTGAAACATAACAAAGGTTTCTATTTAAAAAAAACCCCCAAAAAACCCAGAACAATTTGACAATAGAAATGGTTTTCAAAAAGGATCCTTCCCACAGCATTAAGTCACAAATAAAATTATAACATTGTCCTCAATTATTAACAAGCTCTCAGTTCACAACCATCTGTTTATATAAATCTTCTCTCTTTCACAACTTTTATATTTATATATTTTTCCCAAACTAGTGTATATTATTTGAATGGGAATTCACTAAACTCTGTCAATCTGTTATTGTACTGAGTCAGAGGCCTAAACCATCAGCTGGCTTGGTCCTGTGTTCCAGCATGCTTTCTTTACTTGCAATTAACTTTGCAAGTAACTTTAAATTACTTGCAAGTAATTTATGGAGGAGGCTTAGGAAAAATATTATTGGTCAAAAGACCTCTGAAAAATGGCAACAGTCACAGCTTACTCACAGCACATCTTCATGATGATATCCAGGATCTCACAGTCCTACAAAAAAAGCTTAAGTTTTGAGCTGCACAATAAATCTTGCTTTCCAACTTACCAGAAACGCTGTAATGCAGCATGAAAATCTGCACACAGGGTCTTCTAGTTACTGAGACCTAATTCATTTATTAAAACATAACTCTAACTTGTATATCTAGATGCAAATAATGTACAGCTCCTTCATGTAAAGCTGCTCACAACTGTGCAACTAATGGTGTATTTAAAATATACTGCATAATGCATATTGTCTAATTTTTACATTAAAGTCTGGGAGAATAAAGGTTTTCGGAGACTATTTGGTCAGTATCTTGTCATATGGTATGTTAAAGCGTTTCAGAGGACAACAGAGAATGATATAAGCATTAGTTGTATAAGTATGATTTTCACTGAAAAGTCCTTTGAATGTTCATACAAAGAGTTATTATAACATACAACTGTTATTAAAAACATACATAAGGAATATTTTCTGTGGTAATATTACTCAATATGATACTGAGACATAATTATGAGTAACTAACAAAATAATATTTTTCGTTTTTTATTAAATCTTTAATACCTGCCCTTTGGTATTATTTATATAAACCTCACGGTATTCACTGGACCTCGCTTTATAGTTTGCCTTTTTTCACTTAAAACCAGATGGTATGCAATATGATCTCAATAACAAGCAACAGATAAATGTTCGATAGAAACTAATGTTAATCAGATAATGTCAACTATGTGAATCTATTCCAAGGTTTAAGCAGTTAAGTTGGAAATATTTCAAATCCATTCATTTCTACTGCAAGAAAATTGGTCCTGGACTCTGTGCTCCTGGTCTGGAACCGTTATTCGGAAAGAATACTTCAGACTTTCTTTCAAAACACATTTGATTGTGACTTTTTGGCTTCGTTTCCTTCTCAAAGAGTAAATTAATGTTCAGAAAACTGATTCAATCCTCATTAGTTCAGACAGGACTACACTGCTGTTACTAAAACATAATGTTACTAATGTTAATGTTAACAAGGAAGTTATGCTAATGTTTCAGTTCAAACAGTAATTTCTCATTTGTATCTATTTTCTCAGGAGTCAAACGGTGGTCTGAACATTTTGGCCCTCTCCGATGAATCAGGATCATTGTAGTAGATGCATGTAACATACAATGTATTTAATGGACAAGTCTGATTGTTCAAGGCCAACTTACATCAACTCCAGGTGGTCCAGGAGGTCCAGGAGGTCCCTGGTCATTAGAAAGGAAAGATTGAAAATAATATATAGACAATCAATATTGAATACAATATATATCCATATGTATCCATGCACTGCTAATCACACTAATATTTCTATAGCATTGGCCTGGAGGTTACTAAGCAAGCTTTTCATTCTTCTTACACAGAAGGATCTCTGCCAGGGAAAAGTTTATCCAAGCCTTTAGAGACATCAAGCTCCAAATAAGAGCATTTTTGAAGTAGAAGAGTCTCCTCCTTCGTGGATGGTGTCCAGAGAAGAAGATGGAGGAGTTTCTGCCTGAGAGCAAGCAGGATCTTCCCCCAGGCTTGTAACTCATGAGACAACATTCAGTACTTGGCCAAAATGTGTGTCCGGTATATACACACAGCACTGGCACAGAAAGGGAACTTTTCACTGCTATATTTTTCGTAATATAGGATCTATAGGATACACCTTACCCCACAGATAAGTGATTATCTTTTTGGCATAAAAAAAATGAAACCTACAATCTGTTTATGGCTTTTCATTTGACATTTGGCGGAAAAATATGAGAAAGATTTGTGGACTGAACACTGTGTTCTCATTCTTGAGTTCATCTGTGTCAATTATGAACTGTGAAAAATGCACTCGAGCTGCACAAGAGACACAAGTGTTCAGCTCATCATCTGGAGATCAAGATTTTTGAATCCAGATGATGCCAGAACTATACATGGCAGTTAAAGTCACTGTGGGTGAGTGGGATAGCATGTGCTCTCACTCCCTTGTCAATCACAGAAACACTAGCCAATCATAGGAGTCTGTGAGTTCAGATATGCAGAACAGGTCAATGTGTCATACATATTTGAAGAAGTATGTTACACTGCTCTGTGATGAGTAAAGGATCTGGAGGTTGGCTTCATGCGTTTCCTAGTTGTCATGTGATAGGGGAGAATT
Organism: Hemibagrus guttatus; assembly: GCA_033459395.1. NCBI lineage: Eukaryota > Metazoa > Chordata > Actinopteri > Siluriformes > Bagridae > Hemibagrus > Hemibagrus guttatus. The sequence continues at coordinate 5,280,958 of JAUCMX010000010.1, read as the reverse complement.
AGCCAGTGGGTGGGAACTGACAAGACCAGATTAGGGAAAAATGGAGGACATAAAATAATTGCTTAATATTGTCTGGGAAATTAGTTTGTTTTTACTCACAGTTTTTCCTTCAGGCCCTCTGTGTCCTTTTGGTCCTTTAGGCCCAGGCTTTCCAGGCTCATTGTTCTGTCAATATAACAAGACACCCAATTTCAATGGAAGTTAACATATAAAACAGAAATACTGACTAACAATATAGAATTATCTTAATAATGTGTCATTTATTCTAACTTTGTGGCTTTCAGCTCCTATTTAGATTAACTTGCACAAACCAGATCAATACAAATGCATCTGTAATAGACCAGATCATGGCATCAGGTCAGAATAATATCAACCAGCTGCTGTTCTTTCACTTTAAAGCCAACAAGTATCAGATAACAATGTGAATGATTGTTTTGCTTTGCTGTAATTACTTCCACAGACATCTGACAAACCCTGTCAAACCCTGTGGGGATGGAAGACGCAGAAATATTTCTGATCATGAACATGAACATTGCCAAACAGTCCTCATGAGAAGAACATGGCACACTTAAGGAACAACTACAGATTTAGAGCAGATGCATGATTCAGGCATAGTTCAAATTTGTGGAATAATCTGATAAAACATATCTAAAACAAACACAGAGGCTCAATAAGCAGCCCAAGTATAGGAAGATTAAATGAACTTTGTGTGAACTATGCACTATGCATAAATATCTCACTGTAAATAACTCATATATATATATGTTAAGCTTTAGTCAACACAAGTTTCAGGGTCCAAAAGTCCAACATATGCAATGATGGCTAATGGTGATATTAGATTGGAGGAATAAAAAAAAGAGAAATAAAATCCAATATCTATCAATAGCTTGACAATGAAGATATTTGTGTTAATTATCAATAATAGAAATGATCCCCCCCCTTACGTGCACACACACACACACACACACACACACACACACACACACACACACAAACACACACACACACACACACACACACACACACACACACACACACACACACACACACACTTAAGTAAACAGGTACACATAGTTTGGCAGCTGTGTTTGTGCTTTTTGTCTTGTCTTTCAAGCCTTGTAATGCTCTATTGGGTTATTACCGTGTTTCCTCTGAATACCAAAGATGGCAAACAGAAAAGTAGTAAGCGCTTTTGTTCTAACCAAATAAAATAAACATGTAGTTCTGTGATAAATTTGGATTTGAACACTCTGCACTTGGACTGGACAACATGTGCTAAAGCTGTTTTACTTTCAAATAGGTTTTATGGGAAAAAGGGATTTTAGAATAAACAACCCGCTTTGCTCATGTTCATTAGACCTGCAACTGTATTTCACATTCATTCATTGTCTACCGCTTATCCAATCTATTCTCGGGTCACGGGGAGCCTGTGCCTATCTCAGGCATCATTGGGCATCAAGGCAGGATACACCCTGGACGGAGTGCCAACCCATCACAGGGCACACACACACACACTACGGACAATTTAGAGATGCCAATCAACCTACAATGCATGTCTTTGAACCGGGGGAGGAAACTGGAGTACCCAGATGAAACCCCCGAGGCACAAGAGAACATGCAAACTCCACACACATATGTGGTGGAGGCAGGAATCGAACCCCCAACCCTGGAGGTGTGGGGCAAACATGCTAACCACCAAGCCATCAAGCCACCATGCCCCCGCAATATTTCACATTATTATTTATTACTATTTAACACTTCTGATGTTGTGCTCTGGTGCATCAGGAGCATGGACTGAACAATATAAGCTCACATGCACCGGAAATCAGGGGTTCACTTGTGTAAACACGTGAGATGACTGTCAGATCAGCTGCATGAATCTACAGTCTGGGCTAGAATAAAATCAGGCTGTTTTGCTTCTTCATACCATTCCATATACAATATTATTACATGGTGGTTGTATTACTCTTGAAACACAAAACAAAAATCTGTGGGCTTTACTATGCTTGGCCATTTATACCAGCCATCTCTTGGTATAAGGAGAAGGCATATTTGGAAACTCTCCATACGCCGTGGCTGTTCAAGGAAGATTCTAGGGCCAACATCAACAAAAATTTTCCATACTTGCAGCCTCAGTTAAGAAGCATACATAGCAGTCAGTCCCATTGTAGTGGCAACTTCCTGACATCTTTCCCTTTCTATAAAGACATAGCAGAATTCAGTTTTACTCTTAGCCAAAACAAATGCCAAAAATAATGCCAAATTTTTTCCAATACCCTGTACAACAGCAACCCTTCACATTGTAAGTGGTTTTTGCACAAGCACTCACTGTAACTTCCCATCTCCTACTTATTCTATAATGTGTTTGATGTAATGCATAGGTTGCCTAGTTACCAGTGAGAGCTGGAATGAGACTACGCCTTTGGTAGCTTATAAGGAGCAGATTTTCCAGATTTTTGCCATAATTTTGTCTTGGCCAATTCTCATGTATCAGGCAGCTCTCTCCTAAAGCCAGCTGACTGCATATATTGGAAAGGCTGCTCATGCAACATCAGGGGCAGCAAAACAGCACTATCTGCCCATTACCACATGAATAGTTAGTGTCACTGTGATTCATGAGAGCACGGTCAATTTTGCTTTATTGGGCTGCCGGCTACAGATGGCTATGGCTTCATCAGGATTCAAATCAGTGATTTCCAGATGATAGATTGAACACTTTTCTGATGCATCACTTGGGAAACAAGCAGATTTTGACCAAGAACTTGTTTGCTACACTGAAGCGGTCAATGTAGACTCATTAATCAACCTATCTATACAGCTTCCTCTAGAAGCATGTTTAAAGTAACAGGTTAAGTCATCCATGCTGCCCTGTCCTGCCCAAGAACCCATGAAAACATCTTGCATTCATGGAAAATTGTAAAGCCTGATCTTAACTTTTCAAGAAACTTTGCAATGAAGTCAAACAATTGTCTCAAAGTGACCTTGTGTGCTAGTATGATATATGTCATGTCACTTCTGACTATGCTACAAGAAGCTTCATTGCACATCAACTTGTTGACCAGTTAGACATCTCAATTCCACCAGTAACACTCACTATATGGATTCAAGCAGTGTCTGGGAGACTCATTGGATCTGGCTCAGACTAACTCTAACTCACATCACACAACCTCTTTCCCTTTTTGTAATCAAGCTGTCACAATGCCATTATCCAGGGACTTCTCTGGCTCCATAAAACATTAAATGTTGAATATTGTTTCCTGGCTAGATTCTTGTTGGCAGTCATGTATATTAAGGCCCCACCTGCTAGTTACCACTACCACTGTTTAAAGCCCTTCCAATCTCTGTCCATTATAATATATCCTCTTGGATGGTTTTAGTTAGAAGAAAGCCACTGTGCCTCTACTATGCCAGCCATATGACTGCTCTGTAGAGCTCTAGGTGGTTACTTACCTCCAAGGTCTAAGCCCTATCCCCTGTCCACAGTAAAAAGTAGGCATTTGACTGACTATATTTCAGAGGTCATTGTGCCAAGATATATCTGAGATATATCTCAAAGTCACTAGCTGCTTCAGAACTCAAAATTTTTTTGTGTTGATGGAAGGGGTATTTTAGCCATGGAATGACTACACAAGACTTAATAATATCACCATGAAATATCCCTATCCTCTCCTTTAGTGCCTTTATCCCTTGTCCAGCTTAGCAGAGCTAGCTATTTTGCTATGTTTTGGCAGTGTGTCTAATCCTTTCAGGATGGACCCTACTAGGCAATGAACAAAAAAGAATCTGCATTTACCTAGCAGTAGGGAGATTCACCAAAGACTTAACACATAGCAGTACTCTCTTGCAAGCTTCCTTCTGCTAAGGAAAACTATGATAATGCTAACCCAGAACTGCTGACCATTAAACTTTCACTCAAAGAGTGACACCACTCACTCAAATGGGCCAAGCACTCAGGTCATGTTACCTGCTGTGGGCCAAAATAGCACTAAACTCCCTAAGCCATTTCATAACTGGTTTGTCTCCATTCTAGTGCTTGTTGGATTAATAATCTCAATTTGTTCCCAAACTCTTGAATACAGACAGCCCAACCATAACTTAATGAATTAAGAGGAATAAACAGATTTTGGAAAAAAAAAACACCAAAGTTTAGAGAACACTGTACAACACAGAAATAACAAGCAGAGAACTCCACTAAACTGTTATAGTGTATGGAATTAATGATGTTACTTATATCATGCCAGTCCTGGAGCAGTTCAATATCCCCTTGTTTTATGTGTGCTTGTTAAAGCCCATTAATCCATTTTTATTTTGTAAGGTTGATAGGGAAGATGCTATCCATCATTGGACATTGAGATACCACTAATAAATTTAGTTTGACACCTGTTAGACTCACGGAGGAGGACAAATGCAATACCTTGTTGACTGGTAAGGATACAGCCCGGAGGTGAGGAGCAGGGTCAATTACATTCTTGACCTACGGCTCTTCATAATTTTTTACGATTCACATCCCAGCATACCTTCTCTTAAAGATTGAGGTTGTGCGGTACTTGAGGTCATACTTGATCTCGTAGATCACGTGCCCTCTCTCACTCTGACTTGCTGGGAGAAAACTTCTAGATGATCCTCCAGATTTTAATCAAGATCTCTGTCAGTTATGCTTGTCCAAGTTTATTGGCTTACTAAGTGCACTCACTTAGTTCATTCTTCTTCTTCTTCTTCTTCTTTCGGCTTTTCCCTTCAGGGTTCGCCACAGCGAATCATCTCTCTCCACCTATCCGTATCTTCTGCATCCTCAACACTTGCACCCACTAGCTTCATATCCTCATTAATTCCATCCATATACCTCCTCTTTGGCCTTCCTCTTTGCCTCCTGCGTGGCAGCTCCATGTCCAACATTCTCCTACCAATATACTCACTCTCCCTCCTCTGAACATGTCCAAACCATCTTAATCTGGCCTCCCTAACTTTGTCCCCCATATGTACAACATGAGCTGTCCCTCTGATGTACTCATTCCTAATACTGTCCAACCTTGTCACTCCCAAAGAGAACCTCAAAATCTTCAGCTCTGCTACCTCTAGCTCTGACTCCTGTCTCTTCCTCAGTGACACTGTCTCTAAACCATACAGCATGGCCGATCTCACCACTGTCCTGTACACCTTCCCCTTGATTCTCGCTGATATTTTCCTATCACACAGAACTCCCGACACCTTTCTCCACCCATTCCAACCTGCCTGCACTCGCTTCTTTACCTCTTTCCCACAGTCTCCATTACTCTGGACTGTTGACCCCAAGTACTTAAACTCCTGTACCTTCTTCACCTCTTCACCCTGTAACCTTACTGTTCCACTTCCCTCCCTTTCATTCACACACATGTACTCAGTCTTACTATGACTAACTTTCATTCCTCTTCTCTCCAGCGCAAACCTCCACCTCTCCAGGTTTTCCTCCACCTGCTCCCTGCTCTCACTACAGATCACAATGTCATCTGCAAACATCATTGTCCAAGGAGACTCCTGTCTGACCTCCTCTGACAACTGGTCCATCACTATAGCAAACAGGAAGGGGCTCAGAGCTGATCCCTGATGCAGTTCCACATCCACTTTGATCTCCTCTGTCTGACCTACAGCACACCTCACCACTGTCCTGCTCCTCTCATACATGTCCTGCACCACTCTGACATACTTCTCTGCTACTCCTAACTTAGCTAACCTGTCCTTCTCTCCTTCTCTAGTGTCTAACCTAGTGTACAACTCGTCATATGCCTTCTGCTTGGCCTTAGACACCTCCCTCTTCACTCTGCACTGTAACTTCTTGTATTCCTGTTAATTCTCTTCAGTCCTGTCCATGTCCCACTTCTTCTTGGCTAGCCTCTTCTTCTGGACACTATCCTGAACTTCCTCATTCCACCACCAAGTCTCCTTATCTTCTTTCCTCCTTCCAGATGACACACCCAGCACCTTTCTCCCTGTCTCCCTGATCACTTCTGCTGTAGTTTCCCAGTCATCTGGCAGCACTACCTGACCACCCAGGGCCTGCCTCAACTTCTGTCTAAATTCCTCACAACATTCCTCCTTTTTCATCTTCCACCACTTGGTTTTCTTCTCTATCTCTATCTTTGACCTCTTCTTCTTACAGACCATCAAAGTCATCCTACACACCACCATCCTATGCTGTCTGGCTACACTCTCTCCCACTACCACTTTACAGTCACTAATCTCTTTCAGATTGCCTCTTCTACATAGGATGTAGTCTACCTGTGTTCTCCCACCTCCACTCTTGTAAGTCACTCTATGCTCCCCCCTCTTCTGAAAATAAGTGTTAACCACACCCATGTCCATCCTCTTAGCAAAATCCACAACCATCTGTCCTTCTAGGTTCCTTTCCTTAACTCCAAACTTGCCCATCACCTCCTCAACACCTGTGTTCCCCTCACCAACATGTCCATTAAAATCTGCTCCTATCACCACTCTCTCACCCGTGGGAATACTCTCCATCACCTCATCTAATTCTCTCCAGAATCTCTCTTTCTCCTCTAACTCACAACCTACCTGTGGGGCATAACCACTAACAACATTCAACATCACCCCTTCAATCTCTAACTTCAGACTCATCACCCAGTCTGACACTCTCTTCACCTCCAGAACATTCCTCACAAACTCCTCCTTCAGGACCACACCTAAACCATTTCTCTTACTATCTACACCATAATAAAACAGCTTGAATCCTGCTCCTATACTACGAGCCTTGCTACCCTTCCACCTGGTCTCCTGTACACACAGTATATCCACCTTCCTTCTCTCCATCATATCAGCCAGCTCTATACCTTTCCCTGTCATAGTACCAACATTCAGAGTTCCTATTCTCAGTCCTACAGTCTTACCTTTCCTCTTCTCTCTCTGTCTGTGCACTCTCCTCCTTACTCTACTTCTTCGACCAACAGTAGCCCAATTTCCACTGGCGCCCTGTAGGTCAACAGCGCCGATGGCGGTCGTTGTTAACCCGGGCCTCGACCGATCCGGTATGAAATTCAGAGTACTGACGATTCGCATGGTTAAATTTGGCAATGTTTTACGCCGGATGCCCTTCCTGATGCAACCCTCTCTATTTATTCGGGCTTGGGACCGGCACAGAAGTCACTGGACTGTGACCCCCATGGCTAGATTGCACTCACTTAGTTCATTAACTTCTGTATATTCACTCCATTTATTACATTTCTGAGTCCACATAAAAGTATTTTTGCCTGCTGTATTGTTTTGTCTAGTTTTTAATCCCTGCTTTATTTGTTCTGGTTTATTCTAGTGTTTTGTCGTTTTGCTTAAATACTCTGGTTGCTAAATTAATTCTATGGTTTTGACCTTTATCTTGTATTTACCCATACTCATTTGCCTGCTCTTTTGGACTGTCTGATTTTGTTTCAGTGAGCGATTTGTTTCAATCTGCAACCGACACTAACAACAATGTACAGTATGTCTTCTTGACATGAACTAAAACAAAGCATGGGAAGAACATTAGAACACCCTTAAAGTCAAAAATATAATTATTTTCAAGACACTGAATTAGCACATAACAACTATGTTTAGTATAAACACTAGCCTCATTTTGCACACCTGCAAAATGTGTGACTAAAAAAAATCAAAATGTCTTATCACTTACAGAATCAAAGCATTCTTACATAATGTGAACTGAGCACATTAGTTCACTCGTTCAGATGTTCACTCATTTTAGGCGTTTATAATCAGAAGAAAATTGTTTCACTGTGTGTTAATGTGAAAAGGTTTTTGGGCAGGTTTTTTGGACTAAGTTGTATATGAATTGGGAATAAAAATAAGTTTTCTTTGTTTTTTTGCTTTTTTTTCCATTAGCTCGATATTTATGTTCTCCAAAGTATTTGTTGCTGCACTTTATGCCTTTATGACCAGGCACTTAGTCAAGAGGTTGAGGTTAAAAATTTATTGTTCATATTGTGCTTTTTCATCAAATGATTATTATAACAAGTAGATTATTGCTCAAATGACATGACTTATGGTACAAATGTTTCCTAAACGTCCATCATGTGTTCATTGACTCTGTCAGGTTCAGCCTATAAGCACTGGGGAGGTACAGACAAACATACAAACAAGACTGTTTTTCTTTAAATTCAGTTGAATGTTATAATGCTGAAAACACTTTTAATTATGACCACTAACAAATAACCAATTCCACTAAAGCAATCAAAACAAGACCTCATCATTGGAATACAAACAAGTGTAACCGTTCATCAAATGCATTCTGAACCTTGGTGGACCCCTTCATTTAGCCGACCGTGAAATCACTATATGGGCTCCATGTGTGAGCCACACTTGTGTGACATTACATTGTACCGCACAGGAAAGTTGCCCCAAGTCCTAGTCTGAGTGCCCGCCTATACCCGCCCTCATTATTAGCTCATTTGGATTTGAAAAAAAAAAAACTTTATCAAAAAGTTATTACAGTACACAAACTGGAAAAGGAGCCAAATATCTGATAACTCATAACTGACCATTTCCTCAGGCTGTCCTGTTGGAACTAAACTCTCCAACTAGACTTCCCCAGCTTCCATATCTCATGAAGAATAAACATGACCTCGCTTTGATGAACTCTTCATAGAATATGTTCAGACATTTTTGTTACAACCCAGAAGTATAGAACTGTTTATTCAAATAGTCTGCATTTTCGCAGACAGAGTGAAACATGCTCAAGATTTAACTCTGTTTAATGGAACGGTTACACATAGCATAAAGCAATTTTGAAGCTGTCATGTGTAAACACAACAACTCCTAAATAGCAGAAAACATTTTGCTTTAAAGACAACTATGTTCCAAACAGAAGAGTTTAAATAATTGTGTTTTATTTAAATTACTGATCTTATCTGAATTCATTTTCTTCTGAATTGGGTTTTCTCTACAAACATACCTAGCTACCTTTGCTATCATGTTGTCTTCCACTTTTCCTTTTGATCACTTATTCATTCAGCCTGCAATCTTTTGCTGTGAATCTTATTTATACAACTTTTCTATGCTAAAATGTAATACACCACACATGATTTGTACTGAAACTAGATCAGCTTTCTGATGTGGCTTAAACCAAATACAATTGGCAATACCAGAATAATATTGCCCGATGCTGCCAAATATATATTAAAAAACACTGCTGTGTCTAATCTCCAGATCTGACTGGCTAGACACGTGATGTCTTCTCAGGGATGAGGATTCATCAGTCAGACTGAAACATGGGATTTATTACAACCAGCATGTTGGCTGAGGAGTTTGGCGTTAATAAAGTGTGTTCTTGGCTGAACCTGAACTTTCCAAAGACACACGTTATAGAGAACAATCTAAGAGATGCTACCAAAACTATTCATTTACAAATCATACACCGGCAGTTTATTCAGACTTTTATCTAAGCACAAAGCTTACGTTTCTGTTTATCATAGGATCATAAGTTCTTTTTCTTTTTTTTAGATAAAAAGAGAAAAGCCTGGAGCAAAGCAGCTTTTCCTAAATGCTTCTCACACCACCAAATACAGTCATACTTCCAAATAAAGAAAACATCCTTTAGAAAACATCCCATAACAAGACACACATGGCTGCCTACTTTCAAATCTGGCACCAGCAAGCACACTACCATCGAACAGAAAAGCTGTGCAGGTATCAATAAACCCTGGATTGCTAACACAAAAATAGTGAGTTGGATAAAGGACAGACAGACAATTAAGCGGAGAGAAATGGAGGGTTAAGAAAGTGATAGCCAGATGGTGGACAGAAATAGGACAAATAGGCGTGGGTGGAGAATGGTATTTGTAATATGTTTTGTGGTAAGAAAACAGCAATTTTGAGCCACCAAACTAGTTTTCTTACTTTTTTCTTACTTTACTTTTTTTAGGTACTCACATCTGAACCAGGTTCACCAGGTTGACCATCATCCCCTTTGGGTCCCGGTGTTCCTCTGCTTCCCTAAGGGTGATGACAGAATGAATGAAGAATTGAGCATTAGTGTCTAGCAGAATCATCAACAACAAACTTTTCATCACACCATTAACATTATCTGATGTAGGCCACAGTACTAGTAAAAGCAGTCAGATATGACAGAAAGAGAAAACTTGATACTAACAGGCTCTCCAGGATCACCCCTGGAACCAGGATATCCCTAGCACAGGGGAAACACCAAAACACATCAACCTCTAATGAACCAATGGAGCTTTTTTAAGTACATTTTCCTGAGAGTACTGTTATACCTGGAAACCATGGCAACCCAATGTTCCGTTTCCTGGTGGTCCGTCTTCTCCCTATGGATTAAACAACACAATCACAGTGGTCAGTTTGGAGACTTGTTTGCCAAAATTATCTTTGGTTATTTTACACAGAAAGTGAACACACCCTCTCTCCCATAAGGCCTCTGTCTCCTGGGGCGCCTTTGATTCCTCTAGGTCCTTTGGATCCCTAAACAAAGAGAAACAACAAACATAGTGACATTGTTTTTTGGGATCCGCAAGAAAGACAACAGAAAATGGCATGTTTTAGTTTTTAAAATCTCTTACTTCCGGTCCTGCAGGACCCTCATCACCACGGTAACCTGGAGGCCCAGGTTTTCCTGTCTCACCCTGAGATTTAATGAAAATGTACATTTTAATGAAAAAGACTTTGATAAGTTCATATACTATGAGAATCAATTTTATATATTGCATTGATACAAGGCGTTCAAGGATTCTCATAAAAAAAGCAAAAACATTTTGTAAATGTTAAGTAGATGTTGAGTCAAGTCTGGACTTGACAAGGACAGAGACTTGTACTGTACCAAAGCCCAGTATAAGTCTCATCTGGGCTGTGTATTTCAGGTCATTTTTGTGTAGGTAGGTAAAGCTTGAGCAGGGTTTTCCTTAATGATGTCTCTGTACTGAGCTTCATTCAACTTTCCCTTAATCCTGAGGGGCAATGATAGATGTTGCAATTCAATGTAGAGATTGAAGTACTTAACACTCAACAATGTAACACTTGGCATATAGGCCAATTAGCCCAGAGTTTCACAGAAACTTTCATTTCAATCTAGAGATAGTTGTTCTTCTGGCACATTCTCTACCTCTGGAGTTCGGTCAGTTACTATCTTAAATCTTCCACCAATTAAACTGCTTTTTCCAGGTGCTGTTTGGCTGGGTGGTTGGTTATGAACATTCATTCATTGTCTGCCGCTTATCCAAATCTATTCTCGGGTCATGGGGAGCCTGTTTTTATGTGCTGGAAAACCATTGTGTTCTTTGGAAACATTAGAAATTCAGAAAATGTCCGGTTCCCTTTGACAGATTCTTTTCAAAGATAAGGAGTCCTTATGGATAATTCCACTGTCCTCATTGTTGTTTATCTTCCCTTTCAGCTCTGGAGATTTATTTAGACAGGTGTGTGCCATTCCCAGCATCTAAGCAGACAAATTTATCGCATATATACGCTTTAACCTCACTGTTGAAACGACTATCAACAGGAATTGGGTGCATCTTAGCTTAATTTCAACTGTCACAGCAAAAGATACATACAACTAAACTAATAACTAATAAATACAACTTCTTTCATTGTAAACACATTATTAGTTATTCATTATACTTTGAATTCTTTTCCTTTAAATGCCCATTTCTTGGCCTTTTATCTGTCTGGAATTATTAAAGGCTATCTGAAAAAATATACCCTAAACAAAGCACTGAAAATTTGGAAGACATTTTGCTAACAAATGTGACTTTTCCCCTGTTTAAGGAGACTTTTCTGACACCCTGTAGTTCTAGAGACTTGTTCTGTCAAGATGCTGTGAATCTGTTCTGCAATCTTATGTTGGTTTTCTATTATTTTGTCAACTGTCTCTACCTAATAATTTATTATGATTAATGAAATATTTAATGCAAAGATATTTTAATAATAACTATAATAATTATAAAAAGTTAATTAAAAAAGAAAAAAAATTATCATAAATTTTCATAGTGTTCTGGTGATTCTCATCAAGTGAAAATAAATAAATAAATAAATAAATAAATAAATAACAACGATATATGTGTGGTGACCTGGAAAACCCATCAGATATCCATCCTGTACACCACTTATCCTACTAAGTCACAGGAAAACTGGAGCCTATCCCAGGAGACTTGGGGCACAAGCACAGGGTACAGGATGCCAAGCTATCACAGGGCACAATCACACACACACACCCATTCAAATACTATGGACAATTTAGAGACACCAATCAGATGTCATTCTGGCAAAGATAAATTTTTTACCAAATTGGATTTTTCTTTCTATCACCAACCTTAAGAAATCATAAATATATTTCTCTAGCATAATACAGAACTGTTTAAATTCACTTTTTAATCTTACTTGTACTCTCTGCAAAGATCACATGCAACTTGTTAAAGAACCAGATTGAAAAAAAAAACAGCGATAAACGAGGTCTTTAATCCTGCTATCTTGCTTAATTAATTTAATTTCCTCACAGAGTGAATGGTACATTTAATCAAGTTATTAGATAAAGTTATAGAAAAAGTCCGAGATCAGCCTTTCCCACAAGTACAAGGTGTAGTCATGGTGTGTCCCGGAACCAGAATTGAAATTAATTCTGATTGAGATTCATGCAAAAATAAAACAGTACAGTACTGCAGTTTTCAAACAGATATATAGCAGAAAATGTCCCAATTTGACCATATGAAGGGTTTTCGAAGGCGGTCACATATATACATATACAGGTATCAGATTACTTTTAATATCAAAACCGAGTCCAGTGTACGCTTACATGCCCTTTGGAACGCATGGAACACCCATGAAAAATTTGCTCAAAATGAGTTCAACAAAAGTTACATTTATCTAGCGTTTAACTTTCTACCTATTTCGTAACAGTTAGTCATCAGCCAGAAAGACCCTTACGACTCCATAGAAACTGCATTATTGTTTATATGCAGCTTTTATTTTTCCTGAGAAGGAATCTTGGAACATGAGAAAATAAACCAAATGGAGGATTTGGAAAAAACAGTGGCTTTTACTAAGAAATGACAAAAACACATTAAGATTTCCAGCTTCATCTACTTCCTTTCCAACTGGAAACAAAATGCTGTGCCAGTGAAAGTCTATCAAAAGTAAAACTTGAGTCACTCAGTAGTAATCCTGAATTTAATTCTTTTAAATGTGCAGGAAAGACTAAACACAAACAAAATATTATTTTTTGAAAGGCATCCTGGAGAAGGGAGATGTGATGAGAGGGACCAGACACACTCTTTTGGTGGATTGTTAATAAACCTTTAACTGTGTTTATTTCAATTGAATTAAATTTCACATTTTGACTAATGTAAAAATTACATCACAAAAACTAATGTATGAGAGATAATCACAGTGATTATCAAAATTGCATTTTGACAAATATATCATAAATCAAAGTCAAATAACTTTTCATTTAAATTTTTCATTAAAAAAAAAAAATCAACTTGTGTTCCTAGTATGTTATAACAACTATTTTCATTTCAATCTAATTATGTAATGGTCATGAAATTCTGATTAGGTTTGCTAAAATTGTCACGCTGTGACGCAACACAACATGACACTCTGCAGCTGGCTGATGATCTCAACAAGCTAGTCAAGTTCAGCGATTTAAGTGAAGACAATAACAGGAAAATACCATCTTCTACTGCAATTAAAAAAGGCACATGTGTACTAGAAAAGCATGGCCAAAAACTAAGACAAATTTGAGATATATGCAGCTGAAACCCAAACTATGACAACGGGTATCTAAAGGTTCTCCTTAAAATGATTCCATTTCTTAGGTTTGGATTGATTTACAGGTGCACATCTGGGAACCAGTCAGCCTCAGGAAATTATAAATCTTAAAACCCTTATTTTTGCTTTTACCCCTTTCATATCATCTCTTCATCGAAATCAGCTGAAACAGACTCTTCCAGCAGCTTACAGCTCTCTAATGTGCCTCCTAACCAACATCCAACATCTGTGACTTTAGACACATGGGGGGAGCCTCAGAAAATACCTAAGCTCTGAGATCAGCTTCAAGCTTTCAGCCCTTTTCCAAAGATTAGAAGACTCACATATCATCCGGTCAAACAAATCCTCAGTCCTATGTGCAGTCCTCATGTTTTAAATATTAATCATGTTTTTTCATTTTCAAAGACCCCTGTTCTTTGTAATGAGAATATAAAAGCTACTGATGATGTTCTGAATTTAAGACCATTGTGTCTTTGTAGAAACCTACATGTTGTTGTGTTAAATTAGTTCATTTAATGCATTCATGACTTTCTCACTTACTGGATCACCATTACCTCCAGCAGATCCCTCACGTCCTGGTTCACCCCGAGGACCTGGCTCACCCTAGAAAGGTTAAAGGACACAAAATCAAATTATTAATTTGTTCATTTTTGGTCCACTCCATCATCACATCATTACACTACCGGTCTAACTGGTACAAAATTACACATTTCTCATACTTCCTTTAAATAAATACAGTTATTGTATATGATATGATTATATATATATTTCTTCATAATCTTTTTAAATAAACCACAATAGCATCTGAATGTAGTCTTACATCGGGTCATGCCATATGAACCAAGGTCTAAACAATCAAAGTTCCTATGGAAAAGTATTTGTTCTTTATTAGAAAGGAGTAGAACCTAGTGATAACAACTCCATCCACTAAGCTTGACCTCTGAGATATTCAAGGTGTTATGCAGCATTTCTTTTTTCCTTTTATCCCTTAGTTTTTGTTGTCTTGTGTAGCTCTGTGTCTTTATGAAGCATCATGGTCCTAGAGAGAGACGCTTGTTCATTTCATTATTACTGCGTCAGATACAAATATATGGTTGAAATGATAATAAAATCTCCTTGACTTGACTTGAAATAAAATAATGCCACTACCAAAAGGTTCAACTATAGTGGAGTTTAATAATCAAATTGACACATTTTGTTATCTTTCCAGTGATTTCCTCTAGAATGTCCTTCCCCAGATCCACAGACTGAGTACTGATGAGGAAAAAAATCTACACTCCTACTGACATTATTACCAATGTTTCACCTGTTTATGAACTACCTGCCGGAATGTGAATGAAGATTATGGCAGCCCCGATCAACACTATACCTCAGTTGATTTGACAAAGCATGTTTATCCTACACTTTATATTCACTTCCTCTTACTGTATTACATATAGTGCACATGTTATGGGCTTGTGTACTAAACACTATATGCAATTGATAATTAATCTATAATTGCTGTGTAATTAAACATTAATTAACTGCTCCATAATGTCAGTGGAGATGGAGCTCATTTATGACTCTACACTTCTGTTAGTTCACTCTGAATGTCCTAACCTTTCCTTTTAATTGCAGATAAGCTGAATATAACTTTAGATAATGATAGATCAGTGTAAAAACTTACAGAATCTCCTCTGGGTCCTCTGTTTCCACGAGCACCTTGTTCACCTTTTTCACCTGGTAAACCCTACAAAACGATTAAAAAATTAAATCCTACCATTTACACAAGACATATCTACAGCATTAACTTTACCACTAAAATGCAGGCCTCTAAGTGTAACCAATAGGAAATAGTACTCTTTCGCCTTTCCCGCCATCTTGTCCTTGTGGTCCCTAAAAAACAGAAAGCATATAACAAGTGATTTCATTATAATAAGTCTATAATATGTAAAGCACACTAAAACTACACAAACATAAAAAAAAACAAAAAAAACAAAAAAAACCCCAAACAAACACTGTGTTCACACAAGCACACAATGCTCAGATTGCAGTGAGCAATTATACTACAAATATATCTAATAGCTGAAAAAAGAAGAAGAAACAGAATCATTTACATCATCCCCTCTTTCTCCTTTATCCCCATCAGCTCCTCTTGGTCCTCTGTCACCCTATAAAAATAAATATCACAGACGAGTTGATGGGTCCTCAAGGTTCACAAAGGAACAGAATCATGGCACTTAAAAACATCTGTGCCTCTCACGGACTACAGTATAAACTATAAAGCCAGCTTGAGCAACTAAAATGATCTTAGATACTATGAACTAAAGCAAAGATGGTAAGCTTTGTACCTTGCCTCCAAGGGCTCCATAGTTACCAGGTCTCCCTGCTCCACCGTCTGCTCCAGGTTCTCCCTAAGAGGAACAAACATTCAGCTTTAGAGAGCAAAATACTCTCAGTAATGTGCCATCATTTCAACATCACAAGGATAGAGCTAATTTCATTCCATGTTGACAATGCAAAAGAAAAAACAAGATAACCAGAGAAACAGAGTCGGTTCTTTACTTTGTCTCCTTTTTGTCCATAAGGACCGGGGTCTCCTTTTGGGCCCGGATCTCCTGGAGAACCCTTTAATGGAGAAAGAAAAATGTCTCATTAGACTACTTAGAAACTGTAGTTCACTGTCACCAGATCTCAAGTGAAAAGCCACACTTGTCTATAATCGGACTCATTAAAGAATGTAAATAAAGTACAAACAATCTAGTGCATGATCTCAGAGAATAGCCAAAATGTCAGGTCTGGTAAATGTTTGGCTTTGTAAGAGGCAAACATCCTCAGTCCTGCACTCCAGATGCACGCTGAGCATAAACAGCTGTTCACTACATAGTGTCTGACTGACATAAGAAAAATGCAGTCATTTGGCTTGGGGGCGGGACTTCCATAGATTTATCCAATTGGCTATGGATACACACAACCAGGGATTGCTGAAGCAGAAGCTTTCTATCTACAATTTATTCAGCAGCAGGTGTTTAATAGGAGAAAAAAAATCCCTCATATACACGAAATCCTCAGACGGGGGTACTGTCTGTTATAAATATTTATCATGCTGCCATGGCAATACTACATTACTTATACTCATATGGCATTACTTCTGCTGGGTTATGACCCAGTGAGGTCATGCTGAAGAGCAGGAACCTAAAAATCACCTAGGACACTCTTCAAAAAAAATGAAGAATGGTTTTGTATCAAACCTTTAATAGTTCTTTAATTAGACCTACTTTGAAGGGTTTAATGAAACTTTGAGGCGATCTCTGAATCCAAGTTGGATGGTTATTTATTATTATTATTATTATTATTATTATTATTATTATTACTTTAGATAATAAAACACAGTATACATTTTAATATTTAGTTTAAATATTGCTAATAGCAAAAACCTTCCCCCTATTAAAGTGTTACTATCATTTCTGTTTTAATTATGTCACAAATTTAATACACTTTTGATCTTTGTAAAATATGACATTCATAAACACATCATTTCAAAACATCTTCCATCATTATTTACACAGAGATAAAATTCCAGTAAAAGTAATATGGTGCACACACACACACACACACACACACACACACACACACACACACACACACACACACAAGGAATCTCTTTTTATAAGAGTGTATATACACAAAGGCAAACCCCCCCTACACACACTTGTAAGAAGAAGTATTCACACTTTAAAATCCTGAAAAGCTTTAGACTTACATCCTGCCCAGGTGACCCTTTGCAACCTCGTAGACCATCAAACCCTGGCTCACCCTGTAAGACAACACATTCCAATATAAATACTGAGTTTGATATGGATAACAGTGACATACAAATGGAGGAAATGTGTAAAAAGGCAGGGCATCCTACAGCTTGAGTATGGAAAGAAGACTCAGGAGGAATTTGAAACAACTGCTCATTGGACAAACAATATATTATAAGTGACATTAAACACACAGTAACAAATCTGCACGATATTGTAGGGTTTACAAGTAGAGAGGGCATGAAGCCTTTATTATCGCCACACATACATTACAGAACAGTGGAATTCTTTTCTTTGCATATCCCAGCTGAGGAAGTTGGGGTCAGAGCGCAGGGGCAGCTATGATACAGTGCTCCTGGAGCAGAGAGGGTTAAGGTCCTTGCTCAATTGCCCAACAGTGGAGCTGGGGCTTGAACCCCGATCCTCCGATCAACAACCCAGAGCCTTAACCACTTGAGGCACCACTGCCCAAGACAAAGAGTGTGTTGCAGGACAGGTGACACATGATTACATTTAACTTCCAGATATCAATACTTTTCATAGTAGTAATGGTAGAACTAACTAGTTTACTGATATTTTAATTAACATTTATTTTATTGTATTAATTTATTTACAATAAAATGATTTCCTATATATTTCAATACATTTACTGCATGAAATTCATTCCCATCGTTCTGTTTTGAAAATGTGTTTAAGACTTTTGAAAGCAGTGTGCTAGCATTTGTAAAATGTGCTGCAGATATACAGTGTTTTGCATGTGCTGGAGTGTGAATGACAAAAGTGTTCGTGAATTTTGTTGGATGTGGTCATTGAAAACATTTTGTGTGTGAATGCAATGAAAAGTGATTCTCACAGTTCTGTCTCACTGACTGTGTGAAGAGTTTTGCCAATGTGACCAGTTGTAAATACAGATGTTTTAATCATTTTAGTAAACAAAATTGAAGCTTTGCAATGAATAACACACTAATGACACATTAAACAAAGAGCGAATAAAATAGTGCTGGTAGTGTGCACTGGTGTGCAGTGTGTGTATGAAGAGTTATGTAGCACATAAGAAGCCAAGTGAGAAAGAAAGTGAAAGCTCCTGGATCCCACTAGGGAGAGGGATCACACCTCATGGGAATAATGGATTGGAAATGCGATTTATGGTTTGTTTCTTTTATGCTTATTTATATTTTTCTTCTTTTAATATTCACTTTAATATTGTGCTTTCACTTTTTAGTGGATTTCTGTTTTTATTTATAATCGTTATGTGCTTCACTTGTGCGTGCATCTCACGCTTACTAAAGGCCATTTTCACATAGAAAGCCTTAATGAATCTTCTTTTAGTTGTGCTTCTATTTTAACAAGCATTTAAATTTGCACCAGCTGTGGAACAAACACTAGCCATCTGTCCTGCTGCATCTGTCCTTTTTATGTGCACAGATGAAGCATAAACATCATCGGAAAAATAACACCAGTCTGTTAAAATAACCCACTGATTTACATAAAAGTGAGCAGTGCCAATGCTGTTACGATAGCAAAGGCATCACTGGTCAATTTCTGCACTTTTTCTACAATTTCTTCTCATGGTTTATGCTGCATTTTTTCTTTCCTTCTTACATGACCCGCCTTCCGTGCTTTATGCTTAGGCTTACACTCAAAACCATTCTAAAAACTCAAGAGTAAAACTATCAGTGTTCAAATGTGTGATTTTTTTTAATTTTTTTTATTTATTTTTTTGCTGTTATGGTTGAATATTTAAATATAGCTGTCGAGCACAGAGAAGCAGATATTACAGCACAGATAGCAAAGTGTCTTCACTGTTGAGGAACAGTAATGTTGCTACATATAATCTACACAATTAAAACAGACGAAATCAGAACAAAACAATACAACAAGAACAAAAACACTCACCTTACGCCCATCAATTCCATCTCTTCCTGGATGTCCTTTATCACCCTTGAAGGAGGAATATTACAACATGAGCAAAATATCTATACAAATTGACAGAAAAATAGTCCTGTGACTGTCTGCTAGAATAGCCTTACCTTGTAGCCCTTGTGGCCTCTTTCTCCCTGCGTATAAAGAGCTAGATTAGATTACCATGTACTTCACAAAACAACTAAACAAAACAAAACAAAACAAAACAAATTTAACCGTATCAAATTAATCAGACTTTTCCTTTGACAGTGTAACCTCTCACCTTATGTCCTCTTTCTCCTTGGTCTCCCTAAAAGTCAGTCCAAATATATGAGTGAGCATTTCAGAACATGTACCAAATCTTAAATGAGGTAAACTGTTAATATTTCCTTTATTAGGATAACTACAAAGACAAACCTTCATGCCTTGATAACCACCTGGACCTTGATCACCACGAGATCCCTAGCAGATGAGAAACAAAAACCCATCAGGACAGCATAATTGCAATAACTAAATCATAGCTCATTAGTCTATAATGACGTTCAGACCATTTAATTTATTTCCATGATTGATCATATCATGATTACAAACTACGGTGCTATTAGCAAAGGCAGCTGTACAAGAATCTGTGTCTAATGCTCGCTGGGAAAAGTGCATAAAATATTTAAAAATTTATAAGCTGATTCTAATCATGAAACCAGTCGTAGGTGAAGCACTGTGTTTAGATCTAATCCCTAGATCTTTGTAGGCTTACCCAGGACTATGTGTCTGTCTCTTTAGCAATGGTTTATGCTATAAATTACGCAGAGTCTACACAATTATAAACCATCGCCTTAACGTAATGGAGTTGCTGGCTTAGTAAACATATACTGTTTAATGGGAAAGCTGGTCCTGTTCCAGAACAGTGGAATGCGCAGGAGTGAAGTGACTGAACCTGTGGAGTTGAAATCCCTTACTGTAACAGCTGTGGGTGTGGCAAGATGTCAGGGTTACAAGTCTTTGCTAAGTCATTCCAATAGAATTACACAGCCAGTAT
Source organism: Hemibagrus guttatus (assembly GCA_033459395.1). Taxonomy (NCBI): domain Eukaryota; kingdom Metazoa; phylum Chordata; class Actinopteri; order Siluriformes; family Bagridae; genus Hemibagrus; species Hemibagrus guttatus. Next base: position 5,260,480 of record JAUCMX010000010.1, on the reverse strand, counting down.
GTGGGACATTTAACTGCTAAATAAGTAAGAGCTGAAAACCTTGCAGTTTCTGAAGAAATTCATAGGATTTATTTATCTATCTACATGAGCAAGTGTAAATGTGAATGCCTTCTAAAAGTATTGTGAAGCTATGAGAGAGAAATGCATGGAGAAATACAAGGCAATATGACATAATTGGTGCTTACCGGTGGTCCATGTTCTCCTTTCTCTCCTGGCAGCCCTGATCTACCAGGCTCCCCCTGTCAAGACATAACAGGAACATTAGCGATGTACATCCTGTCTCCTGCTACATACAAGTGTTCAAGGACGGTCAAAAGGGTGCAGAAACAATAAATAAATGAAGAGTTGAATGGTTAAATGGAAGAAAAATTGCATTGGTTGTTAATGATGGATTTACCTTGTATCCTTGTTCACCAGGTGGGCCGTGATTACCGCTGGGTGCCTGTTAAAAAAAAACATATAAAACTATTAAAAGACTGTAGACTTTGCAGGGAACATAATAAAGTTTGTCCTAAGGGGTATGATGAGGATCAGTAGTAATACTCACAGTGCAGTCAAAGGAGCAACACTGCAAAAAAGAGGAGAGAAAAGTATGTTTTACATTAATATATACTTTATACTATATGCACAGATGAGTGTAAAACAAAATAGCTTAAATAAACATACCACATCCTTTGTTTCATTGTGCTGGTCAGCCGTAGAAGAACAGAAACAACAAGAGAAACAGAGTTAAAATTAAAAACAAAATATGGACTATACAGTGATATCTAATTTGAATCCTTAAATAGGAAATTGTATTCCTTCACTTTTAAAAGTTGTGTAAGTGTTTATAGATATCGTCATCCTGTTCTATGGTTCAAGTAGACACAATAATTCAGAGGAACATGGTGACATTGTCTGTAAGTGGACTCACGATCATTTCCAAGATAGTGTGGATTGTGTGCATATGTAGGTCACTGGTATTATCCACAGCGGTGAAGTTTTGCCTGTAAGTAAAGTCTGTGGCAATGACAGACAATCTGGACTCCTAAGAGAGTCATAACAAGAGAAGAAAGTAAGACATAAATAGACCTATTTATAAATCTACCTAAATGCATGCAATTAATAAAGAGAACTAATTTACAGCTAACAAGGAGACACACCCACTATAAATTAACTCATGCTTTTTTTCTGCAAATGCCTGAAATCATGATTAACTCAGAGAGCAGTACCTCCTGGTCTGGGGAGATGGCCACAGAAAACACTTTAATGCCATGCTGCTTGGCCTCGCTTGCTGCTTCTTGAATCCCTCCACAGGGCTCTTTATAACCACTGATAGGGTGACCGTCCGTCACAACCACAATGTACTTATTCTCATTATAGTATGAGCCACTGGAAACAAAAACAGTATGTGAAATTAGGATAAGACTGGAACACTGGAACCAATTCTAATCAACAATAATAATTTAGGTCAAGAATTTCAACATGTTTGAATCTACTCAACACACTAATAATGGAGATCTAAGATCTAATAATATATATTAATATTGATATTAATATTAATGTTAATAAACCTCCAGTTTGCATGGTTAGACCCTTTAGCACAGCCTATTGTTCACTTCAAAAATTGTGATTGCATATTATACAATAAATTATATAAAATGAACACTGCAGAAAATAGATCTTAGCTTTAATATCAGGAGTATTTATCCAATATTTTTTTATTATGGCATTATTCTAAAACAAATTTCATTTGTCTAATATTGGTTCTTTTTTCACATCTTTGTATATCTTTGTCTCCCAGAACTTACTTGTAGTAATTGTACAATTTAGTCTTAAGTAAATACTTTGCAAATTGGCCCAAATCTGCATAATTTGTCATTTTACAGATTGAATTATGGGTGTTTTATGAATCTGATGGGCACAAAATATAAAACCTCAGTGAAAGAACAAGTAACCAGACCTAATTGTTTGTAAGGCTGTAACATAAGAACAGCTTTGGTAAGGATTATGTTTCATGTATTTTATAAGACCCATAATATTTTATAGTCACACATTTTAAAATTTAATTGATGGATCTTCATTATCACTGAGTATTGAGTGACTACATTATCTGTTCCTTTATCAGTAAAAAACAAACAAAGACACAAACAAAAAAACACTTGAGCACTTAGAATATTGTTTTACTCCAGGAACTTTTTGATGTTTCATTACTTCTACTACAATTAACACACATTTACTTATTACAGTTTTTTAAAAATAGATTATGTGTCATTGCGAGACCTATGTATGCTAATTTGTGTGTCAAGCAAATATACACACAGTCAGTGTTCTATGTGTGTAGAGGTTCTATATGTGTATATCTATATCTATCAATATATATATACATACATACATACATATGTGTGTGTGTGTGTGTGTGTGTGTGTGTGTGTGTGTGTGTGTGTGTGTGTGTGTGTGTGTGCCTTTACATACCCAACAAGCAGCTCTGAAACACCCTTTTTGATGGCACAGTCGGTGTATGTCCCCTTGCCGATATATTTAATGTTATCTATAGCTTTTTTAAGTGCAATGCGACCACCTGTGGTCATTTCCACCAGTCCTTTTACCACTTCCACTTCGTCACTGTAGTGCAAAGCTCCAGAATTCCATGATGTATAGCGGTCACATGGCTGGCGACTAGCAAAAAATAAAAAAAAAGAAAGAAAGAAAAAAACTTCTTTAACATGCCATGCAGTACAATAATGGTGTATGTATTTACATAATAATGTTGTCTATCTGAATATCCAATAAATGGTGTAGTCTTAATGAGTTAAATTAAAATCGCAGTTTGTGATAGTAACAATTCCTAAGGAATCATTATGGAAAAATGAACTCTATAATCACTAAAATTACTGTGTTACACAATTGATTTGTTGTATTGAAGTGCTGAATGTGAATGTATATGAGCGCCATATTGATCTATGTCACATACGTTTCCTTCAGTTCATCAATGAAGCGTATGGCAAATTCTTTGATCTTGTTAAAATAATAGTGTGCGACTCCTCGGAGGGCCACACTCTCTGATGTGTCCAACACAAAGAACAGGTCCACAGGGCATTCTGTAGTGGGAGGAACAATCGGTTACTGTTCGTGTAAAGAAGAACATTGCTGTGTAAATACACTCACCGCCCACTTTATTAAGAATGCTTGTAACACCTTTGCATTTATGCATTTACCTAATCAGCCAATCATATCGCAGCAAGACAATGCATAACATCATACAGAATCAAGTCAAGGGCTTCAGTAAATGTTCACATCAAACATCAGAATGGTGAAGTCTGATCTCAGTGTCTGATCTCAGTGTCTTTAACCGTGACATGGTTGTTGCCTCCAGTTGGGCTGGTTTGAGTATTTCAGAAACTGCTGATTTCCTGGGATTTTCAAAATGGTTTCTATAGTTTACACAGAATTATGTGGAAAAACAAAAAAAAAGCACTCTCTGAGCAGAGCGTCTGGAGAATGCAGAATGACCAGACTGGTCTGAGCTGACAGGAAGTCTATAGTATTTTTACTAATCACTATTTACAAACGCACAGAGCATAAAAGCATCTCAGTCATCCCTACAACAGCAGAAGACCACATTAGGTTCCACTCCTCACAGTCAAGAACATGAATCTGAGGCTGTCATGGGCACAGACTCAATCAAACTGGATGCTGAAGACTAGAAAAAGTCCAGGTGATTTCTTTCCTAATCTTCAACTGTCCAGTTTGGGTGAGACTGTACCCATGAGACTGTGCCTATGTCTTAGATTCCTCTTCTTGGCTGACAATATCCAAAATCTGCTGTTGTAGGTCATCTATTTTAAGCGTCAATAAAATGCTGAGACTCTTTTCTGCTCAACATGGTTGTAAAGAGTGATTATTTGAGGTTACTATATTCATCCCAGCGGGCATTGGTGGCTCAGTGGTAGGTTTCTCGCCTATCATGCAGAAGGCCCAGGTTCGATTCCCAGCCAATGCCCAAACCCCAGCCACTGGATGCAGTGCCGGTCCCAAGCCTGGAAAAATGGGAGGGTTGTATCCAGAAGGGCATCTGGCATAAAACATTTGCCAAGTTGTGGTACCCCTGAACAGAGAGCAGCTGAAAGCAACTTCACTATATCCATCCTGGCAGAATGAATCTGGCCAGTTTCCTTTAACCTCTTTTAATCAACAAGGCATTTCAACCCACTGAGTTGTTTTTTGTTTTTCATATCATTCTGTGTAAGCTCTAAAGACTACGAAAATCCCAGGGTACCACATATTTCTAAATATATTCAAACAGCTCATTTGGTACCAACAAACATTTTCTTCATTCTGAAGTTTGGTGTGAAAATGAACTGAGGCTCTTGATCTGTATCTGAATGATTTTATGCATTGTGCTACTATCACATGATTGGCATGTGTACGGGTGTTCCTAAAAAAAGTGGACAGTGAGTGTATGTTGTAGTATGTATACTGACGTGATAGATTAAGGAAACCCTGAAAAGTCAATGATGTAAGAATTAAAAACTGGAATTCTGAAACCAATACTCATGCTGTGTTGTTAATATAGAATATAGTAAGCATTATATTTCCATATAGTTGTATGAGCACAAATTTGTTTATCTGAGCATCTGATACAGTATGAGTTAAAGTATGATAAACCCAAAACAAGCACAATCCGATACCATAAATCATGGCCCTGAGCCACCATCTTGCCTACCTAGTGATGGATGTACATCACATGATCTGGTCACATGACTCGTAAGTGATAGTACAAGTAAAAAAAAAAATCAATCATAGCAATCATTAGCTAATTAAAATATATTTTCTTCCTGTCATATTCAGACACAAATATATAGATTAAAATGTACTTAAATTCAGTTAGAGTCCTGTCCTTTACTGTAGTATTCTGTACTTTCGGCACTTTTTAATCTTAAAGCAACATGTCAAAAACCCAAATCAAAACACTATGATCACAAAATGTGCTAAATTTTATTAGCTGCTGAAACTAAAACAAAACTCTTGCTCATCACTGATCTTTGCGCAGCATCACTCCGAAGCAGAACTTGCGCTCCAATATCTCACCATCAGTCTTCAGAGCGCATCGCCTTCATCATTTTCTCAAAGCATCACAAATTATATTCCTATGCTGTATTACTAATAAAACCATGACAGAAAAGCATATATATTTTTGTAATGCTGACATGAATAAGTGTCGCGGTTTCCACGAGCTGTTACGCACAGAAACCTATCCAAACCACCATTTCGGAAATAAGCAGAAGCTCTTGATACCAGTAAAAAAAAAAAAGAGAATATTACCTCTGAATTGATTTTTGTCCTGAGCCGACAGTCCTGACCACGCCGAACAAAAGAGAAGAGTCGTTAAAATAAACCCATAGTGCGCCATAGCCCTTCTGCAAGTCTTTGCACGGTGACCGTGCAAAGCGGTTACGGGAAAGACGCAGGGAAAGGCAGTGGTCACGGAGAGGAGTGTTTTTTTAAAAATAACTTTTGCTTGTATTTAATGGCTGCAATAGCGGATAAGGACGGCGGGATGGCGCGTCCGCTCAATACGCAGGTCCAAAGGAGCGCCTAAAGTCCAGCCCAAGATTTCAGGAGGTGGAGTTCACCATCATCCTCCCTTCATTCTCTACTGTAACTATTATATTTCACGTATTTTCCATGTCAGTAAAGCAAATAAAAGAGACATAGTGGCGAAATCCATAAAGCTATCCACAACATGAAATAATTCATTGTGAAAATGGCGTTTTGGTGATTGCGCACGGTGCTTTGAACTGCAAGTAAAATCCAGTGGTGTGTAGTGGATCTCAGAAAAATGAAAAGCTGTGTGGTCACTGCTGAAACTGCATGCTTCCCCTCTCTTTCTCTCTGCAATGTTTTGTCCTCAAACAAATGTAAACCTGTAACTTACAGATTCCTGCATGACGCACTGTACATTAACTACCCCTGCGCCAGAGAAATACTAATGAAGTCATTCTAATTCTTGATTGTGTTCTCATATAAGGTTAAGCAGAAAATGGGTGCAGATGTTTGTGGAAGAATAGCTGTGAAATTTAAGTGTGCCAGGAGCATCTCAAAAGTTAAGAGTACTGAGGTGACAAGTTGTAGAGAAAAAGGGATTCTCAGACAGGGCATGTGAGAAAGAGGAAAGATAGATCTTGTTGCTGCACAATGGAAGAGCTTTCCAAACATCTGCTTCTCTTCAACATTAGACCTGCAACCTGAACTCAGTGAGCGCCAAAATGGGAGTGACTGAATGAGATTCAGAAACGAAGACACCCCCAAGGCTTTTATTCCTGTTCCTGGAAGAGAAACAGCGCCACCAATGTGTAGGCATAAGTATGTTAACCGAAAGACGCATCTGGATGTTGTGTAAAAAACATAACACAATCAATCTAACCAAAGCCCAAATTAGCTTTCAGATTAGCTTTTCTTTTCTTTCCTTCTTTTTTAATTGATTGGATTTTTTTCCCCCCTAAGCTCCTGCATATTTGTTAGTGGAGAGATTTTTTAAGATTTTTATATATATATAAAAATATAATATATATATATATATTATGACAGCGATTGTGTAATTGACAGTAAACATTATGAAGTGTGTATCATGAATGAATGAAAAACAAGCGAGGCTTGACACACTGGACCCATTGTACCTAACATCTTTTAAGTTAAATAGGCAGAAGGAAAAACTGAGCAAACTTTCCTGCAGGACAGGATTTTCCCATGTTAATGGTAAGCATTGACTGTACTGAGGACTATATGAGCTCTTGCAAAGGAAGATGAGGTAAAGGAGAAAGTTTGGGTGGCGATATTACAAGAGTAAACAGGGAAAGCCACTGGCTAGTAAGCAGTGAATGTGCAACATGATTAGATTGGTGCATGCAGTCATTTGCTGGGCTGATTATGCATGTTTCTCGGGCATTGCATAGATGAATAGATATGTAATTGTCAGTGAGTTTGAGTCTATGAGTGCATTTTTTGTTGTTTTTTGGGTTTTTTTTGTTTTGTTTGGTTTTGAGCAAAACAGTTGCCTGGTGGCAAATGTATAAAATTAGATGAACAGATTTCTCCCAAAGCAGCACTTCTTTCCTATTTGAAAATTCTATTACAAGAAAGCTCAGGCTTTTTCCACTGATCTCATGCTTCTGCTGTTTTCTCTGCTTTCAACCCATGAAAGCATTTTGGACTGACAGAGAAGAACAGGAAAGAAAAAGCCATCTGGTACTGATCAGCATTTAATACTGGAGACTCAGTGTAAATCTGGAGAGATTCTGGCAGCTGCAGGCTTTCATTCGTGGAGCTTTCGTGTGTGTCTGTATGTGTGTGTGTGTGTGTGTGTGTGTGTGTGTGTGTGTGTGTGTGTGTGTGTGTGTGTGTGTGTAGTGGAATCTGGGGTCAGCAACATCAGTAAATTTTCTTTTACTGTAATATTTGTCTTTTCATTTGCATTTATTTATTTGGAGATAGTATTATTAACATGACATTGAATAAGCAAAGTATAATCTTATTTTCACATATGTAGTACTCTAGCATGTAATGTTGGACAAGACTGCTCTATTTGCACTGAATAATCAGATGTCCACTAAATTACCAAAACAAATCGATCACAGCATTTTAATTAACATTTGTACCATATGAAGTTGGACCAAAGTGACTAGTTAAAGGGCCAGGAAAGAATGTTCAGGGTCAAGCAGCAGTGTTAGAAGTCAGGGCTCTTGAAAGTGATTGCACTGACAGGTTTATACAGGAGAAGGTCATTAAAGATCTGTAGAGAATGTTGAGTTATGTCTCTGGTCCTTTTGAGGACAGTAGATAATTTAAATGTTTAAAGCTGTACTTCCTGTGCAACGTAAAACAAACTGTAAATTGTTTACTCCCCAAAGACCAGTGTAAAACACCACATGTGTGTTTATCCATGACTTTGTACATTTGCAGTTATGAAAAACATATACAAGAACATGGTAAGTATACATGACAAGTTTAGAACATGTAAGCACAGTGTAATTCATTCCTTCATTGGTTTATCTGGGTTAGGGTTACAGAGCCGGTTCCAGGAATATTGAGAGTGACGCTGGAACACACCCTGGATGGGACACGAGCTCATCACGTGACACCCTGCACCTAGACATTTACCGACTTATTGGCACCTATGGGTAATGTAGCATAGCTCAAGATCAAATAGGTGACCCTGGAAATGTAAAAAACCAATGCTACCAGCTGCACCACTGTACGTCCCTAAACATGGTGTACTTTATGAGGGTATGCTAGTATTCTATTGTATCCCACCATGGGCAAAATACATGTTAAGAAAAACGTCATGAATTGACCATGTGAACTAGTATTTGATTTATTATTGATGTGGTTTATTGTCAAACCAACTATCTTTTATTCTCACCTTGACAGACCTCATGTGCAACTTGAGCTCTCTGTATTACTGTGGAAAGAGTTACAAGCAACTTATCCTCCAAAGCTGGTGAAAGCCTCCTGCAATGTTTTATCATCCCCATCTTCTGCTCTGAGTGAATTTCATTCATTTTGGAGCCTTTTGTTAATGATTATGGCACCATTCAGTCTCTTGATTATTGCTTCAGTGCATTCATGGGTCCTTATCAACCTTGCTCTTCAACCGTGCTCTCCAACTATCTTCAACACAATCTCCCCACCAAGTGGATCTCTGTGTTTGGCTCAGTCCCATTGCCCACTGTTCAGCTTGCTACATTTTCTGGATTTTATTCACCCTGGATGTCTCTGCTCAATCTTAAGTGGTGCTGCTAGTATGTCAAGTGTGAGTCAGAACTAGCTTACAATGTTAGCTGGATTGTTGAACACACACTGGTGCTGGAGCTCCATTAATTCCGCATTCTTGTTTTTTATTCTCTGTACTTTGTATTTCATTCCCCAGCTTTTACATACTTGACTGTATGTACTAGAGGTCTGTAGCTATATTATGCCAGTAAATTAGAGTGATTTTTCAAGTTAGTTGTCTTCCAAGCTAGTCAGATCCCACTATATACAGTATCAGTTCTGCGTAGCTATTACCAATAATAACCAGCCATGCTACAGGATTTACGGTCATGTTGATAAAATAAAGTTCCTTGGAAGCCAAAGGCAAACATGAACTGTTCCAGCTGCCTTGGCATTTAGAAAAGCAGTGTCCAGTTCAGACATCCCTCTGCAGGGAGGACATACCTCCCAGTCTAAGCAAAAGACAAGAGATGTGTGACCATGCACATCACTCTCAGTGTCTGAGGTACAGTGTGGTGTCATGGAGGCACAGGAGGTGTAAAAGAATAAAATATATAGAATGTAAAAATAGTGGTCCTTTCACAGTGAAAGGAATGTCACAATGGTCAGTTGCAGTAGTCAGTGGTGGCACAAGGTTGCATGATGCTTTCCACCTTCCATGAAAGCTCCAGCTCACTGAGAGCTACTAAAACTGGGACTGTACGAACAGTATCTATATAGCACATACACGTAAGAGAGTGATGTGTGCACCCAGATTTACTGTACTGTCTCAGATGCCAAATCAACTTATTGTCAACGATGGTTCTTCCTGCCAGATGTTTCCAGAACATTCTTCTGGATGTGGATGTATAGATTGACAACTGGCCTCACTGATTACTCTATACATTTCTGCTTCTATCACTGAATCTGTTCACATTGTGCAGAATACTATCATTCCACTATCAGCAACCTGATAGCTCTGTTTGTGGCCTGAAAGATCCTACCTTGGTTTCCACTGTATTCCTTACAGAACACACTGGCAACTTCTTCACAGAATTTGTCACACTTGGCCAGGTTACCTGCACCTGTGGCACCAGAGTAAAGTGAAAGTTGTGGACTTTTGACCCAGTTCTTATGTGGAAACTGTTACACAAAAATGTGGAGCTGCTCACCTAGATCTGTTTCTTACATACCTTACACTGGTGTCACCATACATCTACTCTAGATTGTACAACGTTAACATCACTCCTCCCAATGGGACCAGTATGGCAATAATACATGATGTGAAGTGGGAAAAAGTTATTATTATTTGTCTATAACAAACTTCTAGATTGTTGTTTGCTGAATCCAGTAACAGATTTGTGAAACTGAACTGCAGCAGTCTGGGATCATGCAGAAACTAAAAAGTTTGGACATCTTGTCTCTTTTTATGTATTGAAACTGGCTACTGGTCATGTTTCATATTGTTCTTGGTATTTAAATCACTACATGGATTATCCCACCAGTATTTCCTAACATTTATATAAAATATAACCTAATGCTCAGTCAATATTTTAAAAGATATTCTCTTATTTATTCAGTCAAAATGTGGATATTGTACAAAGTGGTCTTTATAGTTTTCTTCAGGTTTCTAAGAATTTCTTAAGAACTGAAATCAGAGACTTTGGGGAATTTTAATATTTTGAAAAGGAAAAGCAACCAACCTTTTTCCTTTTTTTTATTTGAGGGAATCTGTTCGGTTCAGATGGGGCCAAACTGCATTCGATGTTCTGTTTCAGTGGAATAACCTAATCAAAAACACATAATCTATTAGATTTAGGGACAAAAGTGTATCAGCACCACAGTGTGACACAGGCCCACAGTGGCTGAGAAAAATAACTGAAAACAATAATTAAGAATGCATGGAAATATTTTGGAGTTGAATATAAAATATTTTATATTAAATATGAATTTAATTAGGGGGGCACGGTGGCTTAGTGTTTAGCACGTTTGCCTCACACCTCCAGGGTTGGGGGTTCGATTCCCGCCTCCGCCGTATGTGTGGAGTTTGCATGTTCTCCCCGTGCCTTGGGGGTTTCCTCCGGGTGCTCCGGTTTCCTCCCCCGGTCCAAAGACATGCATGGTAGGTTGATTGGCATCTCTAAATTGTCCGCAGTGTGTGATTGTGTGAGTGAATGAGAGTGTGTGTGTGTGCCCTGCGATGGGTTGGCACTCCGTCCAGGGTGTATCCTGCCTTGATGCCCTATGACGCTTGAGATAGGCACAGGCTCCCCGTGACCCGAGTGTAGTTCGGATAAGCGGCAGACAATGAATGAATGAATGAATTTAATTAGGAGGGATTGGTGGCTAGCACGTTTGCCTCATAATTCCAAGGTTATGGGTTCGATTCCTGCTTCCAGCGTGTGTGTGGTGTTTGCTTTTTCTCCACATGCCTCTGGAGTTTGCTCCAGATACTTGGTTTCCTCCCTCAGACCAAAGACATTCTGTTTGGGATCTCTAAATTATCTGTAGTGTGTGAGTGCATGTGTGATTGTGCCCTCTGATAGACTGGCATCCTGTCTTGGGTGTACCCGGCAGTGTGCCATGAGTCTCCTGGGATAGGCTCCAGGTTCCCCATGTCCCAGTATAGAGGATGGTTGAGAGGATGAAATAAATTTTTCTAAAATGGTATACAATAATGTTTTGTAAGAGAAAGTTGAAAGGACATAAGCATGGTGCTGAAAGGACTGGGAAAAGTTTGTAAATACCATTATTGCAGTAAAATCTGATGGAGAAGAGGCTCATTTTTAGTGTAGAGGAAAAAGTACATCCTCTTATTAATCTTCCCACTCTTTCAGATGGAAGAAATAGGAACGAAAAGTCCTTTATTCCCCCAACCTATCCGCTACCCTGCACTGGGAACAAGCTAACAGTCCCTTGGTCTGAGCTGTGGAGCTCTGGCAAATATGCAAATTTAACTCACAGGAGCACTGTGTAAGAAAAAGTTCAGCTGCAATGTGTTAAAAGGAGATTGATAGATAGAAACCTTTAATGCACAATTTTCCAGAGAAATTTCACAATATTACCAATGAATACGGTAAACAAGCTAGTTTTGTTGAATATGATTCCCATTAAGTCCTCTTCCTTAGAAATGTCCTGTTTCCAAAGAAACACTGAGTGAAAGGAGATGCCATGAACATGTGTTCGGTTAACTTTTGATTGATATGTTAGGGATGTGTGTTACGGGTAGCAGGGCTGAGGGTGAACCACTAGGGGGCCCTCAGTAGGGGTTGTTATGTCATGTCTGTTTATGATTATGTTTTGGCCATGTGTGTTAGTTAAGCCCTGCCCTGTCCTATTGTGTGTTGATTGATGTTTCACCTGTTCCCAATGTTTCCTGATTATGTTTCCTATTTATAGTCCTGTCTTTGTCTGCTTTAGTTGCTAGTCCTCGTTTGTATTTAGGCCAGTGTGGTGTCGCGGTTTTCTGTTATGTTCATGTCTCGTGTTTCATGTTAATAAACCCCTTTTTGTTCACGGAAGCTTCGCGTTGGGTCTGTTATATCCAGCCGGACACCGCCGGCCGTAACAATGTGGTAGCTTAATGCTTAAGGTGCTGGACTACTCATCAGAAGGTTGTAAGCACAAAACCCATGTCCTCCAAGCTGCCACTGCTGGGCCGTTGAGCAAGGCCCTTAACCCTCAATCGCTCAGTTGTATAAAAGTTGTATATTGCTCTGGATAAGGGTGTCTGCATGTAAATTTAATGTTTCCTGAAGTATGATTTATCTGTTAACATTATTTTAGAAATTAGAAAAGCAATATGCAATAATAGACAGCAAATACAGCAGATGGATAGATTAGTAGCTGTGATTAACTATCTGGCCGTGTTACAGGATTCATAGTTATGTAGCTAAAAACAAAAGTTCCTTCGAAAACAGGCAAACGAGCAGTTCCAGCTGCCTTGGCATTGGCCATTTTTGTGAAGCAGTGTCCAGTTCAGACATCCCTCTGCTGGGAGGACATACCCTTCCAGTGTAAGCAAAATAGAAGAGAGATGTGACCATGTACATCACTCTCTGTGTCTGGGGTACAGTGTGGTGCTATGGAGGCACAAGAGGTATGACATAATAAAATATAAACAAACATATTTAACTGAGAGGTGTCTCTCCAGCCCTCAAATTCTGCAACCTAAGAAAATTAAAAGTAGTGGTCCTTGGTCAGATATAGCAGTCACCATGGTGGTACAAGGTAGCATGATGCTTTCCACCTTCCATGAAAGCTTCACCATGGTCAGACTCACTGAGAGCTACTAACTAAGTATGCCTCTGGGGCTTCCTCCAAATACTCTGGCTTTCTCCTTCAGTCTAAAGATATTCTGTTTGGGATCTCTAAATTGTCTGTAGTGTGTGAGTGCATGTGCGATTGTGCCCTTTGAAAGACTAGCATCCTGTCCTGGGGTTTAGCTTGCCTTGTGCCCTGAGTCTCCTGGGATAGGCTCCAGGTTCCCTCCGATCCAGTAGGTGTAGAAGATGGAGGGATGTATGGATGGATGGATAAAATCAATTATTCTAAAATGGTATATAGTAATGTTTTGTAAGAGACTTGCAAGTAAGTTGACAGAAAATTGAAAGGACATCAATATGGTGCTGAAAAGAAATGGGAACAGTATGTAAATACCAATTCATCAGTAAAGTCTGCTGGAGAAGAAGCTGGTTGAACAGTTTTAGAGTAGAGCAAAAAGTGCATCCTCTTATTAGTGCGTCATCTTCACTCGTTTTCAGTGTAGGCTCATCTGAAATTTAGATGAGTTTAGATTTAATAGTCTTTTTAAGTGTTTTAATAGTTGGAGCCTTTTGGCATGTGAAAGTTTTCTTTTCTTCTTCTTTCGGCTTTTCCCTTCAGGGGTCGCCACAGCGAATCATCTCTCTCCACCTATCCCTATCTTCTGCATCCTCAACACTTGCACCCACTAGCTTCATATCCTCATTAATTCCATCCATATACCTCCTCTTTGGCCTTCCTCTTTGCCTCCTGCCTGGCAGCTCCATGTCCAACATTCTCCTACCAATATACTCACTCTCCCTCCTCTGAACATGTCCAAACCATCTTAATCTGACCTCCCTAACTTTGTCCCCCAAACGTCCAACATGAGCTGTCCCTCTGATGTACTCGTTCCTAATCCTGTCCAACCTTGTCACTCCCAAAGAGAACCTCAACATCTTCAGCTCTGCTACCTCTAGGTCTGCCTCCTGTCTCTTCCTCAATTACACTGTCTCTAAACCATACAGCATGGCCGGTCTCACCACTGTCCTGTACACCTTCCTCTTGATTCTCGCTGAAATTTTCCAATCACACAGAACTCCCGACACCTTTCTCCACCCATTCCAACCTGCCTGCACTCGCTTCTTTACCTCTTTCCCACACTCTCCATTACTCTGGATTGTTGACCCCAAGTACTTAAACTCCTGTACCTTCTTCACCTCTTCACCCTGTAACCTTACTGTTCCACTTCCCTCCCTTTCATTCACACACATGTACTCAGTCTTACTACGACTGACCTTCATTCCTCTTCTCTCCAGCGCAAACCTCCACCTCTCCAGGTTTTCCTCCACCTGCTCCCTGCTCTCACTACAGATCACAATGTCATCTGCAAACATCATTGTCCAAGGAGACTCCTGTCTGACCTCCTATGACAACTGGTCCATCACCATAGCAAACAGGAAGGGGCTCAGAGCCGATCCCTGATGCAGTCCCACCTCCACTTTGAACTCCTCTGTCTGACCTACAGCACACCTCACCACTGTCCTGCTCCTCTCATACATGTCCTGCACCACTCTGACATACTTCTCTGCTACTCCTGACTTCCTCATACAGTACCACAGCTCTTCTCTTGTTTCCCTGTCATACGCTTTCTCCAAGTCTACAAACATACAGTGCAACTCCCTCTGACCATCCCTATACTTCTCTATCAAAATTCTCAGAGCAAAAATTGCATCTGTTGTGCTCTTTCTGGGCATGAAGCCATACTGCTGCTCACAAATTTCCACTACCTTCCTTAACCTAGCTTCCACTACTCTTTCCCATAGCTTCATTGTATGGCTCATCAACTTTATCTCCCTATAGTTGCTGCAGCTCTGCACGTCACCCTTATTCTTAAAGATCGGCACTAACACACTTCTTCTCCATTCCTCAGGCATCCTCTCACTCTCTAAAACCCTGTTGAACAAACTAGTTAAAAATTCCACTGCTGCCTCTCCTAGACACTTCCAGACCTCCACCGGGATGTCATCAGGACCAACTGCCTTTCCACTTTTCATCCTCTTCAAAGCCTTCCTGACTTCATCCTTTCTAATCTTATCTACTTTCTGTTCCACAGAGTTCACCCCTTCTACTCTTTTTTTCCTCTCATTTTCCTCATTCATCAGCTCCTCAAAGTATTCCTTCCATCTCCTCTGTACACTCTCCTCACTTGTGAGCACCCTTCCATCTCTATCCTTAATAACTCTAACTTGCTGCACATCCTTCCCATCTCGATCCCTCTGCCTAGCTAACCTGTACAAGTCCTTCTCTCCTTCTCTAGTGTCTAACCTAGTGTACAACTCGTCATATGCCTTCTGCTTGGCCTTAGACACCTCCCTCTTCACTCTGCGCTGTAACTCCTTGTATTCCTGTCTATTCTCTTCAGTCCTGTCCATGTCCCACTTCTTCTTGGCCAGCCTCTTCCTCTGGATACTATCCTGAACTTCCTCATTCCACCACCAAGTCTCCTTATCTTCTTTCCTCCTTCCAGATGACACACCCAGCACCTTTTTCTCTGTCTCCCTGATCACTTCTGCTGTAGTTTCCCAGTCATCTGGCAGCACTACCTGACCACCCAGAGCCTGCCTCAACTTCTGTCTAAATTCCTCACAACATTCCTCCTTTTTCAGCTTCCACCACTTGGTTTTCTTCTCTATCTCTATCTTTGACCTCTTCTTCTTACAGACCATCAAAGTCATCCTACACACCACCATCCTATGCTGTCTGGCTACACTCTCTCCCACTACCACTTTACAGTCACTAATCTCTTTCAGATTGCCTCTTCTACATAGGATGTAGTCTACCTGTGTTCTCCTACCTCCACTCTTGTAAGTCACTCTATCCTCCTCCCTCTTCTGAAAATAAGTGTTAACCACAGCCATGTCCATCCTCTTAGCAAAGTCCACTACCATCTGTCCTTCTAGGTTCCTTTCCTTAACTCCAAACTTGCCCATCACCTCCTCATCACCTCTGTTCCCCTCACCAACATGTCCATTAAAATCCGCTCCTATCACCACTCTCTCACCCGTGGGAATACTCTCCATCACCTCATCTAATTCACTCCAGAATCTCTCTTTCTCCTCTAACTCACAACCTACCTGTGGGGCATAACCACTAACAACATTCAACATCACCCCTTCAATCTCTAACTTCAGACTCATCACCCTGTCTGACACTCTCTTCACCTCCAGAACATTCCTCACAAACTCCTCCTTCAGGACCACACCTACCCCATTTTTCTTACTATCTACACCATAATAAAACACATGGCATGTGAAAGTGAGGTATAATTATCTGAGTGTAATGGGGAAAAAAAGCTTTATAAGCATCTGATTATGCAGTGCATGTAGGACTGAGAATGTGCAGCTATAGTAGTGTGTGTGAGCAAAAGCAGGTATGATGGGTCTAATAATCTGTAGCCAATCTCCCAAACAGATGGAAGAAATAGGAACGAAAAGTCCTTTATTCCCCCCAACTTGCCCGCAAGTTCTGCTCACAGGAGCACTGTGTAAGAAAAAGTTCAGCTGCAGTGTGTTTAAAAGGAGATCAATAGAAACATTTAATGCGCAATTTTCCAGAGAAATTTCACAGCATTGCCAATATCCATAAAAATAAAATGAATGCATTAAACAAGCTAGTTTTGTTGAATATGATTCCCATTAAGTCCTCTTCCTTAGAAATGCCCTGTTTGCAAAGAAACACTGAGTGAAAGGAGATGCATTATGTGTGGGGATTAACTACAACAGCAGTCGTGTGAGTGAATCTTTGAGGTGTGAGTATTATCCAAATATTCAACTGTAATCATGTGCAGTAATGACCACTGACTGCTTAGATAAGAGGAACTCAACATGTTTGCTAGTTCTGAGTAACAGCAGGAGATGGGACCTTAACTCCCCACAAACGCTTCACCGCTTGTAACTTGACCATATCTTTGTAATCTAATTTTACTGTGTCAAAATATTACAGTTTTCTTTTCTACAGAACTGTCACGGCATTGCCAATATCCACAAAAACAGTAAAAAGAAAATCATAAAACATTCAGGGTCTCAGAATGATGAACGCTTTCTGAAGAAACTGTTGGAAACGGCCGATGCCTGAAACATTGTTTTGGCAGAATTGTACACTCCTGTGTTGCATATTTTGGCTATGCTGGGCTTTTTACACTCAGCTGCTCACTTGTGATGACTGACCCTGATCTGGAGATCATAACAGGAAATACAAGTGGGAGGGTGGCAATCAGGTTTTAGATTAAAAGGACTAATGAGATGACTCATGGGAGACAGATTTCCTCTACATAGGGGCTCAGCCTTGAGAAAGCATGCTCCTGCTAAATATATATTCGCAGTGTTCATTCAGTGCACATGAACACTGCGAATATATATTTACTGCCTCCTTGTGGAAACAGAAAAAACTGCAATCATTGAATGGATTTGTGTATAATATAGTATGTCTTCATGTTTTATGTTTCACTCTATCATCGTCTAGTTTTAATTTAAAAGGATATTAATTTCTAACCATGGAAAGAACCAAAATAATGGTTAACATTAATTCTGGAAGAAATGATAGTTGAAGAAACAATCATTCATTGTTTTCAGCATTCAACATTGTCTCAAAGCATCTTCGCAGAAGTATAGAAACATAGAGAAAAAAAAAAGTTAAGTTACTATTTTATCCCTAATGAACAAGCCTGAGGTAATGGTGACAAGGAAAAACTCCCTGAGATGATATGAGGAAGAAACCTTGAGAGAAACCAGGCTCAGAAGGGAACCCATCCTCATTTGGGTGATATTAATGGCTTTAATGGGATGATAAACACTGTCAATTGACACTGAAAATGCTTGACAAAAAAAAATTAGGATCCCAGGACACAAGCTTAATCTTTATATATTTACTTACGTACGAATTACATGTATACACAAAGTAACATAGATACACATAGGTTTATACATTTTCAAAATTTTACATCATGAATGCCTATAATGAGAAGCACAGTGGCGTAATGGTTAGTATGTATGCCTCGCACCTCCGAGGTTGAGGGTCCGATTCCTGTGAGTTCTGTACTAGAGGGGTATAATCACTCAGTTGTTCAATGGAAGATGATTAGCATCACTAAATTGTCTGTAATTGTGTGAGTGTGTGTGTGTATGTGTATAAAATGAAGCTTCGGACACTGCAGGTTGTGAATCCATATGCGGAGCGTTTGTTTAAACAGTAGGCAAACAGTCAGAAACAACAGGCAAGAATTTGTGGTGATAAGGACAGGCAAAAGAGCAAACAAATCAGAGACAGCAATCTGCAGAGCAAACAGAGCCGGAAAACACAATCAAGTAGTTCCCATGAACCAGAAGTGATTGGAATTCCGGTGAGGCTTGGAGGGGGAAGTGCAGGTGGTGTTGTTACAATCTATGCTCAATCTGGGTGTGCCTGTTGAAATTCAGTGATTAGCGATGGGTTGATGGGTCAATTAGTTCATGCTATCCTAGACTCCTGAACAAAGAGGGGTTTGATTGCAGTACCTACGTGTTAATGGTGGTGTATACAAGTTTAAGGAGAGAGGCATGGAATGATGGGGAGATGCAATACGTTACTGCGTTGACTTGACAGATGATTTTGAATGGTCCTATGTAGCCCCATGTCCTATGTAGCCCCATATTTGGGGCCTAACTTTTTGCAGGGGAATTTTAGGTGGAGGTTTCTAGTAGACAGCCAGACCCACTGTCCTGGTTTGTACTGTGGGTAGGGCTGACATCTGCAATTGGCCTGGGCCTCCTGGTGCCAAATTGCCCTCTGGAGTTGCACAGAAGCACCCTCCCAGACTTCTCTGCTACTTTGGTACAAGTTGTCTATAGCTGGGACATCAGGTGCCCAATCATGGAAATAGAGGGAGTTTGTAGCCAAGAGCGCACTAGAATGGGTTGAGCCAGAGTTTTGGGAGTACTCCACCAATGGGAAAAACTCATTCCATCTGGTTCGCTGTACTCTAAGTTTGTTGACTTGCCATGCTGAATCTCTTCCATTATATCCCAATGCATAGAGGCTATCACCAACAAGGCAGGTAGATTTGGCTCAGGGTCCAGGACTTTGCTTTGCTCTGCTGGGTTGTGATGGCAAGAGAGGGTATATCTACTTTCACATTCTTGGTCCCTGCTTGTTAGATGACTGTAAAATTAAAACGTGTGAAAAACAGTGCCCAACGCATCTGGTGGGGGTTCAGCCGTTTGGCGTTTTTGATAAACTAGGTTCTTGTGATCAGTTATCACCTGGAAGAGGCAGCAGGACCCCTCTAGCCAGTGGTTCCATTTCTCGAGAGCCTAATTGATTAACAGCAGTTTGCGGTTGCTCATAGTTTCGGCCTGTGTCAACTTTCTTGGAAAGAAGGCACATGAAAAAAATTTACCTGGGGAGCCATGTTGTTGTGATAGTACTGCCTAGTACTGCACGGCAGGAAGCATCAACCTCCACGATGAAAGGAAGGCTAGGGTCAGGGTGCCATAGGATGGGTGCCGATGTGAACCATAGTTTCAACAGTTCAAAGGCCCTTCGGGCAGAATCCAACATGCGCAATTTCCTGGGTTTTCCACACAATAACGCTGTGAGGGGGCAGCCACTGTCTTGTAGTCTCGGTTAAAGCATCTGTAAAAATTGGCAAAACCAAGGAAACTTTGTAGCTCCTTAATGTCCAAGGGAACAGGCCATTTCAGAGCTCTGAGGCCACTATCCTTTTTCTTGATGAAGAAAAATCCCACGGGGGCAGGAGAAGTGAAGGGCTGAATGAAGCCTGCAGCCAGGGCTTCCTCAGTAGTGCGTTCTACATAGTGCATGTCTCAGGTGGTAGATCTTGCTCTTAGAAGAGCCTGTATTAGGAAGGAGTTCCATAGCACAGTCCCATGGTGTTTGTGGAGGCAACTCAGCAGACCATTCTTACTGAAAACCTCCTGGAGGTCGTGGTTTTCATGTGGAATGTGAACTGCTTTGCTAGACTTGAGGCTCTTCACCGACATGGTATGGCAGGGGAGTCTGATGTCCATCCTGAAGCAGTGGGTAAGGCAGTGGGGTATCAGCTTCTTTTGTTTCCACGAGACCTGCTGATCATAGGCATGGAGCCATGGAAACCTGAGAATGATGGGGTTGCTTCCTGTGGAGGTTATTCAGACAAATAACTAGGGTGATGAACGGTGAGAGCACAATATCTTGGTCCCTGCAGGTGAGTTTGGCCTGTAGCATGGGATTATTGTCCTCCTGGAATATCCCCTTCAATGCTGTATCATTTCACCCACATTGAGCCACTATGGTTTAGAACTTGACCACATAATCTGAGTCAGTACCTTGCCGTAACTGTAGGAGTTGAACAGACAGGTCAAACACTTCCCAGATAACAGTTCAAAACAGCAGGCAAGAATCACATTCAAAAAGACAGGAAAAGAGTAAACAATCAGAGACAGCAGTCTGCAGAGAAAATAGAGCAAGAAAACACAATCCAAAAACTCAAACTTGGAATTGCAGACAAACTGACAATATATTTTGAAGAATGGTTGGCGTGAGTGTGGTATAAGCATCTGCTAAACTGCAAGTAGTTCGCTCGAACTGGAAGTTGCCCTGTGAACTGGAAGTGGTTAGAATTCCGGGGAGGGTTCACTTTGGTGGCTTGGAGGGGGAAGTGCAGATGGCGCCGTTATAGTGTGATTGTTCCTTGCGAAGGGTTGGCGCCCCCCACCTTGTGTCCTGAGTCTTCTGGGTTTCCTGTAACCCAGTTGCCTAATTCCATTGCTCTAACGATAGGGTACATGA
The DNA here is from genome assembly GCA_033459395.1 of Hemibagrus guttatus. Taxonomy (NCBI): domain Eukaryota; kingdom Metazoa; phylum Chordata; class Actinopteri; order Siluriformes; family Bagridae; genus Hemibagrus; species Hemibagrus guttatus. The sequence goes on along the minus strand of JAUCMX010000010.1, from coordinate 5,239,681 downwards.
CATAAAACCACACACATATATCTCCATTTTATTAGGAACACCTGTAGACCGGGACATTTATGCAGTAATCAAATCAGCCAATGATATAAGGTGGCAGCACAATATTGAGCAGGTTGTAGTACAAAAGACCACATCAGGTTCTATAAGGTTCCTGTAAATCAAGAGCAAGCATCTGAGGCTATCAGGGGCACAGACTGCACAAACTGAAGACCTGAAGACTGGAAAAAGACCAGGTGATATCACCATCTTCATTAATCCAGTGTGCGTGTGTTTGTAGAACTGTGCATGTTTATTAGCCTCTACTTCATGTTATTGCAGCACGAAATTGCGTGAAAGTACAGTACCCATCAACCCCTGCACATCACATGAGCTTGTCACATGTTCACTGATCACTCCCACCTATTTCCAGTTTAAGTTGTGTTTCTCATTCTCAAATTCCTTGTCTCTCTCTGTTGTCAGATTTTGTGTGCCAGCTCTGTTATCAGTCTGCATGTTTCTTGCTTCTTATCCATAGGTCACGATGATCGATCTTCTTTTCACAGTTTTGGTTTGTACACAATAAATTTCTCACACTTATATCTGCCTTGCATACCAACTCCTGACATCGGATTACATGGGATACATGGGTTGTATTTGACCATGAGAGTGAGGCTGGGAACTAGTAAACTTTTTTGATAAAGAGCATGCCAACTCTGTTGCACAATTTTGACAGTTACAAAAAATCATGAGTACTGTTAAACATTAGTGAGTGTGAGTGTTTCCAGGATTAACACATTTCCAGAGGTTATATAGGAAAAGGCCAAATGGAATTCATAATAAGGTGAATAACAAGGATTTGGGTGCAAAAATGTGCATTAGATACTGATCTCTGCAGAACAGTTGTAATAACATAGCTTGTATAAAAGATAAAAGATCAAGTTCAATGACACTGGTAGAGAGAGTGCCTTGTGTGCTAAAGATTAAGCAAACATCTAGCAGCAAGTGTTCTACAGGGACAGGGTGAGTACCTAATACGTGATTTTAGCATGAAGATTTCCACACACACACAAAAAAAACTTGACCTTTGAATCTTTTTAACAAATATTTTTAAACGATGCAATGCCTGCATCTTATATAACTGTTTGTAGAGCCTGTGATGCTGCTAATGCAGTAGAGTATTGCACTTTACTTTTTGGCTGTGATGAATATAGCCAGAGGTGCATCTGTTAATGCATGCCAAGCCCAGTTACAGTATGATGTATTTGATTGTTTCCCTTTCTTTTTCTTGTCTTGACTTCACGTACACATTGGAGCTAGCTGTATAATAACATAGCTGTTAGAGGGCGGTTACATTGAGACATCTACACAAAGGAGTGTGTGTGTGTGTGTGTGTGTGTGTGTGATGACCATTGCAGCATATCATAGTGCCATAAAAGGTGTCTCACTAGGGGCTCATCAACTTCTCACCACCTTTTTTTAGGATCTCATCCTTCTACTAGAGTGTCTGTAGAAAAGATTTGGGAAACTGCATGACTTGGTGAGGCACTTTCCCAGCTCTTTACATGCATTGGTGATTAGATGGCTTTGGTGTTACTTTTTGGTTGACCACCCAATGGACATCTTTGATTCCAAGCTTGATGGCGCTTTTAAAAACATTTACTGTTTCTTTTTCTTCTTGTTCTTCTTTTTGTTTATCATCATCGTCATTATTGGAGGGCACTGTAGTTTGCACATTTGCTTCACACCTCCAGTTGTTTGTAGTTTCATTCCTGGGAGTTTCCTCCTGCAGACAAAAGGCAAGCATTGTAGCCTAAGTTGATTGTGTGATAGACTTGCATAATGTCCAGGGTATACCCTGCATTGTTCCCAGAGTCTCTTGGGATAGGTTCCATGTTCCACATGACTCACTGGGATTACTTCTACTACTAATAACAGCAGCAACAACAATAATAATAGTAATAATAATAATAGTAATAATAATAATTTAGACAAGAAAATACAGCAAATCAAACACAGCATAAATTTATTTCAACAAAAACATCGTGTAATGAAAAAAATATAGATTACAGATAACAAAACGCTCTTATTGAAATATTTCTCATTTCAGTTTTTCACAAATTTATTTATTCTTTATTTAATCAAAATTGTTTGATGTTTTTTTTTTTAAAAAATACATCATAAACATGTCATACTCAGCGTTATCTACATAAAGATAAAACTCCAAAAAAAGTAATGGCAACGATAGAGGAGTTTAATCAAATCTTAAATTCAATTCAATTCGATCTTTAAAGGTTCTACATAGAACCAATTTTTGGGGGAAAAGGTTCTTCTGGCAAACCCTAAGGAACTATATAGAGCCCCATGGAACATTTCTTAATACAGATATCCATTGTATGAAATAGAGTATTATTTACATGTTAAATTGTGGTTCTATGAATACTATTGGGTCATTGCTGATCTGTTGGAAACCTTGCAAGAAGAAACAAATTCTACATAATTCTGTCACTTGCAAAGGAATCCAACTAATATTCACATCCCTTTATTCAGTGGTGGTTGTCCAGACTTTTAAGACACAGTGATATACAGCATGCAATTAATGTTAGCTATACAATATTTAGTTTGAATGTGATTATCGATAGCTGGGCTGTATAGCAGGAACAGCTTCGGCTTATGAACACCCTACCTGCTCTGGCTCATGGACCTGGTGTTTGTGCCTTATGTTGATATATATTTATATGTATATATTTGTTCATTTGGCTGACGATTTCAACCAAAGCAGCTTATAGTTGAGGTAGAATACGCCTGCAGAGGGTTGAAGGTCTTGCTCAAGGACCCAACAAAGGCAGCATGGCAATGTTGGGATTTGAACTCACAGGCTTCAGAAACCCAAAGCTTTAAACACTAAACTCCAACCACTCTTTTTTAAAGTGGTGCCTCTTGGTTGTGGTCTCAGCTTAAGCTTAGGTCCCAATGGGTTTGTTTTCAGCTTTTGTGGCTTAAAAGCATCTGCACAATGTCCCTTGAGAATCGGAATAGATTACATTCATCGGCTTGCCCGAGTCACCTTTTAAAGCATGAACAAGGGCAAATTCAATCTTTAACATCAGACCGAATTTGAAGATTAAACCTGACATGTATACAATTTTTAACCTTCTATAAATGTACACTTTAATGCTGTTACCATTAGGACATATTATATACTGGTTTATTCTCAAAAGCATGGTTTTCCTTCATGATTTTTCAGCTTCCCGGTATGTAGTCAGCACCAGCAGCAAATTCGTGGTAGGACGAAGGTCAACACACTCTAAAGTGTACACATTTGTTTCATCAGAGCAACTATGTGCAGACATTGTGTAGATTTTCAAGCCAAACGCAACATTATTATTGCAATTTTAAAACACTTTCACAGGAGACAGTTTATTGTTGATACACACTTCTCAAAACATGCAGTTAAAATCAGCATTTCTATTAAACATGTACAATACACAATTTTTATATTGCACTCTCATTAATTAGGTGGCATTGGTGGCTCAGTGGTAGGTTTCTCGCCTATCATGCGGAAGGCCCGGGTTTGAGTCCCAGCCAATGCCTCAACCCCAGCCACTGGATGCAGTGCCGGTCCCAAGCCCGGAAAAATGGGAGGGTTGCGGCAGGAAGGGCATCCGGCGTAAAACCTGTGCCAAGTTGTTGTGCGGACCAGTTGGTCCGCTGTGGCGACCCCGAACAGGGAGCAGCCGAAAGCAACCTCCACCACTCTCATTAATTACAGTATGCTGCCATGTCGTAAAATACATATTTACAAAATGTTCACATGCTAGCATGCAGTTCATTCAAAATGGCAACTGGGGTAAACAATAGGGGTAAATATTATCAGAATCAGAAAAGTTTTTATTGCCAGGTACAGCAAAGGGTTCGCGAAGAGCACTTTACAGTACTAGGAATTTGTCTTGGTGTCAGGTGCAAACATATACACATAAAATTTTAAAATAATAAAATAAACTAGAATAAATTAAATAAAACAGCAAGTGACTTACCTGTTTATTATTTATAATTTATTATCGTGTACACGGCTGAACTAATAAATAATATATACAAAATATAACTACTAGATTGGCAAAATTATGACAGAATTAATAATAATAAATTTTGAGTATGATTTCTAGGAATTACAAATGAACAACTCTGATGAAATATACACAACGTGCACAAATAAGCAATAAAAACGTCAGGCAGCAATCATTTTCATTTATATCATGTCTGAACGTTGCAGTCATGCCAGCGCAGAACATTTGGTTAGTCTTCCTCACTGCTGCACGAGCCACTGGAGCTGTAGGAGCTGTCATGGCACTCAGCAGTGTAAGGAAACTTGTACATGGTGGGGTTCAGTTTGGGCACCCAGGCCCGCGGGACCAGGTACGTCGCCAGGTTGAACAAATCCACAAACACTTTGTAACGATCACTATTTAAGGAGGAAAGTGTCAATTACAATCATGTAAGCATGAAATGCGCTGAAAACAAAAATATCTGATGGTTTCACTTCCTCATGGCAATTAGCCTGATAGACTCCATTAAAACATGATCTAATAGTTTTAAAAATTTCCATTACAAGTTTATTAGGTTTTAAAGGTCCTCAGTGGTTATTAATGCATAATGGATATTTCCTTTTTACAGATTTCCTTAATGTTGGTGATTTTTCAACACTAACAAATGTTTTTAAACTTTCTATTCAGGCATATTTCTTTAAGTGGTTCAACACGGTTTATCGATCCTACAAGGACCCTTATAATTCAACCCATTTAGGGAAAAAAATCTATTATCTATTAAAATTATCTATTATCTATTAAAAAATCTATCTTACTATGCCAGCAGAAAAAAATGTAACGGTTGAAATTTCTTTATTAAATAAATAAATATCTCTAGAGGATGCTCTGTAGCATTTGACATGTCGTATGTAGTAGATTATATGAGGAATGATATCATCAGTAGATCATATTCACCTGACAGTAGAACGCAGGTAATGGTAACCGGAAGAGCCTCCCGTGCCCATTTTATTGCCGATCATTCTGTGCACCATGCACACGTGGTTATCTGATGGCAAAGGTTGGTGCTTGTTAACTTTCTGACAGCTAACATGAAGGTCCAATGAAGAGACGTTCCAAACTACAGTGCACACATTAGAATCATTGAAAGTACAAGACTTACATCTCCATTTAGTCATAAGTGTATCAACCTCCATCAGGTAGGTCAGAAGCTGGAAAGGCACCTGAAAGCGAGGCTCCTCTCTGCGAGGGGAACCAAGAGAACACACTCTAACATCTGTGGAACACATCATCTCTCTACTGATCTCCATGCATAACCACAACATCTATAAAAACACCAACAGTGATGACAGGAATACTTTCTCGCATGTGAATCTCTGACCTGTAAAAGTAAATCATTAGGGCTCCCTGAAGAGCTCTGTAGGACAGACGGCGCTCTCCTGTATCGAAAGAATGAAGATGTTTACTTATGATGTAAACACGCTGACATTCCAGGTGTATGTCAGATTCACTTAAGATTAATGTCAGTTGTCCAGGATGGGAAATGTGGTCTTTTTTTTTTTTTTTTTAGTCTAAAGCAACCGATGATGTGTCAAAATTCACCTTTGCTTAAGAGATGTTCATGATGTTTGGAGTCGAACAGATAAGTGAACAATTCAATCTGCTTAGTGAGATCCTCCAACATATCTTGCTTTTTCTCGGAATTTGGCATTTTCTGTGAGAGGCAAACTTTGTTAGTTGATCAAAACATGACACTAAGGTAAATAATAATAATAAAAATGTAATTGCTCTTACTTCAAGCTTCTGCTTCTCCGTCCTGAAACCTTCCTCAATGTTTGCTTGCAGCTTTCCCCAGAAATTGAAGCCGTCCGTTTCAAGGCCAGGTGTTCTCTCCAGCCATTTCTGAATAAAAGAAAAAAATATATATATATAAAAAAAAAAACATTGTGGCCTGACTAATTAAACCTTTCTAACTTGGTATACTGGTAATGTTTATGCTGTTGTTTATGCATAGAAAGAGAAGTTAAGTGTCACATTAAACCTCTACAAGCTGCAGGAGTGTAGGCTCTTGCTCTGTTGTGATCAAGTCCTCACTGTCCTGCCCCTGAAACTTGTCCCTATAGTGACGACGGTTGTAGGGAACTCTCAATTTCTCAGAAATTCCAAACTTATTCTCAAGGAGACGAAACTGGAGGCTTTGGAAACCTGAAGCTGAGGACAAATACTCCCTGTAACATACATGCACACATACACAATTACACTTAGCAAAACAATCATTGCTTCTAATCTTCTGATGTTTTTGTTTACCTGAAATCGAAGAAATCCAAAGCTGTCATGGTTTCCAGCACAGCAAACTGGTCCACCAGCAGCCTGAAGATCATGGTGATCCTGTGGATGCGGCTCACCACCTTCAACATGTTCCTCTCATCACGAACCTGACAGCAAATCAATCCTATTTTACTCCAGGACTTCATTTTTGTTAAATGTCTAGTGTTGGGGTGAAAAGTTGTAATGACTCACGTGATTGTGAATGAACACTTCCCGAACCGAATCAAGCTCCCACAGGATCTGCTTAAACCATAACTCATAAGCTGAAACGAGGAACGATTTTATTAACTATTGAACATAAAAACTTCAAGGGAATGAGAATTTTTGCCAAAATATTAAAGCAAGATATCAGTTACATTGGTGGGTGACTATAAACAGATGCTCATCATGGATTTTGTTGCCATTCAGTTCACTCTGCAGTTTCTGAGCATTAATAATCTTATCCAGCTAAAAAAAGAGGTGGAAACATCCATAAGTTTCGCTCACGAATACACAGAACACCATTAAAAAAACCCCAAAAAACACAGTCATTCTACAAACTGAACCGAACTTACCTGCAGGTAGTCTCCATAAACAATTGCCCCACTGGCGTCTTTTTGAGATTCTGCATCCTGTTCTTCTAGCTCTTCCCCTACGGGATTGGTTTTAAAACTACTTATGAAAAAATAACAAAAACACATATGGTTATGAAAAATATTACATGAATGATTTTCCTCCATTTAAAGAACAGGTTTGCAAAAAACAAAAAATGTATACATACTGAGGAGTTTTTGCTAGAAATGGACATTCACTCATGTTTGTATTTTTTTTTGCTGCGCCACAGAAATTTTCACAAAGTCATGGCGATCAGACAAAAAGCTCCACTATTTAAAGGTTTGGTATGTCCAATCAACAGCCTGATATCAACATCTGCCCATCCAAAAAAACCAAAAAAAACCAGCATGACAAATATAGTCGTCACGATAGATGGATGGATGAATGCACAGACATTTCCAATGAAATTCCTTTAGCTGATTTTATCTATGAAAAAAGGCAATTCTGGGAGGGATCGATGTACCTTTAACACGCTTTATTTGCACATCTTACTCAGTTTTAACAGTTCACATGAGCAGTGGCACAGTCGAGGTCACGTATCTGCGTTTAACACGGCTGTAAATGTGTAAATGTTGTTTTTACAGCTTTCGTGAAAACGGCGATGGCGTAAAGTTACCAAGTGATCATTAACAGCATTTAGTTCTCTAAAATAGCTGAATGTTGTCTCTCCGATTAAGTAAATATCAATATTTAAGCAGCAAATCTAAACAGAACCATCCAGATTTGCCAATGGAGTTGTTACATAAAGATGTCAGGTCTCATCACCATCAAAAGTCACATCAAAGTTATACAAAAAGGATCATTTGTATAATAAGTATAATTCCAGTGCTGTTTCTGAGGGAACATTCAAGAAATTTCTGGCACTAGCCTCTACAATTCAGGCCTCAGATCAAAGGTTGTAGAAATCTGACTGTTTTTGAAGCTGGTGCTTGTGTTAATGTGTACTTTGTGCACATTTATGGGGAGCAAAAACAAGCAAACAGTAATGTTTACAGGGGCCATATTTAGCTCAGTCACAACCAAGGTGTGCTGACAATTTTAAACACACACACATTGCACATAATGCCCTTTCTATTACTGTACACTATATAGTCAAATGCAATTGTGTATCCAGGAGCTTTTGACTAACTTAAGTATAGGTATCTGTGTTATTTCTTAATTCTGGTTCTATCCACAGCAGTTCCACATATTTCCAGGTTGTTTACATCCTGGAAGGGTGCTCACAAGTGAGGAGATGGAAGGAGTACTTTGAGGAGCTGATGAATGAGGAAAATGAGAGAGCAAAAAGAGTAGAAGGGGTGAACTCTGTGGAACAGAAAGTAGATAAGATTAGAAAGGATGAAGTCAGGAAGGCTTTGAAGAGGATGAAAAGTGGGAAGGCAGTTGGTCCTGACGACATCCCGGTGGAGGTCTGGAAGTGTCTGGGAGAGGCAGCAGTGGAATTTTTAGCTAGTTTGTTCAACAGGGTTTTAGAGAGTGAGAGGATGCCTGAGGAATGGAGAAGAAGTGTGTTAGTGCCGATCTTTAAGAATAAGGGTGACGTGCAGAGTTGCAGTAACTATAGGGGGATAAAGTTGATGAGCCATACAATGAAGCTATGGGAAAGAATAGTGGAAGCTAGGTTAAGGAAGATAGTGGAAATTTGTGAGCAGCAGTATGGCTTCAATAATTTTTTTAAAAGTATTAAATAAATATCTAGGATCATTTTTGTTATTTACAGACCATTAGCCTAATGATTGCATAGGATGCATAACACAGTGCATCTCTCTTTATTTCTCTCTGTCTCTCTCTACAACTGATAATCTTGTACAAACATGCTTATTTTAGTAGAAGTGACCATTTAAAATTCAAGGTAACAAATTTTTCATTTTTATTTGTATAACGCTTTTAACACTGAACACTCACAAAGCAGCCTTAAATAGATAAATTCAGGATATACATTTAATACAATTATATAAATTCATCTGTATTGCTAAAAGACTCTCTCAGTAAATTTTAACGTTCAAATAATTTCATTCATTCATTCATTCATTGTCTACCGCTTATCCGAACTATTCTCGAGTCACGGGAAGCCTGTGCCTATCTCAGGCGTCATTGGGCATCAAGGCAGGATACACCCTGGACGGAGTGCCAACCCATCACAGGGCACACACACTCTCATTCACTCACGCAATCACACACTACGGACAATTTAGAGATGCCAATCAACCTACCATGCATGTCTTTGGACCGGGGGAGGAAACCGGAGTACCCGGAGGAAACCCCCGAGGCACGGGGAGAACATGCAAACTCCACACACACGGCGGAGGCAGGAATCAAACCCCCAACCCTGGAGGTGTGAGGCAAACGTGCTAACCACCAAGCCACCGTGCCCCCCGTTCAAATAATTTTTTTTTTTGTAAATTAAAAATAGTTCATACTGTTCATGATTCACACCCATCATGATTTATCAATTTAATATTTATAGAAGTTCAATTAAGGAGTTTTTCAGTATTTTTAATTGATTTGAGTTGTTAGAAATGGCAGTGGAATAAGTGTGTAGAGTATGTTTATAACTAATATACTGTCAAACAGTTATAATGCTTAAATGCAACAGTAAATTTATGGCCACAGCTGTAATGGCTGTGTGTTGAGATAAAGATTTTCAATTTAAAAGAACTGCCATTACAGAATTAGTCGAGTAATGCGCACCTGATTACTTTAATACTTTTAGACACACAGAGACACAAAGAGATTTTGAGAGAGAGAGAGAGAGAGAGAGACACACAAAGAGAGAGAGAAAAAGCATGAGACAAACAGACAAAGACAGAGAGAGAGAGAGAGAGACATACAAACACACAAAGACTGAGACACCCAGACAGACCCACAAAGACAGAGGCACATGAAGAGAGACACACTGGCACAAAGACACTGAGACACATGGAGACAGAGAGAGACACAGCTTTAATCCCAGCAGTACGCAATAACCCTATTAAAATCCCAGTAGACGTAATGGGATGAGTAATGACGAAAATCACTGACCTACATTCAAATGAATCTGTTCACCATCTTCACTCTTCACCACATACAGTTAATGACCATGGTGATTTTCAAGCCTGTCTGAAAACATTTATGAAAATTCCTGGGAAACCGTTTTTTTTTTGTTTTTTTTTTTTGCTGCATAAGCTGGTGACTCATACAGCCGGACAAGATGACAATTTATAGTAAATAAAAACCAAAAACGTTGCAAAAATTATTAGAAAAACATACACTCTTTAATCAATTCCAAAAACAATCAAGAGCAAAATAAGGAGCAGATTTAAAAAAAACACAAACAAAACAAAATAAAATAATAATAATAATAATAATAAATGAACTATGATTGATTACCGTTTTCTACAAAAGAGAGGATATTCAAAAGGTTTGTTATAAACATCAATGTTTATGGACACAGAAGACACTCAGGATGCTGACTCACTGTATTTCACTCATTTATTCAGTGTCAAGGTTTTATTCATAACAATCTGAGCATATTTCCCTGAGGAAATTAAACCATCATTATTATTAATAATAATAATAGTAATAATAATTTACATCCATGTGTAAAGAAAGAAAAATTATGGTGTTTGGAGTAAAGCATACATCATAATCATGTGCAGATTTACTGATTTCTGATTCCAAATCGTTGCGAGCTATTAAAAGAATTCTGCATGTTGGCGATGGGCAGCGTTTAGGATCTGCATTAAAAGCATTACACGGTCGATTGTGGCTGTGCATTTGGGGGGGGAAAAAAAAAAAAAAAAAAAAAAAAAAAAAAAAAAAAAAAAAAAAAAAAAAAAAAAAAAGCATAGCCTTCTTGTACATTTGCATTTTAGTTAAAAATCTGACTAAAGCAAACCATCGCTGTCCAAGAAATCAGACTTGGGTAATTTTATGTACCTTGTTTCAGGAACGGTGCTCATCAGCACACAACTGACTACATCAGTGTTTAAACAAATTACAATGGCGTACGTGTGAACGGTTATGAAAATCGTAAGGTTTGAGCTGCGTGATAAGGTGCAGGATTATAAACAGGACATCCTCCATGCCACCAGGTCTGCTAGCTCTCCTACAGGAAAAAGAAAAGAAGTGCTACACACACACACACACACACACACAAACACACACACACACACACACAGCTTGTGCATGCCCACACGCTCACACACACAGGCATGTGCACACAAATACACACAGGAACGAGCGCACATAAAACACACCTGCACAGACAGGATTTATATCCTTATATAAATGGATTTAAATAGAAATGACACAATAAAATCAAAAAAAAATTTAACATTTCCCTCAATACCAAGAGCACTGCACACAAGCGATTGTCCTGTCGGCCAAATCCAGTGTGGGACGACTCAAGTCGGATTTTTTGTTTGTGTAATTTTTTTTTTTTAGGGTCGCATGGACATTAAATTCCATAAGAACATGGATGCATTTAGACTCATTTCTTTAACGCTGATCATTCATCCTGACGACCTGAACACATTACAGTACAATAAATATCAATCCTTCTTTGAAGAAATGGCCATGATCACGTTTACACCGAGAACGACAAGACGGACAATTGTGTAAGGACGACGCCAGAGCAGACATTACAATTACAATCACATACAGGCAGACGCGCATGATCGCTGATGATTCCAAACAGTACCAAAAATATGAATGAACAAAATTTGTAAAGCTATAGCCCTTATGCTGAAAGAAGAAAAAAAAAAACCCCACAATCAAGAAAAAAAAAAAAGCTTAAGCAAGCGTAAATATTTGACATGTATACCGAAGACAAGGCCTACAAAAAGCATCAATATTAAAATATCTGAGTAATTAAAATGACTGAACTTGGTTTATACTGTGCTTTCTTACGTGCATTAGTGTCCAAGTGAATTTCAAGCCCCTAATACAATCTCCGCTAATAAGTTTAGGCGTTTTAGTTCGTTTAGAAAAAACTGCTGGTATGAGGCATACTCAGAGTGTTGGTGAGTAAACTGAGGAAAAAAAAGAAAAGAAAAAAATGTGTAAAAAAAGGAGAATGCTTTCCCTCTGCTGAAATTCATCCCAAACACAGCTCATCATCATTAAGTTACATCATTAAGTACTGAATGTTAAAAGCAGCATTTCATTTTCGAAACATTAAAAGGTAGAATTTGAATTCGCAGGACAGACGTTTTGTATACGTCTAACCAACTTGTATATGTCTAACCAACTCTGAGACGGAGGAGGCGGATTGAACGGATCGCAGTAAAGGAGAAAATAAAAAGTTTGCATATGATGAAATGTAGCATAGTGGCTACATAAGCATAAGCATAATAAGACTGACCTCAATACAACCGTTTCCATCCCTACTGTCGGACAAGTGACTGACTGATTCGTTTTTGTTTGGTTTTTTTTGATAAATTGTTCTGCTTCTTGAAGTGTACATAGGACAAGCTTTAGCGATCACCGGAGACTAATATTCAACGGTCAAAATGCTAAAACAGTTTTATAGCCTTGAAATATTTGCTTCATGGAGATGGGAAACCATCGAGAGCGTTTCATCATGGAGGCCCCCTGAACACTACACAGGAGTAATCATTCATCAGGCTGGGTGATTGGCTGACTGCGGTTCTGTTCGGAGATTTTGAATACAAATCACATGATTTTTAAGAGCGTTCCTCCATAACTGGCGTTGCTCAATGACACCCCAAAGGTACGCACTATTCCTTTGGCCTGCTGTTGCTTAATCATGACTCTATTCTTCCATGGGAAGAAATACAAAATGAATGTTATATATAGTTACTTTCTTTCATTTTTTTTAGATGACTGGTTGCAAATACTGTCTGCTGAAGCTGTTACAGTTTGGTTGGCTCCACACTGCAGATTGCTGAGGTCCCGAAGACTTTAGCATGCAGCCCAATTTATTAAGATACTTGTGGCTAAGCTAACAGCGCAGTCATCACGAAATGGAATTTCAGTCAGGAGTCCGCAGCTACGCTCCTCGAATTAAGTCCAAGTACAAAGCAAATCAGAGGGTAAAAAGTAATTACTGTAGACAGTGTGGTCCTGGTGCAGTCTTAAGTCACATCTTGTGTGGAGTTATCCACAGTTCCCAGCCTGTGGCGTAAAAAGATGACGTGGCGGCAAACATATGAGTAAGAATAAACCTTTCTTCTGTAGAGAGAATGCGGTCGGTCTTAGTTATTACAAAACAAGTGTCTTCATGGGAACAGAATGCATTTTTCTCTTTAACGGCGATCCTGTTACGATCCTGTTACGATCATGATATGAGAGCATCCGAAGGGGTGAAGGGGTGGTGTCTTGGAGGGGAGGAGTATGGGGTGCTAGGAAGCAGACATGATTTGGTAAGAGCCGTTTTCTGACTGAGGTGGAGGTTTGGCTTCTGTGGTGGTTTTGGGTTTGGGAGGCCAGTCCGGATCCACACGGAGTTCCTGGGCCAGATGCATGTAGCGTGCTTTGGGCACCTTCCTACGCTGGCAACACAGCCACGAGAGGAACTTGGATGTACACAGGTCTATTCCTTCCTGCACACAAACACATGCATACCACACACACAGGGGGGAAAAAACCAAGACGAGGGGAAGGAAGAGAAGAGAGAACACATTTTCATATGCTTTTCATTTAAACACATCCTTCAAGCCTGAGAGGGGACTGTGGGACGCAATAATAAAATAAATAATGATATAAATCTACCCACGTATGTAACTTGATTGATCACTAATACAGACAATGAGTCACATTTCAACAAAGAACAAAGGACAAGTTTAAACCAATGTTACTAAGATAAGATGAAACTGCCCCGGGAGAAATCGTGGGAAAAAACCCCAAAACTCTTAACACAAGCATCTAGTAATTTCTGAAGGAAATAGATATAATTTATCATCCATTATACAATGACTTCTAACAAAGTGATCTCGGGTGTTAAAATGGTTGCAGATGTTGTATACTGCACAACTGAAGTAAACAGGAGTATTAGCGGCATTAAAGAGAGCAGGAACTTTGGGATAATCAGAACACTGATAACATAGTATAGCCACTAGGTGGCAGCCAAGTAGCATTCGGAGAGATCATAGTGAACATGCACAAGTCAAACATTACAACGGGGCTACACAGAGAGGGCAGAGCAGTAAGAAAACGGCATTTAAAAAAAAAGGTGGGGAGAAAAAGAGTTGGAAGAGAGAGAGAGAGAGACGGACAGATGAATATACATACAAAAAGACAGTGACAGATTCATAGGGAGAGAGACAGACAGGCAGACAGATAAAAAGAGACAGTGAGAAAGACAAATAGACATATATATAAAAAAAGACAGTGAGACAGAGAGACAGACAGACAGAGACAGAGAGAGAGAGAGAGAGAGAGAGAGCGAGAGCGAGAGCGAGAGACAGCGAGAGACAGATTTTGGTTGGTTGGTTGGTTTGTTTTGTATTCTGCGCTTGTTTCTCTCATTTGTTCTCTGTTCAGGTTTTATTTTGTGCCCTTATAAATGCTTTGGCAATACTGTGTACAATTTGTCATGCCAATAAAGCACATTTGAATGGAACTGCACTGATCTGACAAAAAACAAAGAGAAACAGAGACACAGACAGGGAGAGAAAGAGAGACAGATGGAGAAAGAAACAGACAGACAGAGCAAGAGAAACGGACACAGAAGACATACAGCTCCATGAGACACACAGAGAAACAAACAAACAGACAGACACAGACAGAGGAAAAGGGCGGCTGTTACAGTAGCAAGTGAAGAAGTAACGGTGAACAGAAGTGTGATTTCCCAACCTGTGGTGGCGGGGTGGCAGGGGGGACACCATAGCTGCCCTGCTTGTCTCGGCTGAACACAAGCTTCCATAAGACGACGTCAAGAACGATGGTCTATGGAATATCGTAGTGGGGCGGAAAGAATTAAGAGAGCTACTGATCACATCGCTTTCATGAGATTTCAACTGCTACAGCAACAGTAGCAAATTAAATAAGACCTATTGAGAAGGGAGTGATTTCAGGCTGTGAGTTAGTGATGAGAGAAAGAGAGTAAGCAGTTCTTCAAAGAGGAGAAAAATATTAAAACTGTGAGCAATCTCTACAACTGAAGACTTTGATGACATGATTGGGCAACGTGATTATTGGCTAAAACATGTTTTCAGATGTCGGAGAATGAGACGGCGTAACCTGGAGTGATTAACAGACAGCTCAGTTCCGTAGGACAGTCTGAAGCTTAGAGTACTGCTTCCTCAGAATCTCGATTGAGAGGAATGTAATCTCATGAATTTCTAGGCTTTTAAGATTCAAAGGCAATCAATGGCGTCTGGAAAGGGGCATGATTATATGGCAGGCTAAATACCTCTGTTGCAACTGTAAAATTAGTTTTGTCTTCTTTTTTTGCATGACATTTACATCTGCACTCAGTCAGACAGCTGGGATATTTCATTGGGCTCCAGTCTGAACATCTATATAGAACATTCTAGGACCCAGTAAAGGGTCAGAAGATTTACAGTGTATATGGCACATTCAAGGGAGACATCAATTCACATACTTCACACTTGCAAATACATCAATCATTCAGGAAAAAAAACAAAAAACAAACAAAAAAAAAATGCAACAAAAACTAAAAGAGCTTAATTAACATGACATAACGTAAGGTCCTACATGAACTGTGAACTGTGTTCTTCCTACCCTGCTAACTAAACAGCCTACTTGCAAATGACAACCATAAAATAGATAACCGACAGAAATTTCTCAACTTACCTCCAAAAAGACAGACACGGCAGCATTAATCAGCACTATAATCAAGACAGTGATACGCCAGGTGAAAGGAACACACACAATCTGCAAGAATAAATTGCATAACGCTGTTGAAGTCCAGTAATTTCCTCATAGGTCATATTACGCCATACGATAATATGCTTCAAAGCATGGACCGATCTCGCCTCTACGATAAACTGGGCTGAAAACGGCACACATTTGAACCTGGATTACATATCAAAATGTCATTACACCGATCAGACGTAGCATTAAAACCAACTGCAGACATGGACTCCACAAGGCCTCTGAAGGCGTGCTGTGGTATCTCACACTAAGATCCTTTAATTCCTATACACTGTGAGGTGGGGTCTCCATGGAACGGTTCTGTTTGTCCAGCACATCCCACAGATGCTCGACTGGACTGGAGGCTCACCACATTGAACTATGTCACATTCCTCAGACCATACCTGAAAAATTTATGGAGTGTGACAGGTTGAATAATTCTGCTGAAATGCATTGAAAGGGTGTGCTTGCTCTGCAATATTTAGGAAGGTGGTACATGTCAAAGTGTCATCCAAATGAATGCCAGGACCAAAGGTTTCCCTGCAGAACATTGCCCAGAGCATCACACTGCCTCCTGGTGCCATCTCGTTCCTCAGGTAAGCGACGCACTCAGCTGTCCACATAATGTACAAGGAATACGTTTCATCAGACCAGACCACCTTTTTCTATTGCTCCATGGTCCAGTTCTGACTCACATGACCACTGTAGAAGTTTCATTGGTGGACAGGAGTCAGCATGAGCATTCTGAATGGTCTACAGCTACACAGCTCTATAACACAGCAAGCTGTGATGCAATGTTTGTTCTGGCACCTTTTTATCATAGCCAGCATTCACTTTTTCACTCCCCACCCATCAATGAGCCTTGGCCACCCATGACTGTCACTGATTCACCAGTTGTCCTTTGTTGTACTAGTTTTCATAGGAAAACCCCACAAGACTGGAGATGCCCTGATCCGGTCATCTATCCAACACAATTGTCCCTATGTCAGAATAGCTGAGGTCTTTACGCATGCCCATTTCTGCTGCTTCCAAAACGTCTTTGAGAACCGAGTGTTTACTTGCTGACTAATACATCCCACCCCTAAACACCCACAGATAATCAGTTTCATCACTTCACCTGCCAGTGGTTTTAATGTTATGGCTGATCGATGTATATACTAGCCAAAAACTGACTTAGGCCAATATGACCAAATACATCAGAGTAGATTACAATGAACTGAACACACACATCAAAATATTATTAATTGTACAGACCCACTATAAATACAAACTCTCTCACACACACACACACCCTCCATGCTGAGTGTCCGTGCAAAAAAGAAACAAGCAACAAGACGTACCTCTAAAGCATGATCAATATCAGGGATAGGGAAGAGCATGATGACTAACAGGAATATGTAGAGGCTGAGAACAGACACCACAAAGGGCCCTGCAAATACAGAAATACAAATCAGTTAGGACAGTTACAGTATCTATAGTCATGAAATACATATGTGCATTGAATAACAGACATTGGTCCTCAGCAAACTGGATACAAACAGATTTTATGTAAACTTTGACTTCAAATCCTATCATTTGCAGGAATTACTGCACTTTTATAGCATTTATCCAGAGTGACTAACAGAAGAGCTTTGGAGTCTCTATCAAATACATGCTCATGCTAGTTCATTCATTCATTGTCTACCGCTTATCCGATCTACACTCGGGTCACGGGGAGCCTGTGCCTATCTTAGGCGTCATTGGGCATCAAGGCAGGATACACCCTGGACGGAGTGCCAACCCATCGCAGGGCACACACACTATCATTCACTCACACAATCACACACTACGGACAATTTAGAGATGCCAATCAACCTACAATGCATGTCTTTGGACTGGGGGAGGAAACCGGAGTACCCGGAGGAAACCCCCGAGGCACGGGGAGAACATGCAAACTCCACACACACATGGCGGAGGCGGGAATCGAACCCCCAACCCTGGAGGTGTGAGGCAAACGTGCTAACCACTAAGCCACCGTGCCCCCCATGCTAGTTCACAATAATATAAATTTTTTTTTTACATTATTTAAATTTTATAAAGACTCCGTCCAGGGTGTATCCTGCCTTGATGCCCTATGAAGCCTGAGTGTTCCCCGTGACCCGAGTGTAGTTCGGATGAGCGGCAGACATTTTATAAAGAATATTTAAACAAACGTAGAAAGTAAGCCAGCACAAACTCATAAATCAAGACAAATGAAACTATTCTTTCAATTATGACAAAAGAAACTGTGTATAAAACAGGACAAGCAGGTCTGTACACGCAGAGCTGTAAAGAAATGGCTCAGCTAATGCAAGATTTACATTTTTAGCACACAATTTTATTATTGAAATGATATACAGTGGGGCAAAAAAGTATTTAATCAGCCACCAATTGTGCAAGTTCTCCCACTTAAAAAGATGAGAGAGGCCTGTAATTTTCATCATAGGTACACTTCAACTATGAGAGACAGAATGAGAAAAAAAAATCCAGAAAATCACATTGTCTGATTTTTAAAGAATTTATTTGCAAATTATGGTGGAAAATAAGTATTTGGTCACCTAAAAAAAAGCAAGATTTCTGGCTCTCACACACCTGTAACTTCTTCTTTACCAGGCTCCTCTGTCCTCCACTCATTACCTGTATTAATGGCACCTGTTTGAACTCGTTATCAGTATAAAAGACACCTGCCCACAACCTCAAACAGTCAGACTCCACTATGGCCAAGGCCAAAGAGCTGTCAAAGGACACCAGAAACAAAATTGTAGACCTGCACCAGGCTGGGAAGACTGAATCTGCAATAGGTAAGCAGCTTAGTGTGAAGAAATCAACTGTGGGAGCAATTATTAGAAAATGGAAGACATACAAGACCACTGATAATCTCCCTCGATCTGGGGCTCCACGCAAGATCTCACCCCGTGGGGTCAAAATGATCACAAGAACGGTGAGCAAAAATTCCAGAACCACACGGGGGGACCTAGTGAATGACCTGCAGAGAGCTGGGACCAAAGTAACAAAGGCTACCATCAGTAACACACTACGCCGCCAGGGACTCAAATCCTGCAGTGCCAAGACGTGTCCCCCTGCTTAAGCCAGTACATGTCCGGGCCCGTCTGAAGTTTGCTAGAGAGCATTTGGATGATCCAGAAGAGGATTGGGAGAATGTCATGTGGTCAGATGAAACCAAAATAGAACTTTTTGGTAAAAACTCAACTTGTCATGCTTGGAGGAGAAAGAATGCTGAGTTGCATCCAAAGAACACCATACCTACTGTGAAGCATGGGGGTGGAAACATCATGCTTTGGGGCTGTTTTTCTGCAAAGGGACCAGGACGACTGATCCGTGTAAAGGAAAGAATGAATGGGGCCATGTATCGTGAGATTTTGAGTAAAAACCTCCTTCCATCAGCAAGGGCATTGAAGATGAAACGTGGCTGGGTGTTTCAGCATGACAATGATCCCAAACACACCGCCCGGGCAACGAAGGAGTGGCTTCGTAAGAAGCATTTCAAGGTCCTGGAGAGGCCTAGCCAGTCTCCAGATCTCAACCCCATAGAAAATCTTTGGAGGGAGTTGAAAATCCGTGTTGCCCAGCGACAGCCCCAAAACATCACTGCTCTAGAGGAGATCTGCATGGAGGAATGGGCCAAACTACCAGCAACAGTGTGTAAAAACCTTGTGGTGACTTACAGAAAACGTTTGACCTCTGTCATTGCCAACAAAGGGTATATAACAAAGTATTGAGATGAACTTTTGTTATTGACCAAATATTTATTTTCCACCATAACTTGCAAATAAATTCTTAAAAAATCAGATAATGTTATTTTCTGGATTTTTTTTTCTCATTCTGTCTCTCATAGTTGAAGTGTACCTATGATGAAAATTACAGGCCTCTCTCATCTTTTTAAGTGGGAGAACTAGCACAATTGGTGGCTGACTAAATATTTTTTTGCCCCACTGTATTACTGTATAATTTTACTGGCAAAAAAGTGAATCAGAATATCTTCCTTTTCTGTCTTTTAGCTTTTACCCAAAGTTCGTGCTCCCAGCCATCTGTGTACTTGAATTTTTATGGAGTTTTTTGAGTGGAAGCGAGTGACGCCACTGAACAACACAACTGATGCCTACTGACTCTATTCTTAATTTTTTATTTTCACTGCACATTTCAGAACAAGCACCAACAGAGCCTATGGTAACTGTTTATTTTCCACCAACTTACTAAGCATCCTGAATCTATAGTTGAATACACCATTGCATTTTGGAGTGCATTGACACCATTAAGTTTAAGAAGAGCTTGGCTTGACCTTGTACCTTTGTCTTTTCAGCCGATTTCACCTTGTGAACAGAAATTAAAATGGCTTGACGACAAACGACAGGTACCCAATCCGCAATATCGTTCCAGATAAATGGTGCCAGTATTCATGCAGTGTGGAAAATTATTTTCTGTACCTACATACGAAGACTTACAGTTTTTATAACTGGGCTGACGGAATGGTTTGCCTTTGGAAAAAACGATGGCAACGATGAGGTACTGAAAGGAAGAGACATAGAATAGGGAAGTGTTCTCGTAGTTTTGGATGTTGTGGTCATCAACCTCAGTAGAGTTAGACAAATTGCTGTGGAAGGATGTATTGCAGGCACTGAAAAACAAACAAAGAGGGGAAAAGTTAACGAACCATAAGTCAGAACATCTCACATGCTTTCTGCCTTGAACACAGTTTATATTATCAGTTATTATTATTATTATTAGTTTAGACTATTCTGGCGCCTGGATAAAGGGCATGAGAAAGCAACTCACTCTGATTCGGGGGTCCAGATCTCGTACCAATCCTGGTTGCGCACCAGCTGAAAGGTGAGGGTCTGGAAGCCGAGGCAGATGAGGATTTGAGTGAGTACGGAGAAGAGCAGAGGCCCTGAGATCAGACCTGAAGGGGGTCGCTGAGAAACCAGCACAGACCACGCAGGATTCAGACTCACTGTGTGAAAAACAAACAATAAGCAAAAATCACTGCAAATCCAAGACTTGAAGAACTGACAGTATCAGACAATCAATATGCAATCACTGTCCACTTTATTAAGAACAGTATTTATTTCATTCATTCATTCATTGTCTGCCGCTTATCCGATCTATTCTCGGGTCACAGGGAGCCTGTGCCTATCTCAGGTGTCATCGGGCATCAAGGCAGGATACACCCTGGATGGAGTGCCAACCCATCACAGGGCACACACACACTCTCATTCACTCACACAATCACACACTACGGACAATTTAGAGATGCCAATCAACCTATCACGCATGTCTTTGGACCGGGGGAGGAAACCGGAGTACCCGGAGGAAACCCCCGAGGCACGGGGAGAACATGCAAACTCCACACACACGATGGAGGCAGGAATCAAACCCTCAACCCTGGAGGTGTGAGGCAAACGTGCTAACCACCAAGCCACTGTGCCCCAGAAAATATTTTTTTCCTGCCAGATAATTCTGTGTAAATTCTGAGTGTTGTGTGTGAAAATCCAAGGAGATTTCTGAAATGCATAAACCAGCTCCTCTGGAATTAACCACCATAACCTCGATCAAAGTCACAGAGATCGTATTTTTTCTGCATTCTGATGTCAACATTAACTCAACCTCTTGACCCGTATCTGCACAAAGCTATGCGTTGTGCTGCTGCTACATGATTGGCTGATTAGAAAATGTGCGGGTGTTCCTAATAAATTGGATGGTGAGTATTTACAGTGTTGCCAGGGTACAAAAACAGAAACATAATAGCTATGTGCACACAGTGTAGAACAGGATCAACATCCTGTATTGAGTAAAAAAACTGAGAAATGTACTCACTGGTAAATACAACAAGAAGGATGATGGCAATGTCGATAAACAGGAACTGGAAGTCGCCCAGGTTGCTGAGGATCTAAAAAGAGAATTTTGAGTGAGCAAATCAAGGCAAAGACTCAATATTATTTTAAATTATATGAAACAATCCAAACATAAGGTCAAAACAACACACATCTACAGATAACAGCGTTTTAAGAATAAAGTACTTGAAAGGTTTAAAAAAAAAAAAAAAAAAAAAAGGCATAGAGTTTTGTGTGGCAATGAACAATGTGTTTCTTGGTCTCTTGGCTGTGTTAATGTAAGTTACTTACATAGTAGAGCAGGGTGACACTGATGTACTGGATGATGCTGTAAAGGGCCATGAACTTGAACACGCAGAAAGACGTAATGAGAGCTGCTCTGCCTTCCCTGCAATGTACAAAGTACTGTTTAAAAACAGTATTCAATGAACTCTGTGATTTCTCAATTGAAAGTTGTCAGCTACACAATGCATCTGCTAGACAGTCCATAAGAGCCAGTGGGCACTTGAATAAAGTTGAAATCGGACATCTGAGCTCATGCTGACTTAAGTTGTAAAACATCTGACCACAAAAAGAGATCCTCTCATAAAACCTAAGCACCCATCAATGCCTGAATAAGCTTTCTGAACCTGTGATCATTTCATCATGCTTTACTAAAATACTAGATTAAGATGCATTAAGACTTGTATTAATATGTATACATAACAGCTGACTGTGAAGGAGCAGTGCCTAGGTTTAAAAGCTTAGATGGGTTTAGATGAGCTTAGCTTTGGGCTTGAGATATGTTTTTGTGTGTGTGTGTTTGTATATATAGGTTTGTTGTACCGAATTAGGTTGGGCACACAGGAAATGTTGGGAGTTCTGGAAGTGAAAGGGGAAGCGACAGAAGCCTCCAACTCAGAGAGAGAGATACCCCCATGAGCTCTTTTCAGGGCCTGATGAGAGACAGGAAAGAAATAAACAAAAACATATGCATACATACAATCATACATACATAAAGACCAAAGATGTACTCACCCCACAGTCATTAGCACCATCTCCACACATTCCAACATAGTAACTATACAAGAAAAATATATATATGACCAATATTATATAAAAGGCTTACATTTTACATAAGTGCGTGTATGTGTGTATGTGCGCGCATCACCCACTCAACACTCTGTAGAGCCTCCACTAGCTGGGTTTTCTGGTCTGGAGACATTCTTGCAAAAACTGTTCCATGTAGGACCAGCTAAACCATCACACCAACAAACAGTTAGCTTTCTAATACAAATGGCCACATCACAAACATGCACAGTTAATCTGCTAAACACTTACTTAGCTTTAAGTATTATGCTATAATACAGCAGTTGCACCCCTGACCCAATCACTACCCAACTATACAAATATTAGGCTGGCTCTTGAAACATGTCTAATAATATGCTGGTGATTTACTGGAGCCAAATAGCTTTTAAGTGAATTAAACAGGCTAATAACTTATAAGAACTTGGCAAAAATTGTCCTTTGATAACGATGTATTGCGATTTCCAGACACTTGGATGTTTTTGCACCCTACTTTGAGAACCGCTGCTAAACAAATGGGAAAAACAAAGAAACAAACATATTGCTCCTGACCTTCTGGAGCAGATCCTGGAAGTGTTCAGTAATGACCGCAAATGATTTGCCACTCATGGCAAAGTGGTACTTCTCCGTAGACCTTTGTTCTTCAGGTCCATCCTCAACACCAATCTCCACCTCCTGCAAAAACGTATACAAAACCATCTATTAGAAACGAGCCTCTCACTTATACAAGACGACTTAGCAAATTATTTAGGTCAAAGATTATTTGATAAAAATTGCTATTTCGGTGGGTTACAAATGCATCATCTTAACCAGATTCACTTTAGAGCCCCTGGAAAGACCGTTTTGAACATTCATACTAATGTGATGATCTCTGATGAAATAAGCCATTTTCCATATTATATTCCAAATATATTCCACATAAACTCATCAAAGGGTCATTTTGCCAGAAATTAATAAAGGAAAGTGTGCTGGAATCAATCACATTAACATTGTGTGGCATGACTGTTAGAGACATCAGACAACATGGCAAACAATTACAATCAATCAATGTCAGCGAGCTAGTCAGCTAGCTGACGTGCTATAAAAGTGAGCATAGCTTCTTCAGATCATTTTCTGCTAAAGGACCAAAATTAAACAGAAATTTCTCATTTCAAGTTCCACAAGACTATATTAAAGCCTCTTTAAAGTATTTTTCCACACTAACTGAAAAACACTGAACCACTAATGTTCTGCACTTGCAGTGTTGGTATCTCTACTGCAGAGGGAGCAGCCTGACCTCCAGTGAAACAGGCTTGCTGGAGTGCTTGCTGGGATTGTCTGCATAGCACCAGTTGATTCTGGCCACCTGGCCATCTCTGGGGGGTAGGGCATCAGCAATAATGACTCGGTCCTGGGGCAGGATCATGCCACAGTCCCGTGCCACTGAGATAGCTGTGAGTATATTGTCACCTGTAAAACGGAGAGATGATTACACAAGAGGTTACAATAAACTTTATTTAAATAGCACATTTCATGAAGATAAAAGGTAACTCACTGTCCTTAACAATCAAGAGTTGAGAGAGGTCATAAAAAATAAAATAAGAAACAAAGTATAACAGTAGATAGAAAACTAGTAGTAAATTCTTATGGTCTGTTCTACAGGAAACAGGAAGCCAGTGCAGTGATGCTATACCTAATAATACCTCTGTTCCTGGTATATGTAAATGTGCTGCCTTTTTTCAAGTGGTACTTTGTTATGCCTTCAGGTAACTTTGTTTTTGCAATAGCACAAATGAGAAAAAATAAATATATATCACACACATACAGTGGTGTGAAAAAGTGTTGGCCCCCTTCCTGATTTCTTATTTTGTTGCATGTTTGTCACACTTTAATGTTTCAGATAATCAAACACATTTAAATATTAGTCAAAGATAACACAAGTAAACACATCATGCAGTTTTTAAATGAAGGTTTTTATTACTAAAGGAAAACAAAATCCAAAACTACATGGCCCTGTGTGAAAAAGTATTTGCCCCCTAAGCCTAATAACTGGTTGGGCCACCCTTAGCAGCAACAACTGCAATCAAGCGTTTTCAAATAACTTGCAACATTTCCAGACTGATAGATCGGTAGGTTTGTGACCTACGCGAACTTGGGTTCTGCAGCAGGACAATGATCCAAGACACACCAGCAAGTCCATGTCTGAATGCTGAAGAAAAACAAAATGAAGACTTTGGAGTGGCCTAGTCAAAGTCCTGACCTCAATCCGATTGAGATGCTGTGGCATGACCTTAAAAAGGTGGTTCATGCTCAAAAACCCTCCAATGTGGCTGAATTACAACAATTCTGCAAAGATGAGTGGGCCAAAATTCCTCCACAGCGCTGTAACAGACTCATTGCAAGTTATTGCTTGATTGCAGTTGTTGCTGCTAAGGGTGGCCCAACCAGGTATTAGGCTTAGAGGACAAACACTTTTTTACACAGGGCCATGTAGTTTTGGATTTTGTTTTCCCTTAATAATAAAAAACCTTTATTTAAAAACTGCATGATGTGTTTACTTGTGTTATCTCTGACTAATATTTAAATGTGTTTGATTATCTGAAACATTAAAGTGTGACAAACATGCAAAAAAAAAAAAGAAATCAGGAAGGGGGCCAACAGTTTTTCACACCACTGTATATACATACACACACACACACACACACACACACACTTGGATTTTTTGCACCTTGCATTCGGAGGCAGGGTCAAACCTGTGCTATAGTTACAAAATAATGAAAAAACATTATTGAAAACTATTTTCTTCCTCTCTTGCTTCACTACCACTTCTTACCATTTTATCTCCAGGATATGATCTGATATTATACAGATATGCACCATCTATGCTGCTTTATTGTACTGCTTTATTATCTGATCTATTGGTAACAAAGAACTACAAAAAATATATATTTATGTGAAGCTATTTCTCCTAAATTAAAATACTTTCATCACGCTCAAATAATTCACACTTTCAGAAGTGCTGTTTCTGCACTGTGTATTATTTTCATATACCAACTCATTTAGTTCCAAGTATTTCACTAAAAATAATGGTAGGTTTTAGATCAGTCTAAATTTGCTCAGACTTCAGATCCAGATTGTTTCTATTCAGTAATGGTCTCACTCTTGCTGCTTTAAGTGCATTTGGAAAAATAATTACCCGAGCTTTGTGGAGGCTTGCAGGAAGGCCAAATGGGGTAATACACGGTCTACATCCAAATCTAATACTAACTCAATTCACAACCACACACTCATCCCTGACACAGAAATTGTCAGAGGTGGAGAAATCGGCAGCTTTTTCCTGTACCTGTGACCATGACTGTGCGGATGTTCGCCTGTCTGAGGACCTCCAGCACTCCAGGAGTCTCGGGCTTCAGCTTGTTCTGCATAATGATCAGCCCCAAGAACTCCATGTTGGTCTCAATGTGATTCCTGGAGATGAAGATTATCGAATGTTAACACGAGCAAACCACTGCGTTAAAAGAACATCCATGTTTAGTATATTAAATATTTTTAAGCACATACAACTAGTTCACTCCTATTAGAGAGCTAGGGGTGGTTATTCGGGTGGGGTAAAATATCTTAACAGCGAACAAGTCTAATTTTTCCATTTATACAAATTTCCTGTGTCATGTAATACTTTAATTCCAGTTCTAAACAGAGCTTCTTTCTTTACTACTATAAGTAAGTAAAACCATGAACTACTGAACCTGAATAAGCTTGAGCAAGACCAGGACAGAGAGACGGGAGGATCTGGGTGCCAGCTGGCACAGAGTTCTCATAGGCTACTCAGAGGAAGGATCTGTGAGATCTCTAGTACCTGTTAATATTCTGTACTTTATGCCAGGTCAGTTTGGACTCCAGGCGTCTGTGTGCCAGGGCGATGACGCGGAAACCCTGTTTAGTGTAGTCTTCCAGTACCTCTGCAAAGTCCTGTGGCACTGCAGAGCATAGTGAAAGAGTTTGATACGTTAAATGACGCTTCAAACCGTTAACAAAAATTCCATTCAAATTCTATTCAAATCCAACCAACCGGTCTCTTTCTTGCATAGACTTGCCACAACTTCAGGCGCCCCCTTTAGGTATGCATCCATTCGCTTTTCTCCGAGGATCCGAGCAACAACACTCATCCTCTGCGATGCTGAGGAGAAGGGGAACTGCCTCACGATTCCGATCTCGTAAGATGCCTGTAAGGGACGCATTTAAGAATAGATGCTCCACTATTCACACAGACACCACCACCCACCATCCTGACTTGACCTAAACCCTTGAGGAGAGTGCCATCTACCCTCTTCTAAATACATGTTCGTGTTTAGCTAGTGTCGCTTGTGATTGACATGGGACAGAGAGCATGTCAGCCCTCAGGATCCAGAGAACATGGCCACTTTTGCACCCTTGTCTCCTGCTTATGGTGCAGTGAAATCATTTTTTTTCCCTTATAAAAATACAGAATTTACACAAAAAACTCAACTACTCACCGATAGCTCATACAGCTCCTGTAAAAACCAGAGCCAAAGAAAGCAAGGTCACTATTTAATAAAATATTAACATGAATTCTGGCAGAACATGCTCTGTATGATACATTCTCATTAGTATGCAGCGAGAGTAAACACACCATGTCCTCCTCATGTGACATCACAGGCTCAGGAAGGAGCTGCTTGGGGGGACGCACCACAGTGGGCATGATGCGTTCATGAAGAGAAGTTTCCTCTTCTGTGGGCTCCTCCAGGATCTGCAACACACACACAGTATTTCAACATTTTACTTTTACATATATTGCAGGAAATACATAAATGTAGTTATTTCATTGAATGCTATATAG
Organism: Hemibagrus guttatus; assembly: GCA_033459395.1. Taxonomy (NCBI): domain Eukaryota; kingdom Metazoa; phylum Chordata; class Actinopteri; order Siluriformes; family Bagridae; genus Hemibagrus; species Hemibagrus guttatus. Next base: position 5,212,148 of record JAUCMX010000010.1, on the reverse strand, counting down.
ATTACTGTCTGCCCATTAACGTTGACTAGCTGAGTCCTCTCTGTTTACGTTCTCAAAATGGTAGCTTGGCTAGATTCAGGAAGTTACAACTGCAAGAGCAGGTTCCCAAACACTGCCCATTTGTATCACAGCACTAAAAATCAATTATGAGCAAGACTGAAATTTGCTTAATCTAAAATGATACAAACTCTTCCCTTAATGTGGTGGAAAAACACACAAATAAAGTACAAACCCAGCCAGTGGCTTCAAACATCTTCAGGTCCAGAGGGTCTCCAGAGAGTTGGCCTTCGATCTTGGTGAGCGAGTGACACGTGGCCATGCAGGCCACAAAGTGAGACTTAACCAAACTCTCTTTAAAGGCATTCTCCTCCGAGTGGAGGAACCTGGATGGTGAGAGAGAGAGAACAGCTATACTTTAGCCTTCCAGAGAGATAAAAGGGCATGAAATTTAAGAAAGGAACCTAGAACCGGGAACACAATACAGCACACTGACACCTGAACATGCATTACAGCCTGTGATTATTTGATGAGAATCATATTGTGTACCTGCTGTTCTCTGCTCTCTGCACACCCCACAAATCCAGGCCGTCTTCAGTGAGCGTGCCTGTCTGTAGGACGAAGAAAAATGACACGAAAATGCTAGGCTATGAAAGTGAGATTGCCCTAGACAGAGCTGTTTAAGATCACAGTCCTGACTCTAGTTATTCTAAAGTATACAGCCTAAGACTGGGCAAGAATACTAGAAGGTTATCAGTAATAAAAGAAGATTTAGATAGTTGTTTCGTCAAAACTTTAGCCCAAACATCCGCGTTTGTTGTCTAATATGAAATCAAGAGTCAGATTTTACATTATAATCGTAATCTTGCTTTTTGACAGAAAAACATGTCATAGAATAATTTACCAGTAACGTTACATGTGCCTTTTGAATTAATGGTACTACCTTGTCCATTAATTATTGTCCAGCCTACCTTGTCAAAGCAGATAAGGTTGAGCTGGCCACAGATGTTAATCCTCTGTGGGCTGATACAGAAGATGCCAAGGTTTTTGAGACGTCGCTGCGCATACACGATACCCGCCGTCATTGCCGCCGGCAGTGCGGGCGGCACCGTGATGGTGATGATGTCCAGTGACTCGATGATGATGGTTTTCGCAGGAACCTACAAAAACAGGAGTCTTAAAGTTTTTGCTATTTTGTATATATATATATATATATATATATATATATATATATATATATATATATATATATATATATATATATAAAAATTATATTATATATATATATATATATATATATATATATATACACATATATCACACACACACACACACACACACACACACACACACACCTCACAAAAATCACATCAGCTTGTAAACTAAATTGTTTGCCCTCTAAATGGATTTTAAAGGAACTTTTTTCTTATTCATTATCATTTTTTCAGACTCATATTCATTTAATAATAAAAATAATAATAATAATAATAATAATAATAATACTTGTATTATGCATTTTTTCCAAGTCCAGTCAACAAAAAGGATTTGATTAAGTCCTTGACAGAACCCGCCTGATTTAACTCAAGTTGCATGAATATAGGAGTAAAATCCCTGTATAACTAAAACTACCGCATACAATGGCAGTGCCTATTTATAATAAGTTCAATACAGACACGTACAGACTTTATTATTATTATTATTATTATTATTATTATGTAATGGTAGGGCTACAGTGGTGTTAAGCCCCTATAAAGCTAAACTAAAGAATGCGATGCAGAATGGTCACTATTACCAAAGGGGGCAAAAACACAACAGTAATCGCAATAAACTAAATAAAAAGCTAGGTAAACACAAGGAAAAAAATCCAACCTATTTGACATTTCCAGTGGAGAAGGGTACTACCTTATTCATTATGCTCAGCACGATCGAGTAAATGAAGCCAATGGCAGCCACTCCGACGAGACAAAGTAGGAACAGGTAGGCATCTCTGTACAGCTTAAAGTCTGTAGGTTTAGGGTACAAGATGGACCGAATCAGCTGGCCCTTTGCTGTACTGAAACCTAGATAGACAGATAGATAGATAGAAAAAACTTTATTGATCCTGAGGGAAATTCCAGATATCCAGCAGAAATCAAAATAATGAGAACATTAGAACAAATTAATGAGAGTGAGCATGCATACAGAAATACATACACATGTACCTAGGTAAATAACCTAGGCTGACTAAATATGCACTCGGATTATATTCTTCCTTAGGTCAGTCACTTTGCCACAAAAACCCTAATTTAAATGGAGTTACCTGCCTTTAGGGTCACAAAATGTTTTGTAATAAGAGCAACACTTATGACTTGTGTTATAATACTGAGTGGCATGTTGGCATATCCAGGGCTTCATCAAATGCAAAGGATTAATTTTATCAAAATTTGTTTGCACACATCTCAGCTTGTTAGGGTTAAGGGCTGTGCTCAAAGGAGTTATGATGACACTTGACGTCACTTCCTGTGTTTAAACGCGCTTACCGTGAGTTTCTTGCCTGTCTTGGCGTTTTAATCTCGGTTTATACCATTTAATTTTCTTTTTTTTTGAATATTTTAGACTGTCAAGTTTCTTTTTCAAATTTTTATTGCAGTTAATTGTTCTTTTTTCTTCCAGAATAAGTTTTTCTGTTTTCTGCTTTTTGGAGAAAACCTACTTCGTATCTCTTCAATATCCAGGTTAAATCCACGTAAAGGGTACGTAATCATAAAGTATGGCTAACTTTCAGCTTGTACAGTGTGTGAGCTGCAGGATGTTTAGTAATTCTTCCTCTGTCGTTAGCGTTAATTTTACTTGTGATAAGTGTACGCTAGGTTAGTTTTCTGACGGAGAAGATATTAGCTTTAGAGGTACGCATCCAGACATTAGAGAGGGTTAGTGATAGTGAGAGCAGTGTAGTGTCTGTAGGGGAAAGTCTGGATGCCTTAGGTGGAGTTAGTAATCCCCCAACTCCGGCATTAGAGCCCTCACAGCAGGGGGGAATGAGTGACTACTCGGCGGCATAGTCGCAAAGCCAAGGCTAACGCTAAGGCTTGCCCATGGGAGCACCACTCCTCTCCACTTCACATGTCCAACAGGTTTGCTCTCCTCAATGAAGAACCCACTGAGAAACCTGAAAGATCTCTGGTTATAGGAGACTCTATCTTGAGGCATGTGAAATTAGCTAGGCCTTTAGGGGCTCCAGCAGCACAGGTCAGGTGTATCCCAGGAGCCAGGGCGCTGGACATAGCAGGTAATCTGAGGGTCCTAGGCAAGCATAGGTTCTCGAAGATAGTTTTCTATGTAGGAGCTAATGATATACGCCTTCATCAGTCTGAGGTCACTAAGAGTAATATTGTAGAGGTGTGTAAATTAGCGAAGGCCATGTCCGATGCTGTAGTATGCTCTGGCACCATCCTAATGCGACGTGGCGATGTAACTTACAGTGGGTTATGGTCGCTGAACTGCTGGATGTCCAGGTGGTGCTCCAAAAACAATGTGGGCTTCATAGATAATTGGAGCTCGTTTGAGGGCAAGGCTGGCCTGTTAGGACGGGACAGTGTCCATCCCACTCGGGAAGGTGCTGCTCTCATTTCTTGCAGCACAGCACATAGCCTTAGAGCAGATCTAGTTAATCAGTGACAATCCAGAGCCAGGGCCAGGGAGCAGACAAGCAGGCTAATCCAACCGTCTGCTAGCTGCAATGAGTCGTCGCCCAGGGGGTCATAACATTGAGACTGTGTCTGTTCCCCAAGCTAAACAAAAATGTTTTCACAATCAGAAAATTTGTTTTAGTAACCTGATTAACATAAAACTAGATCATAGTGAATGCACAGCCAGCACCTTTGATCTGAAGCTAGGACTGTTAAATATAAGATCTCTTTCATCTAAAGCACTTATTATTAATGAGCTGATTACTGATCAGGAGTTTAGCGTTCTATGTTTAACAGAAACATGGATTAAACCAAATGAGTATGTAGCATTAAATGAAACTTGTCCGCCTGGTTATAGTTATATACATCAACCACGTCTAACAGGCAGGGGAGGAGGTGTCCCAGTTATTCATGATGATAAGCTAGGAGCAACACAAAAACCCAGACATCAATTTAACACATTTGAAGTTCTTTATACTAACCTAACTTATGTAGCCACAAACAATAAGTTCACAGAGTCGATTCCACTAATTGTTATTTACAGACCTCCAGGGCCATATTCTGAGTTCCTCAGTGAATTTGCAAATTTCATTTCAAACCTTGTTTCTTTAGACAAAACATTAATTGTAGGAGACTTCAACATTCGTTTTGCGTTCAGAAGACCCTCTAAGAACAGCAGTTGTATCCATCTTAGATTCAGTAGGTGTTAGTCAAAATATAATAGGACCCACTCATAATGGAGGTCACACTCTGGATCTTATTCTAACATTCGGCTTAAATATAGAAAACATAGTCTCCGACTGTGGAAGAGTGACTATCTCAGATCTTGTTTCATTTAAATTGCGTCTTAGACACAAGCTGCGCAATTTGCCACGTCTCCGTATTAGGCGTACAGTTACGTCTGCTACTTCATAAAGATTTACCAATAGTCTCCCAGAATTATGAAGTATGATTGGTTCACCGTCTGACCCCACAGAACTTGATCAGGCGACTGATTACCTGGAGTCGGTGTTTCGCAACACGCTAGATAATGTAGCTCCACTCAAAGGGAAAATAATTAAAGAGAAGAAACTAGCACCCTGGTACAATGACCAAACATGAGCTTTATAACAATCAGCTAGGAAACTAGAACATAAATGGCGTCAAACTAAATTGGCAGTATTTCAGTTAGCGTGGAAGGAAAGCCTTCTGAGCTACAAGAACTCTCTTAGTACTGCTAGATCAGCGTACTTCTCTGCCCTAATCGAAGAGAACAAAAAGAATCCTAAATTTTTATTTAGTACTGTAGCAAAACTAACTAGGAGTAAAACCACTGTAGAAAAGTGCACACCATCTTTATGCAGCAGCAACGACTTCATGAATTTTTTCAATGGAAAGATTGATAATATCAGGCAATAAATTAATTTAAAACCAAATTATTCGATAAGTAATCCTTTAGATAATATAACTATTTCTGATCAGAGCTTATCATGCTTTACTCCCCTGCAAGAGCCTGATCTAGTGTTACTAATTTCATCTTCAAAACTTTCAACCTGCATTCTAAATCCTCTACCCATGTCTTTCCTTAAACAGATATTACCAGTAGCTAACAAACCTTTTCTTAAAATTATAAATTCTTCCCTTAGCACTGGCTATGTGCCTAAGTCATTTAAGCTAGCAGTTCTCAAACCCCTGATTAAAAAACCTGACCTTGACCCCTGTCTGCTGTCCAACTATAGGCCAATATCAAACCTGCCCTTTATCTCCAAGATCGTAGAAAAGGCTGTAGCACAGCATTTATGTTCATACCTATATAGGAATAACATTCATGAAATGTTTCAAACTAGCCATGGGGGTCACAGTCCAGTGACTTCTGTGCCGGTCCCAAGCCCGGATAAATAGAGAGGGTTGTGTCAGGAAGGGCATCCGGCATAAAACATTGCCAAATTTAACCATGCGAATCGTCAGTACGAATTTCATACCGGATCGGTCGAGGCCCGGGTTAACAACGACCGCCATCGGCACCGTTGACCTACAGGGCGCCGGTGGAAATTGGGATACTGTTGGTCGAAGAAGTAGAGGAGGGAGGAGAGTGCACAGACAGAGAGAGAAGAGGAAAGGTAAGAGTGTAGGACTGAGAATAGGAACTCTGAATGTTGGTACTATGACAGGGAAAGGTAGAGAGCTGGCTGATGTGATGGAGAGAAGGAAGGTGGATATACTGTGTGTACAGGAGACCAGGTGGAAGGGTAGCAAGGCTCGTAGTATAGGAGCAGGGTTCAAGCTGTTTTATTATGGTGTGGATAGTAAGAGAAATGGGGTAGGTGTGGTCCTGAAGGAGGAGTTTGTGAGGAATGTCCTGGAGGTGAAGAGAGTGTCAGACAGGGTGATGAGTCTGAAGTTAGAGATTGAAGGGGTGATATTGAATGTTGTTAGTGGTTATGCCCCACAGGTAGGTTGTGAGTTAGGGGAGAAAGAGAGATTCTGGAGTGAATTAGATGAGGTGATGGAGAGTATTCCCACGGGTGAGAGAGTGGTGATAGGAGCGGCTTTTAATGGACATGTTGGTGAGGGGAACACAGGTGATGAGGAGGTGATGGGCAAGTTTGGAGTTAAGGAAAGGAATCTTGAAGGACAGATGGTAGTGGACTTTGCTAAGAGGATGGACATGGCTGTGGTTAACACTTATTTTCAGAAGAGGGAGGAGCATAGAGTGACTTACAAGAGTGGAGGTAGGAGAACACAGGTAAACTACATCCTATGTAGAAGAGGCAATCTGAAAGAGATTAGTGACTGTAAAGTGGTAGTGGGAGAGAGTGTAGCCAGACAGCATAGGATGGCGGTGTGTAGTATGACTTTGATGGTCTGTAAGACGAAGAGGTCAAATATAGAGATAGAGAAGAAAACCAAGTGGTGGAAGCTGAAAAGGGAGGAATGTCGTGAGGAATTTAGACAGAAGTTGAGGCAGGCTCTGGGTGGTCAGGTAGTGCTGCCAGATGACTGGGAAACTACAGCAGAAGTAATCAGGGAGACAGGGAGAAAGGTGCTGGGTGTGTCATCTGGAAGGAAGAAAGAAGATAAGGAGACTTGGTGGTGGAATGAGGAAGTTCAGGATAGTATCCAGAGGAAGAGGTTAGCCAAGAAGAAGTGGGACATGGACAGGACAGAAGAGAATAGACAGGAATACAAGAAGTTACAACGCAGAGTGAAGAGGGAGGTGTCTAAGGCCAAGCAGAAGGCATATGACGAGTTGTACACTAGGTTAGAAACTAGAGAAGGACAGAAGGACTTGTACAGGTTAGCTAGGCAGAGGGATCGAGATGGGAAGGATGTGCAGTAAGTTAGAGTTATTAAGGATAGAGATGGAAGGGTGCTCACAAGTGAGGAGAGTGTACAGAGGAGATGGAAGGAGTACTTTGAGGAGCTGATGAATGAGGAAAATGAGAGGGAAAAAAAAAAGAGTAGAAGGGGTGAACTCTGTGGAACAGAAAGTAGATAAGATTAGAAAGGATGAAGTCAGGAAGGCTTTGAAGAGGATGAAAAGTGGAAAGGCAGTTGGTCCTGACGACATCCCGGTGGAGGTCTGGAAGTGTCTGGGAGAGGCAGCAGTGGAATTTTTAACTAGTTTGTTCAACAGGGTTTTAGAGAGTGAGAGGATGCCTGAGGAATGGAGATATTTAAGAATAAGGGTGACGTGCAGAGTTGCAGCAACTATAGGGGGATAAAGTTGATGAGCCATACAATGAAGCTATGGGAAAGAGTAGTGGAAGCTAGGTTAAGGAAAGTAGTGGAAATTTGTGAGCAGCAGTATGGCTTCATGCCCAGAAAGAGCACAACAGATGCAATTTTTGCTCTGAGGATTTTGATGGAGAAGTATAGGGATGGTCAGATGGAGTTGCACTGTGTGTTTGTAGACTTGGAGAAAGCGTATGACAGGGTAACAAGAGAAGAGCTGTGGTACTGTATGAGGAAGTTAGGAGTAGCAGAGAAGTATGGCAGAGTGGTGCAGGACATGTATGAAAGGAGCAGGACAGTGGTGAGGTGTGCTGTAGGTCAGACAGAGGAGTTCAAAGTGGAGGTGGGACTGCATCAGGGATCGGCTCTGAGCCCCTTCCTGTTTGCTATAGTGATGGACCAGTTGTCAGAGGAGGTCAGACAGGAGTCTCCTTGGACAATGATGTTTGCAGAGGACATTGTGATATGTAGTGAGAGCAGGGAGCAGGTGGAGGAAAACCTGGAGAGATGGAGGTTTGCGCTGGAGAGAAGAGGAATGAAAGTCAGTCGTAGTAAGACTGAGTACATGTGTGTGAATGAAAGGGAGGGAAGTGGAACAGTAAGGTTACAGGGTGAAGAGGTGAAGAAGGTACAGGAGTTTAAGTACTTGGGGTCAACAGTCCAGAGTAATGGAGAGTGTGGGAAAGAGGTAAAGAAGCGAGTGCAGGCAGGTTGGAATGGGTGGAGAAAGGTGTCGGGAGTTCTGTGTGATCGGAAAATATCAGCGAGAATCAAGGGGAAGGTGTACAGGACAGTGGTGAGACCGGCCATGCTGTATGGTTTAGCGACAGTGTCACTGAGGAAGAGACAGGAGTCAGAGCTAGAGGTAGCAGAGCTGAAGATGTTGAGGTTCTCTTTGGGAGTGACAAGATTGGACAGGATTAGGAACGAGTACATCAGAGGGACAGCTCATGTTGGACGTTTGGTGGACAAAGTTAGGGAGGCCAGATTACGATGGTTTGGACATGTTCAGAGGAGGGAAAGTGAGTATATTGGTAGGAGAATGTTGGACATGGAGCTGCCAGGCAGGAGGCAAAGAGGAAGGCCAAAGAGGAGGTATATGGATGGAATTAATGAGGATATGAAGCTAGTGGGTGCAAGTGTTGAGGATGCAGAAGATAGGGATAGGTGGAGAGAGATGATTCGCTGTGGCGACCCCTGACGGGAAAAGCCGAAAGAAGAAGAAGATTCATGAAATGTTTCAGTCAGGATTTAGGGCTCATCATAGTACAGAGACAGCACTGGTTAAAGTTGTAAATGACCCGTTACTGGCTTCTGATCAGGGTTGTGTCTCCATACTAGTGTTACTCGATCTCAGTTAGATCTGCAGCTTTTGACCACGCTATTCTACTTGACAGGTTAGAACATCAGAATCAGAAATGTTTTTATTGCCAGGTACAGCAAAGGGTTCGCAAAGAGCACTTTACAGTACTAGGAATTTGTCTTGGTGTCAGGTGCAAACATATACACAGATAAAATTTTAAAATAATAAAATAAACTATAATAACTTAAATAAAGCTGTTAACAGCAAGTGACTTACATGTTGCAATTTACAATGAAGTGAAATTGAAGGAGACTGTCCAAACATATATACAGATAAAGTATGTACACAATCAAGAATGATAATAAATATGTACACAGAAGTTTGAATATGCATGAAAAGAGCAATTTAGGATGTAAAGTTTGAGTGAAAGTGACTGTCCAAATATGTATATCCAGTATGTACAATCGAGAATGAAATAAATATTGCATACAGAAGTGTGAGTTTGCAGAAGATGTAGTGCAATATAGAATGTGAAAATGTCGTGGTTGTCTAAGTTCTTGGGCGGGGGGGGGTCATCTGGGGGTAAGTGGGGCACTGTTCAGCAGGCTGACTGCAGTGGGGAAGAAACTGTTCTTGTGGCGTGAGGTCCTGGTCCTGATGGACCGGAGCCTCTTCCCAGAGGGGAGGGACCGAAAGAGTTCATTTCCGGGATGAGAGGGGTCGGCTGCGATCTTGGCTGCACGTCTCCGGGACCTGGAGACGTACAGCTCTTGGAGAGATGGGAGACTGCAGCCAATCAACTTCTCAGCTGAGTGGATAACACGCTGCAGTTTGGCCTTGTCCCTGGCTGTAGCTGCAGCAAACCAGACCGTGATGGAGGATGTGAGGATAGATTCAATGACGGCAGTGTAGAAGTTAACCAACATCTTCACAGGGAGGAGAAACTTCAGCTGCCACAGGAAATACATACTCTGCTGAGCCTTCTTGGTGAGAGACCTGATGTTCTGCTCCCACTTGAGCTCCTTGGTGATGGTGGTGACTAGGAAATGGAAGGACTCAACAGATGTCACCGGAGAGTCACAGAGGATGACGGGGGGAGGGGAGCTGGATCCTTCCTGAAGTCCACTATCATCTCCACTGTCTTTATGGAGTTGAGCTCCAGGTTGTTCATGCTGAACCATGACACCAGACAACCCATCTCACCCCTCTAGGCCGACTCGTCCCCATCAGAGATGAGGCCGATGAGGGTGGTGTCGTCAGCAAACTTCAGGAGTTTGACAGACTGGTGACCAGATGTGCAGCCATTGGTATAAAGGGAGAATAGCAGAGGAGAAAGGACACAGCCTTGGGGGGATCCAGTGCTGATGTGCTGGAGGTCAGAGACATGCGTTCCCAGCCTCACAAACTGCCGTCTGTCTGTCAGGAAGTCCGTGAGCCAACTGCACATGGAGTCAGGCACATTCAGCTGGAAGAGCTTGTCTCTGAGCAGAGCTGGGACGATCGTATTAAAAGCAGAACTAAAGTCCACAAACAGTATCCTGGCATAGGATCCTGGGGAATCCAGATGCTGAAGGATGAAGTGGAGGGCCATGTTCCATTGTCTTTCAAAGTGGCAGTAGTACTCATTCAAGCTGTTGGCCAGTTGCAGGTCGTTCACAGAGTGGGGGGCTCTAGGCTTGTAATTGGTGATCGCTTTAAGCCCTTTCCAGACAGAGGCAGAGTCATTGGTTTCGAATTGCTGTTTCATTCTCTCACCATGCTCTGTTTTAGCTCTTTTCACCTCCTCGCTAAATCTGTACTTAGCCTTCTTGTATTTTCCTTTGTCCCCACTTCTGAATGCGGCCTCTTTCTCTGACCTGAGCCATCTGAGTTTGGCTGTGAACCAGGGTTTGTCATTGTTATAACTCAGGAATGATGCTGTCCTCACAGAAGTAAATGTAGGACGACACAGTGTCTGTGTACTCATCCAGACTGTTGGTGGTAGACCTAAAAACATCCCAGTTTGTACAGTCCAAACACCCCTGAAGTTCCCCCACAGCTTCACTGGTCCACTTCTTTGATGTTCTCACAACAGGTTTGCAGAGTTTTAATTTCTGCCTGTATGCAGGAATCAAATGCACCATGATGTGGTCAGACTGGCCCAGTGCGGCACGAGGGGCAGCACGATAAGCACCGCTGATGGTGGTGTAGCAATGGTCCAGTACGTTCCCCTCTCTGGTCGGGCACTTAATAAACTGTTTGTATTTTGGCAGTTCGTGTGAGAGATTACCTTTATTAAAGTCTCCTAGGACAATAACCAAGGCATCCGGGTTTGTCCGTTCCACACTATGTCGTCAGCCAGAGCGCGCTGCACTTCACGCACGTTACCTTGCGGCGGGATGTAAATACCGATGAGAATGAATGAGGAGAACTCACGGGGCGAGTAAAAGGGCTTGCAGTTAAATGATGAAGGCCTCCAGGTCCGTGGAACAGAGTTGAGACAGTACTTTCACATCGTTACACCAACTGTTGTTAATATAAAAACAGATTCCACCACCTTTTGTCTTGCCGGAGAGCTCTGCGTGTCTATCTGCTCTATAAAGATTAAATCTGCCCAGCTGTAGCGCAGAGTCTGGTATAAGATCACACAGCCACGTTTCCGTGAAGCACAAAACACAAGACGTAGGAAAGTCTTTGTTTTTGTTCATCTGCAGGGTCAGCTCTGAGCGTTTCCCTCTTCTGCGGGACTTCACTTTGTTATGTGCCTCTTTGATTAAAAATCGCCAGTAAATCCACGGTAGAAGCCAGAAAACTCAGAAATAAGTCCACTGGGGTAGTAGCTCTGATGTTCATGAGCTCTTCTCTGGAATAGGAGCCACCAGAACTGTGACACAAAACTGAATAACAACACAAAACAAGGAGAAGTAGAGCACACCAAAGCACCGTGGCTGCCGTCCGCGGCGCCATCTTGACATTCATGCTGTTGGTGTTAAAGGAACAGCCCTCTCCTGGCTCAGGTCTTATTTGACGGATCGTTATCAGTTTGTAGATCTAAATGGTGCCTTCTCTATGCATATTAAAGGTTATGTTTGGTGTTCCACAAGGTTCTGTCTTAGGCCCACTGCTTTTCTCCTTATATATGCTACCACTTGGCGCAATTATTCGTAAACATGGTATTAGCTTCCACTGTTATGCGAATGACCCACAGCTATATGTTTCAGCTAGGTCAGATGAGAGACACCAGCTTATTAAGATTGAAGAATGTATAAAGGACATTAGTGGATGCTTACTAACTTCCTCCTGCTTAACTCTGACAAGACAGAGGTGCTTGTATTAGGACCACATGCAGCTAGAAGTAAGCTTTCTGATTACAGAATAACTGTGGATGGTCTTTCTGTTCCATCTCGTACAGATGTTGATCTTGGTGTGATTATTGACTCTTGTCTTTCATTTGAAGCTCATGTAGATAATATCACTAGAGTAGCCTTCTTTCATCTTAGAAATATTGCTAAGATAAGAAATATGATGTCAATTCATGATGCAGAAAAACTAGTTCATGCTTTTGTTACCTCTAGGTTGGATTATTGTAATGTCTTACTGTCTGGATGTTCCAGTAGGAGCATGAATAAGCTCCAGTTAGTCCAGAACGCAGCAGCTAGCGTCCTAACTAGAACCAAAAGATATGAACACATCACTCCTATCTTAGCCACACTACATTGGCTCCCAGTCTAATTTTGCATTGATTATAAAATACTGTTACTGACCTATAAAGCACTAAATGGTCTCGCGCCACAGTACCTGAGTGACATTTTGGTTGTTTATGATCTGCCACGCCTACTCAGATCAGGTTACTTGGTAGTACCTCAAGTAGCAAAGGCTACAGCAGGGGGCAGAGCTTTTTCTTACAAAGCCCCACAGTTATGGAATAGCCTTCCAATTAGTGTTCGGGATTCAGACACAGTCTCAATGTTTAAGTCTAGGCTGAAGACACATTTAATCATGTTTAATCAAGCCTTCAATGTACAGCTTTTCTTAGGTAAAGGAGCAGATTTGGAAGGTTCATGGGCATAGTGTGTTTGGTGTACTGGGATGTTTGGATGCTGTCGCCCCACCACCCTCGCAATTCGCTCAAGGTTTGCTGACTGTGAAGTGGTTGTACGTTTTATGTCCCGGGAAGCCTTCATGTCCGTGACCTTCTGGCTCTCCCTTTCAGTTATGCTGTCATAGCTAGTTCTGCCGGAGTCCCTGCCTGCACTTTACACATAATCTACATTGTCTTTAAACATCACATGATCACAATCATATTTAATATATTTCTCTTTCTCTGTCGAGCTATACGTCCCACTCCCGAGCTCCCAGTGTTCAGAGTTTCCAGTGGGACCACTCGCTCTACCCCTGGTCGGAGTCTCGTTGCTTGGTGGTGCTCACTGATGCTGTGGATGGATCTGTGTGGAGACCTGTGACCTGGAGACAGCCGTGGACAGAGCCATTTTGGGACTATAACACCGTCACAGATCTGCTGTTATATCTGTCAGCTTTGACAGCAAGGAATTAGTGTCTATAACGAACTCAGTATCTACATTGACCTAATAATTCCTCATGGGCCTTTGGTTGCTGTTGTAGAAAGGACACTATTTACATTTACATTATTTACTGTCTAGTGTCACCCAAATGAGGATGGGTTCCCTTCTGAGTCTGGTTCCTCTCAAGGTTTCTTCCTCATATCATCACAGGGCGTTTTTCCTTGCCACTGTCCCCGCAGGCTTGCTCATTAGGGATAAATAGGGATAAAATATTTGAATAATTTAATGATTCCTTTTTTCCCCTCTACTTTCTGTTTCTCTATTTTTGTAAAGCTGCTTTGAGACCATGTCCATTGTAAAAGGCGCTATACAAATAAATTCAATTGAATTGAATGGGAAGTGGCATGTGTAGTCCAATATTAGAAGCTTAGAGAAATGTCTACCCTACAGGATTTATGTTTCAAAGAAAAGAGCCATGTTTCTTGAAGAAAGCAGGAAAAGTGATATTACCAGTGCTGACCACCACAGCTTTAACCAGTTCTCCTGAGTAAAAGCGGGTCTGGATGACGTTGGTGCCGCAGAACAATGTATGTCTCTTATGCTCCTCCATATTATACACCTTGTCCCCCTCAGAGCCCTTGTCTCCCTGTTGTGGGTTGGGCAGGTTAGTCTTAGTGACAGGCACACTTTCACCTGGTGAACAAAAGAAAGAGAAGAATCTGTTACAGCCCAAACTTGGGTCAGACCTACAGCAGAGAGAGTTATGGGCTTTCCCTATACTGGCAGCTAAGTATTGCTGAGGCTTGAACTAGAAGAAGTCCTAGAAAAGGACTCACTGAAGAAAGAAACAAATACTTTCAGATAACAAATGAGGATGAATAAGCACTTTCGCTGTACAAATAATTCTGTAGCTATTTTTCCTACGAACAAAATATTCATGTTTGATGGCTGTGTGTTTTAATGCAGTCTAAAGGTCTCTGTGACATTACCAGTTAAAAGTAACTCAAGGAGATAAGTCAATCTGGATGAAAATACATTCACAAAATTAAGCACCTCTGTGCCTGTTGCAACATTGTGGTCTGAGGTTTGCCTAGTACCAGTTCTGCAGGACCGCTGAAAATAACATTTAATAAATTGACAGATGTGAAACAATTATTTAACCAATTAGCATTGCAGAAGCTGGGGTGAAATGATGTGGCCAGTGACCTGTAAGCATGCTCTCGTTGACTATGCAGGTTCCACTAATCAGCACTGCATCACAGGGCATGATTGTTCCGTTGCTGGGGATAACCATGACGTCACCTGGGACAAGGTCTGTAGACAAAGCTTCTTCAATCTCTGTATTAAGGACAGAAAGAAAAAAAAAAAAAGGGTAGAGGAGCACATGGGGGGGGGGGGGGGGGGATTAAAATTTGCAAGTGGATGTGCATGTAAAGGACGATGGGTAATAGAGCCATGCAGCCGTGCTCACTGGCCACCACACAAATACACACACTTTAAATACTGAAGTCACCTTCACTCTTCTGGTTTTACCATTACCACATTTCACCAATTTATACAGGATTACGATAGAACATTATTGTCTTACCATTATTGGCTCTGCAGACTGATACACGAACAATACTGTGGGTAGCCACCATGTCGTGTAATGTGATATATTGCTACAAAAAAATACAAAAAAAACCAAAAACAAACATTACATCACAATAAACTTATATATTATTTTATATATATATATATATATATATATATATATATATATATATATATATATATATATATATATATATATATATATATATATATATATAAGTTTTTATAATATATATTTTATAATATATATAATAACTTAAAACTTATATATATAAAGTCTTTACTGCTCGTACAAAAACAAACACACAAATAACATGTATGTGATTGTAACATAGCAAAAGTGACGAGTTTTCACAATGTGAACAGTTTCACATTCTTCAACATTTTCAAACTCTTGGGATTGGAACTAGAGATGCTCGTTGTTTGACTGGGCATTTTGTCTTGATAGAATGTACAGTAATGGTACTAAGGAAGCAAGACTAAAATGGCCAGCTCACCTTTTTGATGGTGTAGAGAGAGGTAGCTATTGATATGATTGACATGAACATTATAGCCATAGCGTAGTAGTAGTATTCATCAGCACACCACAGGATAACACTGAAGAGCTGGAAGATGTAAAAGGGGTTCAGAACCTAGGAGGAAGAGCCAGCCAGCCAGCCAGCAAGAGAGAGAGAGAAAGAGAGAAATGAATAAATATGTATATGTAACACATAGTTAAACTATAACAGTGGAAACTATGACAAGTTAAACTACATGACACTAACCAACACTGTGTTAAAGCCTTAACCACTGCCCTTAGGTTTTAATATTCATCCAGGGGAACCTGGAGCCTGTCCCAGGAGACTCATGGCACAAAGTTCACCCTGGACAGAATACCAATCTATCGCACACATACTCACAATTTTGAGTTGCCAATCAGCCTACAGCATGTATTTTGATTGGCTGGAGGGGTGAGGGGGCCAGGGGAGTGGGTCCCGGAGGCATAGGCACACCATGCAAACTCCACACACGGTGGAGGCAGGAATCAAACACTCAACTATGGAGGTTTTAAAATTACTGTGTTAAATAAATCTATCATGCATTGATCCTAGTTTTAAATAGTCAATAGGCTGGGTTTGTTACGCAGATCAGGTATCGGTGCTTAGACAATAGGATTTCAACCAGGACCGTACGCTTCTCTTCTACACGGTGTTAAAGCGACAGACGTTACTGTAAGTGTTTACAACCCATTTCTAGGGTTTAAATTCTTACACATGAAAGGCTGATGCAAGTCATTAAATTAACAGAAGTATTAAACTAAACATTTTGGAACGGAAGCTAAAGGTCTTACCTCCTTGATTAGCAGCTTGAAAAGGGAAGGCACTTTCACAGCAATTTCATTTACTCCAAAAAACAGTCTCCTGAAAGAAAAAAAAAAAAAAAAAAAAAAAAAAAAAAGAGAGAGAAACATTTTTAAAACCTCAGTGTTTTATGATCACCGGGGGGCAATACATCTTTTTTGTTGGTTTCAGGCCGATCCAGTTTGTACAGGTTAGGGCAAGCTGCTGAAGAATGTTTATACTGAGTGCTCTCCACAAGCCTGCAAAAATCTCATAAGAAAGTCTCTGATAGAGTGAAAGTGTGTACACAAACATTAAATGTGATCCCTTCACAGAGAACACATGATCCTGCAGTCTTTACTGCTTATGGCTGTTTTTTCCTCTTTCCATATTGCCAAAGAAGTTAAAGTTCTTGACAAGCAAAATGGTGTCTTCCACACATTATAAAAGCAAATCTAAGAAAACTGGTCTGCCAACTGAGGAGACTAATCAATTATCTGTATCCAATAAACACTCAAAACACTGTGCAGAGCTAGACTCAAGAATCCATGAACTATACAGTCAGCCCACTTCTTTGTTTGATTAAATGCCTGTACTGTTCCCACTGCTCAGATTTGCTGCATTATGATTATACTGTATGTTGTAAAATAGTTATACTTGTGAACACTTGGCCTGTACCTGTACTCCTGTTGGTTTCGGCTGAGGCCGCCGCTATGATCCGAGTGGATGCTGGAACAACTTGGCTCCAAATCCTCGAGACCCCTGCATATAACACAGTAGCATTAACAAAAAGCTGAACAGGTGAATATTCACAGCTATTTTCATTCTGTTACAGGTCACCAAGGGGAAGAACCACACACAAAAAACAAGAGGCTGCTTACGTTAACACTTCATAGTTTTGGACAGCGTCATTCCAGTAGTACTTTGTGCTATGGAGTGTAAAATAGCGAATCTGAGGGGGTGAAAAAAAATAGAATAAACAAAGTGCAGAAATTCCAAATTCAGCAGTGACTCAGCAATGTACTACAGCAAAACGGTTCCTGCATCCCCTGCAGTTATTAGTCATTAGCAAAAAATCTGGAATGGATACATGATGGTATTATACTTATTGGCATGCCTTAGTCAGACTGCATGAGGACTTTATGTGCTTTCACTAATACTTATTAGTGCACATGAGTGAGTGAGTGAGTGAGTGAGTGAGTGTGAGATTTCAGGTGGATGTGTTGGCCATCATGATTCATAAGCGTATGTCAGCCTGTATAAATCCATGTAAAAAATGTGACAGGATTGTTTGTACCTGTACAGGTTGGTACTCTGCGTACTTCCTGATGAAACCTTCAGCTGCGGTGTCAGAGGGGTGGGGGGTGTGGCCATTGGCAATGTGGGTGGTGCTCTGTGAGTCCAGGCTGCTATAAGGGTCTTTTCCTGGGGTCAGCATCACACGCACCTTAGCCAGGAACCAGCGCTTAAACTCATCCTGGAGGACACGCACGGACACAATGATACACTGCACCACCACTGCATACACCTCATATTTCCACAGACAAATACAAGCTGCTGTATTCAAAAGGTTATTAGTATAGATATTTGTAGCATGAGCAATTGGTGAGTATTAAACCCTAAACAAACTTTTCTAAAACTAACCATTTCAATGATAACAGAGTGTTTAACTTGGACATTTCTTCACATATATCCATATGGAAAGGCTACTTGGTTCTACGAACTGTTATCACATAGACACATACAACTCTGACAAGGTAGAGGAAGCACGAAAATAATAGTAAGAAGGAGAATAACAGAAATACAAAGATTATTAAAGAAGATTATTATGAGTAAGTGAATGAAGAAAAGTAAGAAAGAGAATATGGGGGACAAATAAAAAGAAGTCAAGGACAACAACATAAAAAAAGACAAAGAAGTACAAGAAAAAGAAAGAGTGCGTACAGTGCTTTGGAGCAGTACCACCTGGGCGTCTCGGATGGTAGTGCGGGTGCACGTGGCCTTGACACACCACTCAGGCAACCAGTAAAGCAGCAGCAGCAGAAAGCCGCCTGTACACAGCACACCCACTGCCACAAAAGCCAGCTTCCAGCGGCACAGCCTGTACCCGCTCAGTTCCTGTGACATGGACACAGCTGTTAGTCACCGAACAAATAAAATATTTAATTCAAGATGTTCAGATTGTAATTGGATATTTTAATACAGAGATATTGAATTCTACACATTTGTGTGCATCAAACTGTGTGTCAACAGTTTGGGGAACAACCACATATGGGAGTGATGGTCAGGTGTCCCCAAACTTCTGGCCATATAGTGTAAGCTCTTGACATGTGTATGAAGTCTGTACTTGCTTGCAGTGGTTATTAAACATTGTAGATGACCAAAAAGGTTGGTACGTCATCAAGATCTTTCTCCATTCTAGTTAGAAATGCACATGTTGCAACACTTACTCAGAATAGTCTGTTACTGTAATACTGTTCTAACACTGAGCTGCATTCAGATATAAATTTTTTCCCTATATACTTTCTTCCCTTTCTGAAATATTGAGTCATTCTATTCATTGAAATTTTATTGAACTTCTATTCTTAGTATATTTTTGTTCTGCATTTTATTCCCTTTTATTCGTATTGATTGGATGTGTGTATGGTTGTGTATGCGCTGCTATTGTAAAGCTACAGGCTGAAATCTAGTTTATATTCTAGGATTATATTGCATAATATAACAGAAATATTATATTTTGTCTTACTTCGAGCTAGAATTCATAAATTAATCCACACTGCAAAAATCAAATCTCCAGGGAGGAAAAAGAAAGAAAGAAATTGGCACAATTTCCCGTATTCATTAACACGGGTGTGTACTGGACACTAAAATGGACTTTAGAGTGTGAATTGGTTATATTGTCTCATGCGTCATACTGTCCATGGTAACCTGTATATATTACAGTTATGGCAGGGTTGAGACAGGGTTAGTACTCTTCAGATCACAATATTCATCATCATACTGACCCACATGCAAGGTCTTGCCACACACAAGCAAGGTCATAAGAGAAGAGAGTTACATCACAACTGCCATATGGTCATGTGAATATTACAACATTATGTAACCCTCTGCATGGTACTGTGGCTCAGCCAAGTTGATGTGTTAACTTTCCTAAACAGCAGCATGTAGGGCGCCCGGGACACCGTCATTAAGAAGAACACAGCTGCAACACCAGCAGGGTTTATTTACCGCTACTTGTGTACAGACTGATCTGACAAGTGATGATTTCCCCATTTTAACATCTGTAATGCACATCACACAGTAGAGAGCTTACCATTTCATCCTCCAGCCCCTTATTAACAATCTTCAGGTCCTCTTTCTCCATCCTGTGTTCCTGTTCCACCTCCACTCCAAAGGGTACAGCTACTTACCTGGAAAAGCACCGTGTCAGAAAGAGTTCAACATCAACACGATATACAAACAGACACAAAAAAAACACTTCACACACAGGGACACTCCAGACATGACCTTGACCTCGCCAGCTGCATTTCATACAAATACAAACATACTTGAACCATTGATTCCCACCAATCCGACTTTTTTTTTCTTGTCCGCTAAACTCAACATAAGAGAATCAGCTTTATTGCCAAGTACTGTGGGCTTACATGTAGAAGGAATTTGTCTCTGTGTATAAGTAAGAAAGTTCAGTGTAGCCGAGTTGTGTGCATTAACGTAACGCATATGAAACAGCAATGCCGTTAATGTCTGAGGAGGAGGATATGAGGCTATAGGGGGTCCTGGATATTGTTGATGAGGATATGAGGCTATAGGGGGTCCTGGATATTGTTGATGAGGATATGAGGCTATAGGGGGTCCTGGATATTGTTGATGGATATTTGTGGCATGAGGTTGATGTGCATGTACCCCGAAAAGATTGTGTCCAGGGTGAGACACAATTCAGGGTCCTGGAAGTGTACAGGTCCTGAAGAGGTGGCTTGTCAGCAGAGCAAATGACACTGCAGTCTGCTGACAGTGAAGGAAGTGAGTATGGACTCAATAATGGAGGCTGTAGAAGTGCAAACGCCTACTGTACTTACAGCTTCAGGAAGACTTTACATTACACTCCTTAAAGAAGGTCTTAGTTGTGACCCGTGCAAGAAAGTAATGCAGAAGAATGAGGAGTTTGCAAAAAAAGAGTCAGGCCAAAAAGAATGGGAGGCATAATTTTATGTGGCAATATTTTTAAATGGTTTCTGTAGTTCAGCAATAAAAATGGACGAATTTCAGACTACCTACGCAAAAGAAACGTCTCAAATCACATATTTAAGACTTGTATTGAGTATTAACATGACAACTTTTCCTATTTCTGTTAGTGTTTGAATTTCAAACCTTCAAACCTAATGAAAAGTCTGTTATACGATTTGAGACACAGCCCACAGGATGATGGCGTACATTCTTAAGGACACGATTCGAGTCAAGTCAAGAGGAGGCTTTGTCGTCATTTGACCATATACAGCTGAAGCAGTACATGGTGAAATGAAACAACATTCCTCCAGGACCCTGGTGCTACACAGAGCTACACAAGACAACAAAGGAGTCAATGTCAAAAGTGGAATTATTCACCAGTGTTTAATGTAATAAGGTTTGGCTTGGGAACCTGGTACACAAGGATATTTGTGTCAATTATATCTTCTGGATGTTCATAATTACACAAGAGAGCGTGAACAACGCTGCTCATGCGGCCGTGGGTTCTGCAGGTCCACATAATTTTAGCCATAGCCTTCTTTATTTAAAACTGATGACTGTTTCAGTTTCATGACTGCATTTAGTGGTGAGCAATAGAATATCAGGATTGTGAAGGTGTTGAGAGAAAGAAAAGGGTAGAAAAGAAAGCAATTGATGTTGCCAGTGCAGAGCACGGTGCTCGGCCTCTTCAACAATGCAGCAGCAGGGAGGCAGCATGGCGGTCCTGCTCCCTGCCACAGAGCCTGATCTTATCTGGGCCACTGCACCCACCCCACATGTCACACAAAGGGGAAATTTAGCTCAGGACCGTGCCCTTCCTACTATTTTACACCAGCCGCCCAGGCTCAGCTTAGCCATGCTCCAGTATTGAGAAGAGTTGATCAGCATTTCCAAGCAGGTTGTGACTTTTTCTATAATCTTCCATGCAATTTGTCCATTTAAAAACTTGAAAAACCATTAAATATGTATGGCACATATATAAGCTAAAACAGCTTGTAGTCAATAACTGCAGCAGACAGTAGGGTAGATTTTTACACTATTTCATAATTCTCTGGAATAAAGTAGACACGCCTTTTATCAACACCGTTCCTTGTGTGTGGGCGAATCTCTAAATCTTTTGTTTCCACTCAGTATGAAGTTCCATGGTCTTTCTTACTAAACAGGAAGAGGGTTGATTTCCAAAAGCAGTCGGACAGAAGAACATGTTTGTGTTCTGTTGCTCCGAATATGGAAGATAAGAAGAGATAACCAGCACTGATATTTTCACTCTTCAGTTAATAATGCTCAAAGACATGCTGAGACTCTTCTGTGGTAGTACTCTACTCTGCACTACAGTTATTTCAGGTACTGGATTTACATCATGTGACTGACTGGTCTTAGTTTTTGTCTGTGATCCATTCTGCTGCAAGGCCGCAGTGTTTCAGGTCACTGTTCTGCTTCCTAGCCCAACACCTTCTTATAATTTTTCAGACATCTGGCTGCATCTAAATGGATAAAGTTTGTCCAGTAGATGTCAAAATCTAGGTAAATCTAGGCAGTCTGGTATGCAACCCGTCTCGTCCGCTCCCACATTATTCTTACTTTCAGTGGTCATGTGTTCCAGTGCTTTGCAGTGTGTGGTGTACCTCAAGCACTTTAATCCTCAAATTCTTGGCTGTTCTGTTATGCCATGATTAAAAGGAGTTTTTTCAAAACCAAAAATGACCTCATGAGCTATACCAAAGTCAACAGGTGATATGCTCTTATAATCTAGTGCTAAAAACTCATCAGATTTTTCAACCTCATCATGACTTGCTTTATTTCCACCAACACTTTCAGGACTGAAAACAAGAACACACCAAGAATGGACTTAAAAGCGCTGAAACAGAGCCTATACTTAATCCCAGACCTGCAGTTCTGCATGTACCAACACTATTACTACAAACATTACGATTAAAGGTGTATTAGGGAAGATTTGTGGAAAAATAGAGCTGTGTCCCAAACTAAATACTACACTTTACGCACTTACACTATGCACTAGGTACAACGTTGGCTAATGTAAACGACATTCTTAAGATATCTTGTCTATGGGACTGAAGTAGACCATTTTGGAAATTTTTCTCATCCAGCGGCAGTACCTGGTAGCTCCGCCCCCTCCACTACATAATCAAAGCTGAAAGAGTTGAGTGCATGAGGTGTCCAAGATACTTTGTAATTTTTGGTTGAATAAGTCGATCATCTGTGTACTTGAAGCTCACTAAGAAGAAGACTTTTCAGTGTCAACGCTGGACACAGTGTTAATACTACACAATGGTGTAGAGAAATGCCTAAGTATGTATGTGATTTGGGACACACCATAGGTCTCCAAGGGTTAAGTGGGTGGAGTTGAATAAGATGTAAATAATTTTTGTACACACTGAACCTGCTCCCAAAACTTATTGTGGTTTAACTTGAGCTACCATTAGCCTTTATGACATCAATTCCAGGTACATTCAGGCATTGAAAGCTGATTTATAATTCTATAAAAACACACATCCCCTGATCAGAATAACTGTAAAGATGCAATGTCTATTTATAAAAAAAAAGAAAAAAAAAAAAAAAAAAAAAAAAGACATGCGAGGCCAATATGAACACAAACAGAAGCATAAAACCAACTCTACTTACGTAATACTTACGGTGCCCTGAACGTAATATGACGACATACAAAACCTGCAATCATCTCTAAACACATCATGTGTACGGACAAAAACACTTACATCTCAAATCAGAGCCTGTCTATGAACTACAACGCTCAGTGTGCACAACAGAACCCAAAGCAACCACGCTGCTGTTGGTCATACAGTTGTATTAATGGATTGTAAATAAAAAAAGCGAGACTTTATAATGGATGCATTTGCCATGGCAAATTCTAATTACCTTCATTTTCTTCGTCAAAAGACAGAAGGTAAATTGAAAACAGAAAAAACAACAACCCTGATCTGGATAGACATAAAATCAAATGCTGAAAGTCCACATATAAAATTAATACCATCCAAATAGAGCTTATATTGAACACATATGACTTACTAATATCTTACCTTTAATGCACTGGAAAGAGAGGAACATTTATACGAAGCAACAGCCTTTTGATTGGAAAGATCCAATCACGTTTCAAAGATCATTAAACCTGCTAAGTGGATGGGTGATAAAGCTCGGGATTCGATCTGAAATGATTTTCATTTTAAGCCAGTTTAAGTTGACTATAAAAGTCCTGAACAGAGCAATGCTGGGGTGTTTGATAACATTCTGACCTACAAACAACTTCCACTCCGTGCTAGAGTTAGAAAAACACAGGAAAGCCTGTGTCTATCAGGTTCTGAGGGTTAATAATTATTGTAATATGTTACAGGTTATATAAAGCGAGTGCCAGTTGTTCTTACCGTAACACCTGGGGCACTAGGGCCCAAGGCAGCCCGTTCCTGTGGAAGAGCTTGCTCTCTCACTCTCTCACGATGCAGACCTGGACCCTGAAAATCACCAAGACAAGACAAAACAGTGTTTTAATTAGAAACCACAAATCACAGGCTCTAGAGACTTATAAAACATCAACCCTGACTTGCAGGGCTCTTTCGTAACTCTTGATGAGGTTTACGTGTTTAGTTTCATGTGTTTAGTTGAAAAGAGTGAATTAAAGGTAGAGTTGGAGTGACTGGGGATTAGCTGATGGAAGGTGTTGGTTTGTGTGACTAAACAAATGAAGTATACTTAGAAACATGGTGCAAGACACATAAAGCAAACTTTCCTGGAGCGACTCTGTGCCATGACTACCAATCATGGAAGCACATGCTGCTTCTCCTTCATCTTGTATGAAATGATGCATAGATACACTGCTGAGTTTTATACACAAATGCCAAATCTCCCTCCAAAAAGTTTTGATTCAGCAGCAAGAAAACTGATTTGTCGTCAAGTGGAACGCTAGATACGCCACCCACTGATGAAAGTTATTACTATGGCAACCAGTAGACGGAACGCTTGCTGAAGACTTCAAAAGTACACCAATTCGGGTCTAAGCTGCAACTGCCCGATGTTCCACACATACTTCAAAATGATGTAGTACAATGCAGAAGTATGCAATCTGGGGCGTGTCTATTATTTTGCACACTCTCTAGTGCACAGAAATTTTAAAGGAAAAAGTGATCTGTAATGGCCAGATCACCCTGATGATGAACAAAATCTCTCAGACACAATATTAACACTGACAAAGCGTTAGTCACTTCAAAGCCTGTAATGAAAATCCACAACACTTCCTAGGACGTCTTTTCAGAGAGTTTTCAAGAGATTTTGAGGTTCACGCTACAGTCGCCAGACTTCACCTAATTAGCTGTCTGGGTTTTGCCAGGCAGTGACCCAGGGCCTAAATTTGTCCCATTCATTCGTGTCAAAGGCATGCAGCTTAAAATAAACAACAAGCCAGACTCCTCACTACCAAGAAAATAATGAGCATTCAGCTCTAACCACCAGGCTATTAGATTAAATATTATTACTCTAAGACTGTGTGTGACTATGCCTAATCCCGAGGGGAACTCTGGTACATTATGGTAATAATAAGATGTTATTGTGTGTGACGACATTATCCTTGAACAACTGACCAGAATTTCACAGACACAGCCGCAAAGCCTAAAAACTTGTCAATTTAGGAAGTTAAGACATCAGTCCAAGAACTCTTGCACAAAGCAGTTTCAAAACCGCTTACACATCTAGACGACGTCCCCCTGCGCATTTAAGCACCAGCACGTTCAGCAGTTTGACAGCCTCGCTTTCAGTCTCCAGAAAAAAGAAAAAAGGAAAAGAAAAAAAAAGCAGAGCCTTACAATACGCCTTCATCAGTTCAGGAAACTACACTGAGCAGAAAGAATGTACAAGGCTAAAGAGCTTGTTTGATCCCGGGCTACACATGCGTTCTGCAGAACTAAGCAGAAAAAGCAGCAGTCTCTCCATGTTCCAGTAAAAGGACACTCCACCTCTGACTGCAGACAACGGCTTGGCGATTGTTAATAATAAGCAATGACCTAATGAAGGGCGCTAATAATTCATGGAAGCTTTTGGAGGAGCGAGGGTTTTGTTGCGAGGCTGCTCGAAGCCCAAGCTTTCTTTATCACTTCCTCCGCTAATCAGAGTACATTAGGACAAGGCCTTTTGTTCATTACAGCAGCCACACAGAGCTGTTTCACATTGGGCCTCAGTGCTGGACGTAATCCACCAGTCCAGTGCAGTCCTCGCTATAACCACGCATGCCTGTATACTTTATTAATAAGAAATGACACTAAGCTTTACAGCTTGTCTTTCAGTGTAATCAGTGCATCAGGAACATTACTAGCACTTTAGCTTGTCAGAACAAGCTAGAGCTCCTTCTCCATTTTCTGTTCACCTGGTGGAAGGTACAGTAAGTAAAAGATAATTTGGTAAATCAACCTCAACCGTGAGGCAGCAGCTTTAATAAAAACAAAAACAGATACATGGAGTTCAATTGCAACATACAGGCTGCTGCTGCCATCACAAGAAATTGAAAAAAAGATTTAATGTCATTTTGCACCTAATTCATGATCAATTTCCCTCTCCCTCTCTGAGACCCTGTCTGTATGTTTCATTTACTCCCCTCCCTGTTGTCTGTCTCTCCCCCTTGCCCATAGATCTCCCTCTGTCACATTCTCTCGCTGTTATTACCCAGCTGTCCTTCTGCCTCTGCCTGTCTGTCTGTCTCCCTCTGTTACTCTTTTGCTCTCCCTCTCTGTCTGTCTCTCCCCACCTGTCCGGTCTCTCCCCACCTGTCCGGTCTCTCGGTCTCTCTCTCCTTGCCTGTCTGTCTCCCTTTGTTACTCACTTTCTCTCCTTTCTCTGTCTGTCTCCCCCTCACCTGTCTGTCTTACAAACAGAAATTTAAACGCTGGCACTATTGACATAATATACACATCAGATCACATAATCTCCATTTAGTTCGGAGCTTAACGGGTGTTTGGATTCTTTTAGAAATAAAATCTTTCCTGTCGTGTATGTAGCCCCCGATGCACTTCTTCATCTGACTGGAAGATCTTTCCACCTAGTGCCTCCTTTATTGGTCTGTTGTGTACGATTGTTGATCGCTCATGTAATTTACAGCTGCATACAGTTGGTTTCTCAAGCCCCATATGAAAATTTCCGAAAAGCTGTGCAATCATGCCTAGATTGGCGTAACAGCAGAAAACACTGAAGCCTGAAGATATTACAAAACAAGACACAAATAAAAAATTGTGAAAGTGTCCTGATGAACCTGTGTCTCTGATAAAACCAAAAACTTCTAAACATGATAAAGACCACACCTGTTTGCTGTCATGTGTCAGAAATGGATGCAGGTTTGTTATACTGTTAGAGTCTCTCTCTTTTTTTTTTTTTTGCAGTGCAGCACCATAAACACAAAGCATCAGATTGTAATCGCTAAAAGGAGTCATCTTTTCACTCTCTTCATGACCCGCAGTACTCCGACACTTACTGTACACGTCTCTGACCAAAAGCTTCAAAATCTTTGGCTATCAGTTTACAAAAAAAAAAAAAAAAAAAAAAGAAACCTTTGACCACAGTGACTCCAGGAGTGTTACACATGCTGCATTGAGCAAGCTATCACGTTACCTGTACTGAGTTATAGCTGAGTAAATTTAGTATATTTTTCTCCTCACAACAGCACTGTATAGACACTTCTATAGATCTAACCATCGAATACATCTGCATGTTGATTGATTTAAAGCGAGCAGGCAAGAACACCTCATTTTAAAAGGTAAAGTGGAGCTGTTTTGTTTACTGCTGATACTGACCACTCAGACAAAACCACGATTCATAAGTATGAATTCAAACTCAAAGGAGATTGAAGGAGTGTTTTTGGTTTTTCCTGGTCTGAGTTTAGGGAAACCAGCTTTGGCTGGTTGGTTTCAGACAGAATTTCCCATGAAAGATAACTAGATTTCTGGGTTGTAAAATTACTCTGGGGAAAAAAAAATCCTTTTATATTTAGTTCTGGTGCCTCCACACATATTTAAGGATTTAATCTCAGACTAGATGCATTCTGTAGCAGCAGTTCTGGGAAACTGGAATTGGTATTTCAGCATTTATCAAAGAAGCATTACTAATACATGTAGCTCATGCGTGTCCAAACTGATCCGTACAGGGTCGGTGTGGCTGCAGATTTTCTGGAGCCATTCCTGGATTAATCAACCTCAACTGACTATAAGGTACTTGGCTGGAATAGAAACTGGCAACCGGCCTTGCCCTGTGTGGGTAGGACACTTCAGTTATGGTTACACCTGTCCATCATATCCATATATGGTGCTTCCCTCTTCCCACTCTTGCTGGAGTGGAAGAACTTGAGTGTCCTGCACTGACTCTGGCTCAACCCTACTGAACACCTTTTGGGATGAACTGGAACTCATCTCTAGTCCTGCTCACTCTCACAACATCAGTGTCTGATCTCACTAACGCTCTTTTAGCTCAAGGAATACAAATCCCCAAAGCCACACTCCAACATCTAGTGGAAAACTTTCACAGGAGTCTGGAGCTCATTATAACAGGAAATCTGAAGTGGGATGTTCAACAAACACAAAGAAGGGTTGATGGACAGGTGTCCAGACACATGGCTATAAAGTGTATGTTCGGACACATAGACCTACTACTAAATGACATTCTAGATACATGAGAAAATAAGGCAATTATTGTAATATATAAGCTGAAGACTATATATTCCACTGTGACTATGACTTGTCAAACCAGTAAAAAGAACACGAAAGTAGCATTAAACAGGGTGTTGTGGATCTTACACAGTATTCAGCCCCTATTCTTCTCAGACCAAATCATTTACTTGCTCACGAAAGCTTGATCTACTTCTCATCTGATTATGCTTGATCAGAGAGAGAGAGAGAGAGAGAGAGAGAGAGAGAGAGAGAGAGAGAGAGAGAGAGAGAGAGAAATGCTGCTTTGGTAAGAAGCAGAAAGTTCAAAAACATAACTTATCCCCAAGTCAGACCACATGATCTTGGATGACTAGCAGCATGAGAGCTGAATCAGAGAGAGAGAGGGAGAGAGAGAGGGAGAGAGGGGGGAGGGAGAGGGAGAGGGAGGGGGAGAGGGAGAGGGAGGGGAGAGGAGAGGGGGGGAGAGGGAGAGGGAGGGGGAGAGGGAGAGGGAGGGGGGGGGGAGGGGGAGAGGGGAGAGGGAGGGGGAGGGGGGGAGAGGGAGAGGGAGGGGAGGGGGAGGGGAGAGGGAGAGGGAGAGAGAGAGAGAACCCTGCAGATCAACCACTAAAAGATGGTTTAAAACCTTTCAACATTTTCTCTACTTAGGACAAAAAAAACTGTTTACGAAGGTGTTTGTTTTTCACAGCTATAAAAAGCAGATTTACAGTAACAGTACATGGCATAGTAAAAGTAAATCTTAGGAATGTTTTGGAGATTATTCGAGTTCATGTTCAGTCTGTGTCAATAATAAACCGTCTACAAACAATGGCTGTTATCAATCTTTTAGTGAAGCTGTGAGTGAATGTTTGTGTAAGTCAAACAGAATGAAAATTTTCAGCTGGATTGACAGATGTTTCAGTGACGCCCACAGAACTCCATATAAGGTAAAGTTCACAGACAGCCGAGAGCACAAAATGAACCATCAGGGTAAATCTAGAAAGGCAGAGGTAGAAGTTGCTTTGACTCACTTCTGTGTCAATAATAATAGCATAAAATAAAAGATCGTCTAATAGATCGTCGTTCTGGATAAGAAAATCCTCTAAAAGTGTAAAAAACAAACAAATCAAACATCCTCCAAGTCAAAAAATAGTATGCAACATTTACTGTCTTTTTTCCCCTGACAAAGTCCCACCTTCCTGTATTCTGTTGGCTGACAAAAGCGAATTCAGAGGTCAAAGTTCACCTAGATATCGGGGCTAGATAAGCCCTCTCAGAGAACACCATTGCAAAAGCACAAAAATCATAAATACACATGAAGCAACCATAAATGTTGGCACCTCATCAAATACTGAAATTACAGAATGTCTAAACAGAGAGTAACATAGTAATAAACTTAAGGGATGGGCAATCTGATGGAAAAAAAAAATTCTCAAAGACTTTTCTATAGCACACGATATGCATCAAACAGCTAGAGAGATAGATAGATAGATAGATAGATAGATAGATAGATAGATAGATAGATAGATAGATAGATAGATAGATAAAAGGGGTAACTTGTACAAAAAAATCTGACTGATAATACTTTCTTAAGGTATAGAAAAACATTTATTACATTTTAAACGTTTAGATTTTGTTAAAAATATTATTTTATTAATATTAATAATAATTAAACATCTGTATATAAAATATCTAAAATAATATAAAAATCCGTAAAAATGTTTACAAATTAGCTATAAAATTTTAAAACAAAATCTCACCTGCTTAGTGAATATTTGTCATTATAAAAAAAAAAACAATTAAGTAATAAAGAAATCACGATATCTTGTGAAATAATTTACCACAATTTTGGTACATCACATTTCTCAACCCTAATAAATAATCTTCCGACATCTGTTTATTGTTCTTCAGTGTGGCTCTCTGATTTAATCTGAAGTTTCTGCTTCTCACTTCAGTCACACATTTCACATTTGTTGCTATTTTTAACCCCTAGCACTTCAGTGCACGATCCTGGGTTTATCTTGGTCTTGTTGTAGGTAAACCGCGTATGGGCAACTAGAAAGACACCGCTTTTCTTTTGGTTGGTCGAGGCAAACACTCCCGTTGTGACTTGAGAGACTTACACCGTGTCAGGACATTTCGCATCTCGGTCAGGAGTCAACATTGGCAGGCTTTCTGTCATACGCTAAAGTCTTAGATGCCGTGTGTGAAAAGTAACCTGGGCATCGCCTCAGAAAGCACACTTCCCAGGAAAGCTTTAAGATTCCTCACGTTTCTCGTGTTACCCGAGAGAAGGGTGCAGAAAGTTCGGAGTAATTACAAAGCAAACAGGGGAAGTCTTTGCTGGTCAGGTTCGGAGGATTAGTGCCTAGTTCCTGAAAGTCTTATGAAGATCATCTGATCTGTTAGAGAAAGTGCTGAATCAGCGCTCTGTACTGAATTATTTTTATTATTACTTTTCCAGGTTTAACATAATGACACCATAATGGAACTTCTTGATGACACCATCTTCAGCACTTCAGGCTATTTCCTATTATACAGCCATTTTATTCAGTCCAGAACAGTCATGTTGGTGTTTTTCCTCAGTTCTCCTCTAAGAAACTTCACTTGCTGTATTTCACTAAACTCAGCACTCGCCCAATAAGTTTTAGTTCTAACCCAGTACACTGTGATTTCTATGTTGCAGATTAAAAATATGTCTCATTGCTGCTGCTAGCTTTATTTAGTCTCGTAGCATGCTTATCAGTCACCCTACACCAGATCAGCTCCTCCAGGAGGTTTTACGATTGTTCGAGCTCGATTCAAAATTGAGCTCAAATGCTCGATTTTGCTGTGGGTTTATTTAAAATTTGCGAGTTTTTTGTGCTCCCCCCCAAGAAAACTACTCTTTGCTGAAACTGCAAGCAAGTGAAAACCCCAGTGAAAACACATATATAATGACTTTTTAAGACAGCTGCACTCCCATTCGATGCACGTGAATGGAAGAGGGATTTGGCTGAATGAGTGCTGTGATGACTTCACAAGACGTGTCTCAGCCCAAATGTGTGGAAAATTGACATTTTCTTTTCAAAGTTGCAAGCTCCTCAGAATATAGTGCCGTTTGTTTGATTTTGCGTCAATCTCTGCCATCGCAAGACCGCAAAATCCTGGAAGGACTGTGTACTATTAAAGCACCAATGGAAAAAACATATGCTATAGAAAGAGCCTGTATGATCATATGATGCAAACATCCAGGTTTACAGAAAAATACACAATTTATCTGGTCATTTTATTACCTAGATGTGAGATGCGAGTTTAAAAATGTATTACAGACACCCCCATGACAAACTAATGCAAACTGAATAAGGGCTTTACTTGCTAGATTACAGTAATGAGTCATATTTTCATCTGACTTTTTTTTTTTTTTTAAAAAGAAGAAGAATCAAACTAAAATATAGGCTAAATTACCAACAACAAAAAAACAACTCTGCATCCTATTCAGGACATCACAGCAGCATCACAATGAAGCATCTCGCTCCAATTCTTACATAAACAATCGAATAACTTGCAGGAATGTGTGGGGACAGGGTTTTGAGCTCGCTGACCAGTCAGAGATGCTTTCTGTCTGAAAAGTGCTGAGAGAACATTGCAGGTTCTCACACACCCTCTCACACAGTGAGCTGCGCTGGACTGACCTGTTTGTGCTGAATAAACACTCTCTCATTTCTACAATTCTTCCTATAGCTGTGCCTAGGCCTGCGGGATGGCATCTCAAAACATACTTCCTGCATATTAAAATTGCTTATTGAGAAAAAATATCTGGCACGCACTTTACGAAAGTTACTGTAAGAAAGGATGAGTAAAAGAATTATTTGAATCATTTAACCTATAAAAAAAATTTTAAGATGTACTTCTAAATATTCGGTTTGATAAATAAAGATTTCTATAATGTTCATTTTTAATCATTAAGCTATTCAAGTGTCCAAGTTGGCCTTTAAAATCTATTTTAAAAAAACGTTATTCGCTCACAAAGACTTGACGCTTAACAGGAGAGTGGGTGTGTGTTAAATTTTTTACTATTTAGTTTAAATCAATAGAAACAGTATAAATCTTCTTGCATTGTAGATTAAACAGTAGGAGGATATTTGAATGAGCTTGGCAGAGCGAAGCATGCGAGGGAGTGGAAGCTGGCAGCAAATCACCGACTCGTCTTATCCATATTAAACTAGGTTGCTTAATATAAACGGGTGATTTCAAACTTCAACAGATCGTGGAACTGACTGAGCAGGCAGATAGACTGTAATGAACAAGACATCATATGAAAGGCTCAGGGCAAGCAGGCAGGAGCTGAAAGCTCACTCGTGTACTTGGGTACAATTAGCCTTTTACAGATTACATGATTGTTCGTGTGGATATGGTTTGGATTTAAAAACAGAATAAAATGCAAGCTGTGCAAACACCGGGACTCATTTTTCCAGCTGGTATTCATGAAAATCCTGTAATTTTTTTTTTTTGGGAAAAAAAAGCAAACAAACACATTTATATCCTACTCATGCCCTTGAGACTAGCCAAATGTAACTAAATCAACCGGATGGACTTCATAATTCACATGATTTGTATGGATGACTGCACTTTTATATCCCCAAAATTCTGCTACGGTTAAATACATATTATTTATTTTTTTTTATTTAAATCACATCTACAGCATTCCCCTTATCCAGAGAAACCTATCCAAGGGCTTTGAAGTCTTTATCAAAAACACATCCTCATGCTGCTGTACTAGGTCAGGGACTAAGAGTAGCGTCCAGAACATTTTGTGAAAACCAGTGTGTTTTTAATTAGTGGTATTTATGAAAAATGAAATATGAAAAATAACACATGAGCCAACACAAACCTTTCCATTAAGACAAATAAAACTAACCATTCAATTATGAGAAAAGAAATGGCGTTCATTTCTAGCATAGTAGTAAGTCAAAATAACATTCATGCTTGTATTTCAGCCTTTACCTTGATTGTTCATTTCATGCTCCCAGCTGCCTATGCACTTTACCTTTTATGGAGTTTTGTGGGTGTCACTAAATGCAAATGAGATGGCAGGAATGCACCTTGCACATTATGGGTGATGAACATACACATTTAGATTACAACGTTTACACACAAATTTACTAAATAATTGATAAATGAAGCTTACTGTCCAGTTCCTCAATCCCCCCCCCCCATAACCCACATAATAATTCAGCTCTACTCTGTAGACTAACAACAGTATAAGATAAAAGTAATGATAATCTTAAGTCTAAACAAACTGCACACAGAAAGATCAGGATAATGTACAAACAAAACCCCACCATGGTCAACTTCCTTATTAAACATTCAGATTGAACAGGCAGGGAGGCTAGGCTGGTGTAATGTGCATTTTTCACTTTCTAACGATCATCATTTATTTTTTAAAATTTTACATCTGACACTTCACTGTAGGCCTGTTTAATGCTTTTGGTTCAAAATCTTTCCTCAACTTCCTAACTAAATGTGTTACTAATAAAGACTTGTGTAATGTAGTCTATGTTGAACATCCACTCATACAATTTATTTATTCTCCGCCCATGAAAAACTGTCAAATTATACTACCATCACATGCTTCAGTGAAATGTTTTAATGAGTAAAAGACCAAATCTAGTCAATCTGAAAACATGTACATGACCAGTCAGTGTATGAATCTAAACAACAGGTAGGTGCAAATGTTAATATAAAAAAACAACACACATTTACAAAAAATGTATACATAATGTGGTGAAAAATGATTGTATCTCAGGACAAGACAAGAATACAAACTTAATGTAAAATCAGCAGGTTACAAAAAAGAGAAAGAGATGCCATATATAAACAGAGTATTAAATATCTACATCAATCTATCCATCCATCAGACCCAGTTTGAACAGATGCCCAGATAAACTTAGCATGACTCCAGCATGACAATGCCCCTGAGCACAAAGCAAAGAGCTCCATGAAGACATGGTGTGTTAAGGTAGGAGTGGAAGAAATCGAGTGTCCTGCACAGAGCCCTGACTCTGACTCAACCCTACTCAACACCTTCGGGATGCAAACACATGCCTCCTCACTCTTAGATCAGTGTCTGATCCCGCTAATGCTCTTATAGCTGAATGGACACAGCGTAATATATGTGTGTGATGATCAGGTGTCCATAAACTTCTAGCCAATGTAGTGTATGTAGAACCCCTGACACACCAAATGTACTGTTGCTATAAATCAACTCTATCTTCTTTCTCAACAGTAAGTAATAGTCACTGGCGGTTTTGGGCTCCAAGGTGCTCATTTGTGTTGGATTACTGAAACAATAAGCATTTGGACTTTGGATCCTCCAGCTCAGAGCCTGCAGGTGCTTGTGTACCGCACATGGCCTATATTATGATGTGTGTGTGTGTGTGTGTTGTTGAAATTACAGTGAGGAAGCAAGGTTGTTATCATTCTACAGCAGCTTTCATACTCTGTAAAACAGTTAAACAATATTCATCACATCACACAAGCTTATAAATATGCATACAAATTAAACCAATGGCTTTAAAGGCCAGAGAAGTTTAGCTGGGTTTTCCCCCATTCTGAAGCGACTGAAGGAGTTTATTCAGCTTTGCCTTCACAGTTTGATTTCCCTTTTCCAAGTGATTTGTTTTTTAAAAAGACAAGATAAGATAAATCTGATGTAGGTGTGTGTCTAATGGTGCACTGGGGAAACACTGCGTACCAGTAAGGTTCATTAAGGTGGCTATACTAAAGCATGGCTGAAGCTCTGACACAACACTTAACACATCTCAACACACACACACACACACACACACACACCATTCAACACGAACACCACACACACAGACCACCACACAATACTCAACACGACAAAATACTAAACACAACACGACAAAATACTAAACACAACACTTAACACCATCTCTCTCTCTCCCTCACACACACACACACACACACACAACATTCAACACCACACAATACACACAACACTTAACACCATCTTATACACACACACACACACACACACACACAACATTCAACACCACACAATACACACAACACTTAACACCATCTTATACACACACACACACACACACACACACACACACCATACAACACCAACACCACCAGACAGACCACCAGACACAATACTCAACATGACAGAATACTAAACACAACACTTAACAGCATCTTATACACACACCATTCAACACCAACACCACCACACAGAATACTCAACACACACACACACACACACACACACACACCAACGGTCACAGATGGCGGAAAAGCAGTCCTGTTCATTAACAAGCTTTTAGCTCTAGACAGATTCAACATTTTTATCAAATGAAACAGTGCTGAAGTGAGAAACAAAGCGGCAGTAGAATCCACTCTGACAGCTCTGGTATATGGGTCAGACCAGACAGACGGTGTAATCCTAAATCAGAGAGCTAGCTAAGAATTGGCGGTTTATAGAAGCGGAATTAACATGTAGTTTTAGCGGTCTGACTCACAGTTTGTTTAAATGGACTGGAATTCCTGACCAGGCTAGCTCAAACGGCTAATCAAACTACCTAGCCGGCTAAGTCAATACACACGACACGCTAATAAACAAAATGTGATGTTTGTGTGTGTCGGTGTTAATAACTAGCTTACGCTATGCTAAAGGCAAGAGTGAGAAAGATGTATGAAACTCCTTCATCCAATAAACAATAACAATAACAATAATCATCATCATCATCATCATCATCATCATCTCGCGTACACACACACACGTCCCTGACACTGTGAGCGTGTGAGTGAGTGAGTGAGTGTGTGTGTGTGTGTGTGTGTGTGGTGAGTGAGTGAGTGAGTGAGTGAGTAAAGCAGCCAAACACGTACCCAGCACCACCTGGACTGAAGATCACCTTAAAGTCATGATGAAGCAAGTTGTTGGTCCAGGAGAGAACACCACACACACACTAACCCCACACACACAGAATCGTGACTCTCCGGGACTGTCCGGTAAAAGGTGTGTAGCTGGATGTTGACAGCACACGCGATACCGAAATGTGTGGCTTTGACTGCCTTAAACTGGCTTCGTGAGATCTGTGCAGGAAGTGACGCACGGGAAATGAGCTCATTCTCAACCGAATGGAATGAAAGCATGTGTAACGCCAGGCTTCAGTCGTGAGGAAGTTGTAATTAGACGGCGGATCATGTCCATCATAGTGTACATTTTCTATGCTTTTTGTGTAGCCCCTGTTATATGCCTAAAATTAAGTGTACACCACACGTTCACAAATACAGGTCATGTGTTCAAGTACATCCTTTTCCAGATGAGGTCTGTAAGCTTTCACTAGATTTTGGATCATGGCTGTGAGTATTTGTGATCATTCAGCTGAAATGATGTCCTGGCTCACAGGCTGCATTCTAGTTCATCTAGTGTTTAGTGGGGTTGATGTCAGGGCTCTGTGCAGGACGCTCAAGATCTTCTGCCCCAAATCTGTTAAATCATGTCTTCATGGAGTTTGCTTTTGTGCACTGGTGCATGCTACAAGGTTTGTTCCTCTTAGTTCCAGTGAAAGGAAATTGTAGCGCTACAGCATACAAAGATATCCTACACAATTTTGTGCTTCGAACTTTGTGGCAACAGTTTGGGGAAGAACCACATATGGGCTTGACAGTCAGGTGTCCACATACCTTTCTAGGTCATCTTTCCTAGCTGGTAAGTGCTTGTTGAAACCGAAACTGAGCTACTGCTCAATAATGCCGTGTCAATATTAAATATCAAAACGGGAACAGAACTGAAAGCTATTAATGACTACAATGTTTGAGCTTTGAGGCTTCTACCAAAAGGAAAACAAGAACCCCATTCACAGCTGCAGTTTGAGATGTCCGAATCCTGGCCTCCAGTCTGACATGCTAACAGACTTCCACCTATTGCTTTGGACCAAACAGATGCTTTTTTCCCCTGAAGTTTCCAAATGGAAAATGAACAGCCCTGTTGCTCTGGCTCCAACACAAAGCTGTCAAGTAAATCCCAGTCAGCTTTCAGTATGGTTATGAAGACTCTATAATAAAGCCTTTATAGTCTACAGTTAGCTCCAGTCCACTTAATCTGTGGTGTCCAAGTAGGCTGATATTTACTACAGCAGCACATATTTCATTGTGTTTATTACTCCACTTCTCTGTACTCACTACATAAATTTCAGTTCTAGCAATAGTTTGTTACTCCTGTTACTACATTTATTACAAGTGGTCAGTCAGGCTGTGTATTACCATGAAAGCATGCAATGCTCTAAAAAACTGTGGCTACTGGGAACTAGTTTTACCTGATAGCAAAAAACAACAAAATATTTGGTCATACTGTGGCTGAAATGTCAGTTACTCAATATTAATCTCTTGTTTATAGAAATATCAGTGACATTGATGTGGTTAGCACAGACAATCCTGTAACATCAGAGTGTTTGGTTCAGTAGATTTGAATAACTGGCAGGTCAGCACTCCTTTATTATATACATCAATGCAATCTAAAGCCAGTGAGGTGGTCCCATAGACCTTAAAAGGTATCGGAAGGAACCGAGAAAAAATTTCAATATTTTGAATATGTCATATAAAAAACTATTCATACAATAGTGGAAAGTATAAAAAGGACATTTACAGATCTGCTGTGTTTAAATTACAGCACCTTGGAACCTTATCGGTCATTGGATACGTCCCTAATTCACTTCCACATTGTGTTCAACAACCTCTAATCACCACATTGTCCCACTATCAGACTTTTTTGGGAAGTTTCCTTGGTACTCATCTGTTAAACAAGACTGACATGGGCACAATGTAACCAAGTCACCGAGTCACAGGACAAGAATGGCCAAGGCGGATGAACAGAGTGAAAGCTTAAAAGCCTTGGCCGTCTGGTCTGGATCTTATCAGGGGTTGCTGAACCTTTCTGCGGTCCGGCTTAGATAAAACCGTCCAACTACCAAAATACAGGAAACAACTCGCTGAACTATTAGGCCTGTGAAAGGGCAATGTTGTTTTTATTAGGATAGTTTATTAGACACCTCCCTGCATTTATCTGTTTTGGCTTTGTCTTGTGTTTCAGCATTTAATGTGATCTCATTACTCAGTGCTGTGGCATGCAGGAGGTTGGCATGTGTGACAAACAGAAGTAACAAAATGGTTCCCTAAGGAAACAACATGCATGCCTACAGATATTTTGCCTCTTTATCTAAAACCATGAAGTCTTATGCAGGAATATGGGAATCTTATATCATATATTAAGTGTACATGCTTAAGAAAACAGAATATTAAATGAGCAGTTTTATGTTTATTCTCCTTTATTATATTTGATATCTTATTAAATATTAATTTACTGAAAAATCACATTGTTGAATCAGTGCAGCAATCAGTGTCCAGAATCATTTCACAGGATCTGAAAGGCTCTGAAAGTTAGTGTCAGATGATCCAAAAACAATCCTCTCTTCCAGATCAGCACTGTTACAGAAACAGGCACTCGAGCTTGAACTCATGTTTGACTTTGACCTCGGGTCAATCGTCCACTCCTGCAGAGGGAACACGTCCATCTGGGGCCTGTCTTCATTCTGTGAACTCCACTGTGGAGGGGTCTCCTCAAAGTCCCACTGCATGAATGCATGAACAAGAAGAAAACACTAGAGGGTAAGAGGCATTGCTGCATATAAGACATCAAATGACACAAAGCTGTATGGGGACACTGAGACACCAAAGGAGTTGCTGCAACGACAAAACAGGTCTTGGACTTTAAACCTGCATAGAAATATTTTGTAGTAATCACAAAGAGGCAAATCAACTCTTCCCTACATTCTATAAGTATCAAAGAGCCAATAAATAAACAACTTTATTAATTGTTTGTGGCTACTTGTGGTAAAATATAAAAAACTTTAACACAAAAGCCTGGGACATGTCAGTGGACAGGCTGGCTGCATACTAGCAGCCTGAACTTATATTTAACTTTGATTTGAAGAATGTTACATTTATTAAGCGACCACATGAACATAAGCTACCTTTTGATTACAAATTTACATGCGTGTCCAGTCCAACCAAATCCCCCCCAATCTAGGTTCACCTAGATAAACTCAGCAGTGAAGCAAAATTACACTATGTCTGAAAGTTTGTGGGCACGTGTACTTTTTGAACATAATATGCTCCAGTCTTCTGGGAAAGTTTTCCACTAGATGTTGGAGCGTGGCTGTGGGGATTTGTGTTCATTCAGCTACAAGAGCATTACTGAGATCGGACACTGATGATGTAAGAGTGAAGAGGTCTGGGGGTCAGTCAGTGTTCCAGTTCATCCCAAAGATGTTCAGTAGGGTTGAGTCTCCGCTCTCTACCCAACAAAATGGATGCACTTCTTCTGCTCTCCTGGGCAAATAAGGATTTTTCAAACTCTGCTGCTCTGTGTTTTACTGAATCCTGGCTGAACGACGCCATTCCGGACAACGCACTTAATCTGCCTGGCTTCCAGATGATCAGAGCGGATCGGGTCGCAGAATCAGCGGGGAAATCGCGTGGCAGTGGGACATGCTTCTTCATCAACGAAAGGTGGTGTAAAGATGTAACAGCATTGAAAAAGATGTGCTGTCCCGATTTGGAAGCGTTCTTCATCAACTGTAACCCGTTCTACTCACTTTTCCTCATTCATTCTTGTGAGTGTTTACATTCCACCGCAAGCGCACGTGAGCTCAGCTCTACAACGCCTGGCTGATCAGATCGCGCACACAGAGCAACAACACCCGGACTCTGTTATTATAATTCTCGGGGACTTTAATAAAGCAAACCTCTCACATGAACTGCCAAAATTCAAACAACACATTTCATGTCCCACCAGAGACAAAATTATTTTGGACCACTGCTACACCACAATAAAGGATGCATATCGCTCTGTCCCCAGAGCAGCTTTAGGACTCTCTGACCACTGCCTGGTTCATCTTCTCCCAACATACAGGCCAAAACTTAAATCTGCTAAACCTGTAGTAA
The DNA here is from genome assembly GCA_033459395.1 of Hemibagrus guttatus. Taxonomy (NCBI): domain Eukaryota; kingdom Metazoa; phylum Chordata; class Actinopteri; order Siluriformes; family Bagridae; genus Hemibagrus; species Hemibagrus guttatus. The sequence continues at coordinate 5,172,161 of JAUCMX010000010.1, read as the reverse complement.
GGACTGTAAAGAGATGGACCAGCGAAACAGAGTAGGACTTACAAGCCTGTTTTGAATGCACTGATTGGAGTATTTTTGAAGCTGGTGCCACTGATCTGGATGAGTTCACAGAGACTGTAACATCATATATCAGTTTCTGTGAAGATGTGCATCCCTACCAGAACTTATTTAACATTCAATAATGATAAGCCATGGTTCACAGCAAAACTCGGCCATCTTCGTCAGGCCAAAGAGGATGCCTTCAGGAATGGGGGCAGAGTCTTGTACAATCAGGCCAGAAACACACTGAATAAGGAGATTAGGGTGGCTAAGAGGAGCTACGCTAAAAAGCTGGAAAACCAGTTCTCTTCCAACGACCCTGCTTCAGTGTGGAAAGGCCTGAAAGACATCACAAACTACAAGACACCATTCCCCAGCACTGAGGCCAACAACTTCAGCAACAACTTGCTGAAGACCTGAACGAGTTTTACTGCAGATTTGAAACTGCCGGTCTAACACCCCATGCCCCATCTGAAAATCTCTCTACACAACCATTAACACCCCCAGCATCCCCCCTCTCCCCCTCTCCTGCACTTCGGATCAGTGAAGATAATGTGCGTCAGAACTTCCTGAAGCAGAAGAGAAGAAAAGCACCAGGCCCAGACGGTGTCACACCGGCCTGTCTGAACACCTGTGCTGACCAGCTGGCCTTCATCTTTTCACAGATCTTCAATAGATCACTGGAGCTGTGTGAAGTCCCTGCCTGCTTCAAACGTTCCACCATCATCCCCATCAAAGAAACCAGGACTTAATGACTACAGACTTGTTGCTTTAACGTCTGTGGTCATGAAGTCGTTTGAAAGACTGGTATTGGCTTATCTGAAAAACAATCACTGGACCCTTACTGGACCCCCTGCAGTTTGATACCGAGCAAACAGGTCCGTGGATGATGCAGTCAACATGGGACTGCACTTCATCCTACAGCATCTGGACAAATCAGGGACTTGTGTGAGGCTCCTGTTTGTGGACTTTAGTTCGGCCTTCAACACCATCATCCCAACACTCCTCCAGACCAAACTAACCCAGCTCTCTGTCTCTAGCTCTATCTGTCAGTGGATCACCAGCTTTCTGACAGATAGGCATCAGCTAGTGAAACTGGGGAAATTCACATCATACAGCCGCACCACCAGCACTGGCGCCCCCCAGGGTTTAATGACAGATAGGAAACTTATCTGTAGGGAGCTCATTTTACAGTGATCAGGACCTGAAGTGGGACACTCACATAGACTCCATATCAAAAAGGCCCAACAAAGATTGAACTTCCTCAGCTGCCGAAGGAAGCTGCATCAAAAACCACGACTGGATAGCACCATAGCACCACTATGAAAAGTCATGCTAAACCCTGCTTCTAAATTGAAAGTGTGAAACGTTCCTCTACCAGAGGTTTAGAACGACTGTAACCCAGCGTTAAGTGCAGGGTGAAAAGCCCTACAGAGAGAGAGAGACACAGAGAGAAAGAGAGTGAGAGTGAGTGAGTGAGTGTGTGTGTTCTTGGTTGCATTTACCCCTCTGGCTTTGAGTAACCCAGTTAGGGCCAGGAGTTTAATGACAGATAGGAAACTTATCTGTAGGGAGCTCATTTTACAGTGATGCTGTAAATACAACATTTCCATGGAAGTTTCAATCATATTTATTGATTTCTGATTTTGAATCATTTATATTGACATATATTCTGGCACTGGTGCCCCCCAGGGTTGCGTCCTCTCCCCACTGCTCTTCTCCCTTTACACCAATGACTGCACCTCTACTGATCCATCGGTCAAGCTCCTGAAATTTGCGGACGACACTACAGTCAGTCATCGGGCTCATCCAGGGCAGTGATGAGTCTGCTCACAGACAAGAGCTTGAGCAGCTGGCTGCCTGGTGTAGTCTTAACAACCTGGAGCTCAACATGCTCAAAACAGTGGAGATGATAGTGGACTTCAGGAGGACCACCCCTGCACTCCCCCCACTCACCATCATGAACAGCACTGTACCAACAGTGGAGTCATTCAGGTTCCTGGGCACCACCATCTTTCAGGACCTGAAGTGGGACACTCACATAGACTCCATATCAAAAAGGTCCAACAAAGATTGAACTTCCTCAGCTGCCGAAGGAAGTACAACCTGCCACAGGAGCTGCTAACACAGTTCTACTCAGCTGTCATTGAGTCTGTTCTGTGCACGTCTATAACTGTTTGGTTTGGCTCAGCTACAAAATCAGACATCAGAAGACCACAGAGAACGGTTCGGACTGCTGAAAGGATTATTGGTGCTCCTCTGCCCACCCTTCAAGAACTGTATACATCCAGAGTGAGTAAAAGGGCTCTGAAAATCACTCTGGACCCCTCACATCCAGGCCATCTGCTTTTGTTACAGAGCAGCAACTACCAGGACAGCCAGGCACAAGAACAGTTTCTTCCCCCAAGCAATCTACCTTTTGAATAGTTGAATGTTCCCAACATTGGGCAATAAAATAAAATAAAAAAGTGCAATAACCTCACATTTATTTGTTACCACTCCCACATCCCTACATCTCAACTCATTCTATTCTATTCTGTACATACAAATTACTTTATTTTCCTATTTAAATATGTGTATTTTTATTTCTCATCCTATTTTTTGTTGTTGTTGTTTGTATTGTTGTTGTTGTTGTTGTCGTCTCTGTGCACTGGAGCTTGTGACACTAAAACAAATTCCTTGTATGTGTAAACATACTTGGCAATAAAGCTCTTTCTGATTCTGATCTGACCTCTGCTACTCACAAAGTCACTGAGTAGAGAGCCAAATCCCTACAGACCTCACAGCCATTTCCCACAGCTTCTAAATCCAGCCTGTCTGAGTGCTTAGCGCAAATGTTATCTAGACACAATGGAGGAGAATTTTGAGATTTTTATGCTGGGTGCTGGTCTTCGAAGCATGTCTTATAGAAAATCAATCTGGTCAACCTCGAGTTTATTGTTGTAGGAAGAGACACTGAAGTCTGCTGCGATGGATACAACAGGAGCACCGAACACTGGACTATAACCTGCTACATAGTCCGTTTGCGTCTCAGACGTTTCACATAGTTTGCTGGTTTCCTGTTTAGTGAATAAAACAAAGTTCAATTGTTTTTACCTTGAGCAATTCACTTTTGTTTTCAGTTAAATGACATCCTCAATATGCAGGCATTCTTAAGAGCAAGAGTGAGGGCCAAGAAACAGCCCGACACTGCCAGAAAACATGGCACACCAGAAGGATTTCCTGTTGCACTAAAATGCAGGGTTATGTCCAACTGGCCAATGCCTTCACTGGACTGCATCATTACGTGCGCAAGGCACAGGTCAGATTTATATACTGCAGAGGGGATGTAAGAAAAGTTAAGTGAAGTACACAAACTTCCCAAGAAACGGAACGCTTCAGACTTTTCCTTAACAATCGTGCAAGTGTGCGAAGATGAAAAATGATCCTTTGGGTAAGAATGGATTTAATGCTGTTGTTCCATGAGATGTTCAAAATCTGGGATAATTTTATTCCAATCAAACCCTGAAGGATTCATTTCCCAGCCATTTGACTTGTTTTGATAGCTCCATGGTCTTCATGAGGTTTATTCCGGTCCCATCTAATACTAAAAACAAAACATAATAATCATAATCATAATTATAAAACAAATAAAGAAAACCTTTCAAATGCAGTATTTTAAATAAGTAGATTTGTAGATCAGAGATTGTCATCTTGTAAACCAGCAATTTATCACAACAATTAAAATTTTTACTTGATTAATGAACAACATATGTCTCGAATATGAGATTTGATACATACAGGTTTCTGTTTTCTCAGGAACATGTCAAGCTGACTGACTAACCAGCAGGAATGACTCAGTACAGTAATAAGCTTCATTATTCAGAGAGAGAGAGAGAGAGAGAGAGAGAGAGAGAGAGAGAGAGAGAGAGGTGGATGGAGTGATTGTTTACAGCTATTCATTATGTAAATTAACATACACTATATTGACAAAAGTTTTGGGACACCCCTCCAAATCATTGAATCAGGGGTTGGGCTTGGCCTCTTAGTTCCAGTGAAAGGAACTCTTAATGCTTCAGCATACCAAGACATTTTACACAATTTCATGTTCCCAACTTTGTGGGAACAGTTTGGGGATGGCCCCTTCCTGTTCCAACATGTCTCTTATTTGCATATTTACTGCATCAAAAACCACGACTGGATAGCACCATAGCACCACTATGAAAAGTCATGCTAAACCCTGCTTCTAAATTGAAAGTGTGAAACGTTCCTCTACCAGAGGTTTAGAACGACTGTAACCCAGCGTTAAGTGCAGGGTGAAAAGCCCTACAGAGAGAGAGACACAGAGAGAGAGAGAGAGAGAGACACAGAGAGAGAGAGAGAGACGCAGCAATACTGGATATGGCTGTGTGTCTTGGGAAATATTCATGGTAAACTAACTCAGTTGTGTGTCAGGCAGGAACCAGTCAATAAAAGATTTTCCCCCAGTTGCAGTAAGTTGCTCTTCAAAAAAATACATATATATATATACACACACACACACACACACACACACACACACATACACATATATATATATATATATTAAAAAATGTTCTACAGACTTGTACAACACATTTTTTCCCCCAGATTAACAGATAAGATTCACATTGTCTTGGTCATTTTATTTAGTTGATTTTTATCAGGTTATATCTTGTACCCGTGTTAATCATACATGGATACATGTTTATCAGTTATAAACCTTCCCATGCACAGCATCTACAACAGGCAAATTTCTGATCTGTGTTCTTGTGTGCCATGTTTCCTGTAGGTCTCCACATGGGACAGTAGTTTTGTGGTCACTTTTGGAGATAAAGCACTTGCTAAGCAATTGCAACACTAGTGCTACATGAAGGATGCTACAAGGTTTAGAATTTGCCCTAAACTTTCAGTTGGATCCAACCGTGCACAGGGAATATTTCAGTACTGTGGTACATTATTGCAAGAGAAATCTGTTGTCCATAAAGCAGCATTACGATAAATGGCTCAACTGTGTGGTAGATTTGAGACTTTGTAGTGTTAAACAGCGTCATGAACAGCTACTGTCATCCCTGCAAGTACAGGTGCCTCTCAATAAATTAGAATGTCGTGGAAAAGTTAATTAATTACTCGTGTATTAAATAAATTCAATGCACACAGACTGAAGTAGTTTAAGTCTTTGGTTCTTTTAAATGTGATGATTTTGGCCCACATTTAACAAAAACCCACCAATTCACTCTCTCAACAAATTAGAATATGGTGACATGACAATCAGCTAATCAACTCAAAACACCTGCAAAGGTTTCCTGAGCCTTCAAAATGGTCTCTCAGTTTGGTTCACTAGGCTACACAATCATGGGGAAGACGGCTGATCTGACAGTTGTCCAGAAGACAATCATTGACACCCTTCACAAGGAGGGCAAGCCACAAACATTCATTGCCAAAGAAGCTGGCTGTTCACAGAGTGCTGTATCCAAGCATGTTAACAGAAAGTTGAGTGGAAGAAAAAGATGCACAACCAACCGAGAGAACTGCAGACTTATGAGGATTGTCCAGCAAAATCGATTCAAGAATTTGAGTGAACTTCACAAGGAATGGACTGAGGCTGAAGTCTGAAGGAGAAGAAGAACTGGACTGTTGTCCAGTGGTCCAAAGTCCTCTTTTCAGATGAGAGCAAGTTTTGTATTTCATTTGGAAACCAAGGTCCTAGAGTCTGGAGGAAGGGTGGAGAAGCTCATAGCCCTTGAAGTTGCTTGAAGTCCAGTGTTAAGTTTCCACAGTCTGTGATGATTTAGGGTGCAATGTCATCTGCTGGTGTTGGTCCATTGTGTTTTTTGAAAACCAAAGTCACTGCACTCGTTTACCAAGAAATTTTGGAGCACTTCATGCTTCCTTCTGCTGACCAGCTTTTTGAAGATGCTGATTTCATTTTCCAGCAGGATTTGGCACCTGCCCACACTGCCAAAAGCACCAAAAGTTAGTTAACCATGGTGTTGGTGTGCTTGACTGGCCAGCAAACTCACCAGACCTGAACCCCATAGAGAATCTATAGGGTATTGTCAAAGAGGAAAATGAGAAACAAGAGACCAAAACATGCAGATGAGCTGAAGGCCACTGTCAAAGAAACCTGGGCTTCCATACCACCTCAGCAGTGCCACAAACTGATCACCTCCATGCCACGCCCAATTGAGGCAGTAATTAAAGCAAAAGGAGCCCCTACCAAGTATTGAGTACATGTACAGTAAATGAACATACTTTCCAGAAGGCCAACAATTCACTAAAAATGTTTTTTTTATTGGTCTTATGAAGTATTCTAATTTGTTGAGAGAGTGAATTGGTGGGTTTTTGTTAAATGTGAGTCAAAATCATCACAATTAAAAGAACCAAAGACTTAAACTACTTCATTCTGTGTACACTGAATTTATTTAATACACGAGTTTCACAATTTGAGTTGAATTACTGAAATAAATGAACTTTTCCACAACATTCTAATTTATTGAGATGCACCTGTACATAGCCATAATTTCTTCATGAGTCAAAATGGTCAAAATGAGACAAAAAAGTCACAGACCTGCCTAACAGACCTGCCTAAGGTGCCAAATCAGAGGCAATCATTTTTTTAGGTCTTCGATAAATTAGCGGTACATTAGAAAGCATCATGATCTACAAATTCATTAATAATACATACAATAACGGTAAGAAATAAATCAGCAGCTTTAATAATAAGTCAAAATAAGCAGACTCCTCTCTCAGGCAACACCGGAAACACTTGTTATTTGACCTTTAAACTCTAGGCATTTACAATATTATTCTAGACGATTAAAGAATATCTATTAATAACGATTATGCTGAAGTTGTGTAGATATAATAAGTCGCCTGAGTCACCTCAGGCTCGCTCACTAGGGAAAATTTTGTCTAACATCTAGGACTGTTTGTTTGTATGTTTATTGTTTTTTATGTTCTGTAAAGCTGCTTTGAGACAATGCTCTTTGTTAAAAGCGCTATACAAATAAAATTGAATTGAATTGAATTGAATATGAAATTGTTATGAAGTACTGCAAAGTCTTGAACTGCTCCTGGCTTCTAGAAGTAGTAGTTATTTAGGAAATGTACAAATCAGTTTTCAATATGGGGAAACTCCTTTCCATGATTTGAGTCAGCAGACAGCAGTACAGACTTGATGTACCTTTTGTTCACCTCCAACACTTTACCGCCACCTACTGGCGTTCATCCAGAGATGACGTTAAAAACAGCACCTCATCATAACATAGGAAAATGTGCATTAACAGTGCATTAACTTGGCTATTCATCTATATCATATTTCAAAATACAGTTTGCTATCTTACCCAGAAATACAAACTCTGCACCTGGACTTTGTTGTAATGAGAAGCTCTATCCGTCAGCCTAATTCACCCATTACACATTATTCCTTTAAAGGCTACTCCTTTCTACCCTCCACCTACCTCAGCTTTCAGCTTCATCTGCTCCTGTAACAACTGAGCTGAAAGATTCAATTTTCATTCTAGTTTAGAAATCATTGTACATTTTGTGGATTTTACTTCCAACTCCTACAGGTAGCTGAGAGAAGGTAGAAAAAAGCAAAAAAAAAAGTACATACTAAAACACATATCTATCTTCAGAAAACTAACATTTAACAAGGGATAAATAGTAACTTAAGTAAAAAATGTTTCTTTCCTCTGTTTCTATACTTCTGTAAAGCTGCTTTGAGACAATGTCCATTGTTAAAAGCGCTATACAAATAAATTTAATTGAACATTTACTTTTCCTAAAGATGATATTGTTTTGTTAAAAGGTGGCTCTAGGTAGCTATAAGTTTCCTTAGAAAAGACAAAAAATTCACACACAACCCAGAATCATGTTTTAAAGCATGTTAAATCGTTAGCTTGCATATGGATCTCCTGCCCTATATAAAAATACTTCCATTATCCGTATTACCTGCAATGATCAGAGTAGTTTATTGAAAAAGTGTTTGCTAACCTCTAGCTCAGAGCTGAGGCAAGACGAATCTGTAGTACTGCCTGAGGAATAACGTTCATCCACCCTGACCACCTTCACAGATCCCTTCAGAGGCTGCTTCTCTGCTGAGTCGGACCGAGTGATGGTAACCTTCTTCAAACATACCTGGAAAACAAGGAAATTCATAATCAAATAATTCAAATGTATATCAGTGCACACTGCTAGTCAAAGGAAAAAAACTGCTAGAGCCACAGTTTGAAAATAAAACACACAGGATGGCAATTCAATTAAAAAAAAATAACAAGGATAAAGCTAGACCAAGCAAGCATCAAACATTCATTCATTCATTCATTCATTCATTCATTGTCTGCCGCTTATCTGATCTATTCTCGGGTCACGGGGAGCCTGTGCCTATCTCAGGCGTCATAGGGCATCAAGGCAGGATACACCCTGGACGGAGTGCCAACCCATCACAGGGCACACACACACTCTCATTCACTCACACAATCACACACTACGGACAATTTAGAGGTGCCAATCAACCTACAATGCATGTCTTTGGACTGGGGGAGGAAACCGGAGTACCCGGAGAAAACCCCAAGTCACGGGGAGCATATGCAAACTCCACACACACGGCGGAGGCGGGAATCGAACTCCCAACCCTGGAGGTGTGAGGCAAACGTGCTAACCACCAAGCCACCGTGCCCCCCAGCATCAAACAGTAAGTCAAATATACAAAATGTTGCGTGTTTCAAGTGCATAATTAAAGTGATCAAGATGTAAGCAAAAAGAAAGAGCTTATAAACGTTTCTTAACCATTTCTGTCCATTTCAAATGAGCCCATTGTTTTCAAAATGCTACAATACAGTGTGTGCAAAACAACTAATCTGACTGGCAGAGGAAGAAGCATCATCATGTTTTCCAAAAGCACTGCCACTATCCATGTTGTTTAATTACATACCAGTGATTGCTTGTATTATAAGATACAAGACAACATTAGAGGAGAGCAATAACTTGATCACCAGTCTAAAACAAAGCAAAATACGTACCTTTCGAATAGGCTGAACATTAGTGTTTCTATGAAGCTTTATCTCAGGTATTTTTGATGAGCTGCTCTTCCAGGATGAAACATGTTTTCTGAAATTTTCTGAAACGCATCAGGTGAAACCCTGTGGACTCTGCCCAAAAGGGACTCTTTATCTGAATCCGGCGTTCCAGTGGACTGCCGCTTATAGCAAATTCTATAGCAGGAGAGAAGCAAAATCTGAAAGTTTAGATAGTTAAAGAACTAAAATTACAGCAGCAGTAAAAAAAAAAAAAAAGTGCAAAATTGTAAGACGTATAAGAGATACGTGTCTGTAGGTGCTATAGGAAAAGGATACACAGAAATCCAGAATGGCCCAGCTCGCTCCTGAGAGAATCCATGGCAATGCTTTGACAACAGACTCCAGACGTGAATCATAGAGCAGCACAGCAGAGGCATAAAGAGCTCCAGCCATAGCACTACAAGCTCTTGAGGAAACATGTGTCGAATTACTCATCTCTCCTTTGTTCTGCAGGATGCAAATGACAAGATATTTGAATAAAAGGTGGATTTGAGTGCTTCTGTTAAAACCCTTTCTCAACAAACAAATCCAAATCGACTGGAGGTGCTTGGTGAGTTGTTATACTCACAGCTTTCAGAAAGAAGGGGATCCTGGATGTCCAGATAATAGCGAATGACAGAAGACCGAGCACATAGCCAAGCAGTTCAGTCTGATCCTATTCTCAGAAACCAACACAAACCAGAGCTTCTTGAATTGTGTCACAAGGTAAAAAGCCATTCAAATGTTTATTCACACATGCTCGAGGAAAGCATATCGGTCCAAGCCATGCTTTATTGTAAACCATGTAGATGTTGTGCAGGTAAGAGAGGATCAGATCACTCACATATACGATGACATTCAGCAGCTTCCTGCTGATTGGAGAGTCATAGGCGACAACATGCATGTGACGTATACGTATATCAGCATAAACACATCCTCCCATTCCAAACAGCAGACAGACCACAAAGACGTTCTGTCTCCTTCTTCTGATTAACATTCGCATTCTCTGTCCTTGAACAAAACACAAATGCAGAGCTGACATATACAATATGGCCAAAAGTATGTGGGCACCTGACATCACACCCGTATGTGGACCTTCTGCCAAACAGTTGCCACAAAGTTGGAAACACTATCACCTAGAATGTCTTTGCATGCTATAGCATCATTATTTTTTTCTTTCAATGGACAGAAAAAACAGCCCAAATACAGCGAAGAAGAAGACCTGGGTGGAGTAGAATGTCTTGCACAGAGCCCCGAACTCAACCCCACATAACATCTTTGGGATGAACTGGAACAGACATTGCACCAGGCCTTCTTCTTAGGGCTTCTCCGGACCAAACATCAGTACCAAACCCCTTGTGGCTGAGAATGAGCAAAAATCCTCATAGCCATGCTCCAAAAGCTAGTGGAAATCCTTCTTAGAAGAGTGCACCTTATTATAAGTGCAAAAAGGGTCCAAGTCTATACGGTTTTGGAATTGGGTGTTCAACGTTCAGGTGTCTACATACTTTCAGCCATATAGTGTACTCTGCTATTTTCATTCATCACTTATTAGTAAAGGAACATGGTACAAACACAATGAACCCATCTTACCAGTGGTGGAATAGTACCACCAACAAAGAGGCAAAGTGACTGAAATGAAATGTATAATGTCCAAGCTTGCCATTATCGAAGCCATAATACGCTAGAAGAGAAATTCATGTTAGTTAAGTGAAATTTTTGGAGATTAGTTAAGTTATAAAAGCTTGTGATAGGACAATATCAGCGAGAATCAAGGGGAAGGTGTACAGGACAGTGGTGAGAACGGCCTGCTGTATGGTTTAGAGACAGTATCACTGAGTTAGAGACAGGAGGCAGAGCTAGAGGTGGCAGAGCTGAAGATGTTGAGGTTCTCTTTGAGAGTGACAAGATTGGACAGGATTAGGAACGAGTACATCAGAGGGACACCCTCATGTTGGATGTTTGGGGGACAAAGTTAGGGAGGCCAGATTAAGATGGTTTGGACATGTTCAGAGGAGGGAGAGTGAGTATATTGGTAGGAGAATATTGGACATGGAGCTGCCAGGCAGGAGGCAAAGAGGAAGGCCAAAGAGGAGGTATATGGATGGAATTAATGAGGATATGAAGCTAGTGGGTGCAAGGGTTGAGGATGCAGAAGATAGGGATAGGTGGAGAGAGATGATTCGCTGTGGCGACCCCTGAAGGGAAAAGCCGAAAGAAGAAGAAGAAGAAAAAGGGGTTAAGTTATAAAAGCTTGTTTTGTTTGGTTTTACCTGAGGAAATGTCTGATTAGAGAGAAAAGCTCCAGTAAGGTGACACAGGTCTCCAATCAGAGAGTACAACACCCAGACTGCAGCATCTCTGAACTTATACCTGCTGCACATGAGCCTGTAAAGGAGGGGGAAGCCGCCCCCCCCCCCCCCCAAAAAAAGGGATATGTAAACAGATAACAGGATAAACAATTAAGTTTGAATGAAACAATGAATTTTCTTAATATTAGGATATTAGATAGCGCTGGTACTTACATCAAGTAGGAAATTATCAGAAATACCGCAGACATGAAACCGACAGCTGTCGAAATGCCAACGTTTTTTACCTCAGAGTAAAAATAGCTCGTAACGTCTTTCCAGAAATGAGGAAAAGTGTTGGAAAAATCATTTCCAGTCATTCTTCTTTCCCAAAACGCCACTCTGAGGTCAAGGCTTGTGGGGGGAAAACGCCAAACACCACTTTAGATAAGTGACAGCCCAAATCTCTGCGGCGTGTACAAACACACACGCAGGATACCTGTGGAAGGTGTAATGACGGGAAGTTGCTCTCAGGTGAGGCTCAGTTCCCTGCAGTTCAGCACAATGAGGCTTGATCAAATCGCATTATACGCTGAGAAAATGAGATTAAGGCTGTAACACGGTGTTTAAAACTTTACAAACAGGATGCGTTATGTTAACGCAGTGTGCTACTTTAACATGAAACACAAGAGTTTGGACATGTCTTCTGAGTTGATGTAAATACTCGTGTGTGGTTTTTATGTTGTCTTCTCACAGTCTTTCAACAGGGAATCAAGCTAATATACCCTCTCTAAGACCAAGCCACACGGCACTTCTCATACGGTATGGATATTCAGACATGTATTAGACTAGCACGCCTTGTTTTAACTACCTCTACGCCTGATATTATGCACTTTGGAAGTCATCACAAGTGGAATATTATTTGGACTTGCAATATAGTGTAGTACTCACTTTTATATAGTGTGTGGCCAAAATTATATACAGCTGATCATCACACATGTATAGAATATCAATATATAGAATAACACTTTATGATATCATTAGAATTTCCTTTCACTGGAACTAAGAGGCTCAAACAGCAGGACACTGCCCCTGTGCACAAAGCTCCATGAAGACATGGTGTGTTAAGGTTGGAGTGGAAGAACTTGTGTATCCTCCACAGAGCCCTGACTCTGACTCAACACCTTTTAGGATGAACTAGAACAATGATTTGACATCAGGTGTCCTTCCAGATTAGGAAAAATGCTAAAATGGATGTAGGGACCAGGGTTGGGAACCTTTGCCTTATAGTGTACTTTAAAGAGTCATTCTGGATTTAGCCGGTGTGAGAAACATAGACACCTTGTAAATTTAGATGTCATATATTTCTATAAGCACGGTGGCTTAGTGGTTAGCATGTTTGCCTCATACCTCCAGGGTTGGGGGTTCGAATCCCCCCTCCTGTGTGTGTGTGTGTGTGGAGTTTGCATGTTCTCCCCGTGTCTCAAGGGTTTCCTCCGGGTACTCCGGTTTCCTCCCCTCCGATCCAAAGACATGTGTGGTAAGTTGATTGGCATCTCTAAATTGTGTGCGGGGCGTGTGCGCGCGCGCGCCCTGCAATGGGTTGGTACTCCATCCAGGGTGTATCCTGCCTTGATGCCCAATGACGCCAGAGATACCCGAGTATAGTTTGGATAAGCGGTAGACAATGAATGTTAAGAATGAATATTTCTATATCTAAACAGTAACATTTCTATATCTAAAATAGTAAATTACTATTTTCTTTGTTGTATGTATTGAGGAAACCCTTGATATCCACTGTAAGAAAAAGGAAAAAAAAAAAAAGAATGTGGAAAGTACAGTACAGAAATACAGTGGAATGAGTAACTCCTTCTTCCCTCTCTCACACACATTTTCATTAACCACTTTATCCAGGTCCGGGTTACAGTCAATCTGGAGTGTTGATCACATGAACACTGGGTGTGAGGTGGAAAAGTCATCCGTGCATCTCAAAGCGCCATGCACACATATATTCATACCTAAGGGCAACTTACTGGCAGGGTTCTGGGGAGCTTTGAATAAACCCAGAAGACCTAGAGGAAACTCATGGGAACAACATACACGGACAGTAAGCTGAGATCATGATCAAACCAGGGACATGCAACTGAACTTTTTACATGGATAATTATTTATATATATTTATTTATATTTTAATATTAGTCTATGTAAACCAAAACAGTCATGAAAAGAAAACAATTTAGACCCATGAAGACTGGTGCTTCATTTATTATACGTAAATGTGCCATTAATACAAAATCCTTTTGGATCAGGCAGAAATATATTATCTTAATGGTGGAAATGTGAATGGATTCTCAGAAAGAGGTTTTTATTTGAAGTCCAAATATTTACATTTTGACCATCAACCTCATGGTCTTTGTTCATTTTCTACATCAGGGAAATGTTCAAGCATCCAGGTGCTTATTGAGTCTTCTCACTTTCTCTTTCTTGTTCCTGTTGCCGTGCTTTTTCCAAGGTTTCCCAGCTTGCTGTTCTGCACCTGCTTTTCCCTGCACTTGTGGGCCACTGCCTGGTTTGTATCCCATCACCATCTGCACGCCCTTCGTCAGTGCCCGGACATTTTCCTGAGAGACGTCAAACAGCACATGTTGTGAAATGCTGAGCGAATTAGCAAAATGTTTACTAATTTAGGAAAATTAAATAAAGAGAATTTGCGAAGAAATAATTTCTTACTTGGTGAAAGAAAGTTTTATCCACAGTATTTTCAATCTGTTTGACCTTGGGAGGTTTACTGACACACATGGAAGGACCACTCTTAATAGTTTGATTAACAAAGTTTAAGTGTTGAGGCTGGAAGTCTTTAGCGTTGATGTGGGAAGGAGGGTGACAATAAAGCAGCTTTCCCTGCAAAGATTCATGTGCAAAACCATTAGTACACTATTACTGTCTTCATTTTCTTTCATTTCAAGCAGTGAAATTGTGAACATGACTGCGATCAAATAAATACTTACACTAACATAGTCTTTCAGGATGTAGCGGGCTGATCTAGACTGGTCTGGCTGCCCATGTGCTGTCATGAAGCCTCTCATATCTGAAGAGACATTTACAAGTCGTCACATTTACACTTTGCTTATTGTACTATGGTGTGCTCTTATTAGTTATAACAGTTAGCAGCCTACATCCATAAGCTGACAGCAGTTCCTCAGCGGTGGGAGGGCGATCTGGCTCTTCGTCCTCTCTTGGTCGGACGATGTTGATGCCATAAGTTCCCTCCAGCACAGCTCGTGGAATTGTCTGACAAACGTACTTAAGTTAAGGGTTTCACTTGCATGTTAAACACAAGAGCACAAAAAAACAAACGCATATATTTTAATTATTCAGAAATTCCAGTACTTTAAAAAGCACAAGTGAGTGATGCAATCAAACATCACCAAGAAATATTTGAGAGGATATGAGAGAGATGGCCGGAACGTGGTCTCGCATCTGGTCAATAGGGAGAATCCCGCTACAGATCATTTCAGCTTTGGTGGACACGAAGGAAGGCATGACTAGGCCAGGACAGTCACACAAGCAGAGACCTGGTTCAACAAACAAGGTCTACAACACACACAAACACAAATGTTTAACACCCTTTCAAAGGACACAGTAACATGAATAAACAAACATGACTCATTCATTATGATCATGATGATCTAAAAAGATCTTTGTCATATGTTACTATGGTATACTGAAGTATAATTACAAGCATTTCATAAGTGCTTTTATTGACAATTACAGTAAGTTTATGCAATGAGTCAATATTTGCAGTGTTGACCCTTCTTTTTCAAGACCTCTGCAATTCACCCTGGCATGCTGTCAGTCAACTTCTAGGCCACATCCTGACTGATGGCAGCCCATTCTTACATAATTTGTCAAAACTTGTGGGGTTTTTTTTTTGTCCACCCGCCTGTGAGGATTGACCAGAACTTCTCAATGGGATTAAGGTCTGGGGAGTTTCCTGGGCAAGGACCCAAATTTTCGATGTTTTGTCCCCCGAGCCACTTAGTTATCACTTTTTCCTTATGGCAAGGTGCTCCATCAGGCTGGAAAAGGCATTGTTTGTCACCAAACTGTTCTTGGATGGTTGGGAGAAGTTGTTCTCTGAGGATGTTTTTGTACTATTGTTTTTTTCATGGCTGTGTTCTGAGGCAAAATTGTGTGTGAGCCCACTCCCTTGGCTGAGAAGCAACCTCGCAAAGGAATGGTCTCAGGATGATTTACTATTGGCATGACACAGGACTGATGGTAGTGCTCATCTTTTCTACTCCGGACAAGCTTTTTTTTGGATGCCCCACACAATCGGAAAGGGGATTCATCAGAGAAAATGACTTCACCTCAGCAGTCCAATCCCTGTACCTTTTGCAGAATGTCAGTCTGTCCCTGATGTTTTTCCTGAAGAGAAGTGGCTTTCTTGGGTGCCAAATTGAACCTCTCTCCTTGAAGTTCTTCATGATCTGATAAATGGTTGATTGAGGTGCAATCTTACTAGTAGCAATATCCTTGCCCGTGAATCCCTTTTTGTGCAAACCAATGATGACTGCACATGTTTCCTTGCAGATGTTAACCATGGTTAACAGAGGAAGAACAATGATTTCAAGCACCACTCTCCTTTTAAAGCTTCCAATCTGTTATTCTAACTCAATCAGCAAGACAGAGATCTCCATCCTTGTCCTCGTCAACACTCTCACCTGTGTTAACAAGAGAATCACTGACATGATGTTAACTGGTTCTTTTGTTGCAGGGCTGAAATGCAGTGGAAATTTTTTTTTTGATTGAGTTCATTTTCATGCAAAGAGGGACTTCACAACGTTCTGGAGTTTATGTGAATTGCCGTCATAAAAACCGAGGCAGCAGACTTTGTGAAAATTAATATTTGTGTCATTCCCAAAACTTCTGGCCACGGCTATATAGTGTATACATAACACTTTATTCTATAATGAAGCCGAATAAAGATTTCACATAATTTTACTCCCTACTCAGGTGACTACAAAAGTGTCAAAATGCTTTTATGTATTAATGTATAAAGTGTAGTCAGTGCGCCATGTTTATTTAATCACACACAATATTTTAAGGCTGTTTTTATATTTGGGAACCTAGTCCATTTTCTCCTGTGATTTGGCTGTGAACATGGCAGTCATGCTCAGATCTGCACCAAAACAACTGGCCTGATCGCAAAAGAACTCTGGAGCTGTTTGTGGCGAGAAAGCAATCTGACTCAATGAACCATCTTGTGTAACAATGTATGCTAGAAAATGAGACATGTAGCATGTTTTTTAGTTGGTTAATGGTGCGCAAAATACATCGCTGTTTAATGTGTCTGAAAGATTTTGTGACGACGAAGATCTGAAAGGTCTTTGGTGACGATGAATTCTGTAGGTGAGCATGGCATGGCAATTCAAAAACAAAGCATGACGTATAATGGCTCTTCTTTGAAACAATGTTGTGTTGATAAAAGCTAGACTCCTGCTCAAACTCATAAATAACGACTACAGCTAAAAAGAAAGCCACAATAAACTAGCAGAGCTGCTGACTATCTATCCTTTTTGATGGATGAGCGCCAAGAGCAGAACCCCGGAACATAAACAGATGTACTCTGACCAATGAGAGGACAGTTTACTCACATGTGAGCTGCATAAACACGTTTTTCACAGGTTGATTGTGTACATCCTGAGAATTTAACACAACGTGTCTGTAAATAATGTTGGATAGCATCATGTGACACTGTGATCTCAGCTGAATAAACAAAATGTGTCTGAAATCACAAACTTATGCGCTTCTCTACATCAGTATTAAGAACACACACTAGGGTTTTTTTTATTACAGTTTCTGAATTTTAAAAACATCTTAAATTTTTTGCTTAAGCAGCATTCATTTCTATATCTATATAGGTTTTCTATATCAGTAAATATTTATTAAGCATTGTGAGGGTTTTTCATTTAAGACACGGACAACAACCATGCACACGGCAGAAGGTTTTAAAGAGTAACTGAGCTCATGTAGCAGACATGGCTATTAATCCTCCAAATGTAAATAAGATACGTATGTGTGTAAATGAATAATGGCACTCGTGCAGGTGAATCTGGCCACACCTACTGCGTCTCATCATTCAGGATTAAAACGCAGTTGAGGACACTTGTGTGAGTAGCATGTGCTGAAGTCTACATCTGTTCAGTGTCGAACGATACAGTCATTTATCGAAGAGCATTTAGTAAAAGCATACCTGAAAGTGCTTTGTGTGTCCAGGTGTAGCCGACACAGAGACTTTTTTATCTCTAAAGATGGTGTTGATGGTGGAGCTTTTGCCAACGTTAGGATAACCCACCTTAAATAGAAAGAAGATCATGTTAGGCTGATGAAATAAAGGCTGCATGTGTGTGTGTATAAATTCACCTACAAATTCAATCTCACCAGTCCAACTGTGAGTTGTCCCTCCTTACACTTGGGTCCAGAATGTGCAGATTTAAACATTTCGAGCAGCTCGTCTTTGCGCAGCAGACGGCTCGAGTTATAAAAAGAAGCACAGTCTGAAGATGCTCTGCACTTCTCTTTCTCCTCTTCGTCTCCTGATGCCTCCGAGCAGGTTTGCCAGTCTGCCTCTGAAGTACAGTCCTCAAAACTCGCTGTTGTGTCGTCATCATCATCATCTTCTTTCTCTTGACTCCTCTCCTGCGAGACCTCAGGCCCACTGGGGTGAAATGATGTCTCCTCTGTGGCTTTCTTACATTCTGTATCACTGAGCTCCTCAAGGTCAGCCAGATCTTCTCCCTTTAAAGTTGAACAGAAAATATATCTGTCAGATTGATTGACTGTGAGCACTTGCAGTTCTCTACCCAAGTCTTTATAATGTAGATTCCAGCAAGTTGCATCCAAACACAATCAATTTAATTGAGAAACATCAACATCTGTTCTGTAAAAATGCTTTTCTACACAGTGAGGGGGAAAAAGTAATCAGATACCACAAATGACCAAAATGAGTACGTTACTGCAAAGCCACTCTTGGCTTTGATTACAGCTTTGAGACGCCTACAGTAAAAAGTAATTAGGTTCTTGCAGCACTGTGGTCCTCTCAGCAAATTCAGTTTCAAATGCTAAAGAAATTATGAGTGTCCCTCTGATGGACCGCTAATGGTCTAATTTTAAAATTCTCAATAAATACAGTCAGAAGCTTGATGAGGCCATGCACGCTCCTTCACGTCTTTTTTGGAAACCAGTTTTGAATCATTTTGTCTGAGGAGATTAAATTCTCCTCTAATGAGTCCTGCTGCATTGATCTCCAGTATCGTCTAGAGAAAAGCTGCTCAATGATGAGGTGATGTTCCCACCACCGTGCTTCACTGTGGGCATGGTGGTTTTGTGATCATACACGCCTTCTGTTTCCAAACATGACAAGTTGAATTACTGCCAAATAGTTTTATTTTCGTTTCGTCTGAACAGAATATATTTTCACCTTTCAGATTTCTATGCTTCTTTTTTGTAGCAGTGACGATTTATGTGAGATGTAGGAATGGGGGATGATTGTAATACAGTTCACTGCTTACTGTGCTCTGTATCACTGCTGCTTTCACATCTTCCTACAACTCTTTTCAGGTGACTGTTGGCTTCTCTCTTACCTTCCTTATCGTTAATCTGAGAGCTTATTGTGAATTCTTATACGGCTCAATAGTCTGGGGAATATTATTTGCGGTTCCACGAACTTTTCACCTGCATTTTATCGATGCAGTTCTACTTATAGGGACGTTTAAGAACCTTGCTTTGGCTGTGTGGACTTTTCATTAGCCATTTGTTGAAATGTTCGATCTACTCTTTATGAAATCTTACCCTTCATTTTGACATCTTTTATAAGGACACTATGTGCAATGTGGGCAAAAACATTTATAGAAATTCGTACATTGTTATAACCTAAACACACAAATATTTAACACTTTGTCCAACGTCTTGTTTGTCCATGAACAATACAAACTATACAGCATAAGAATGCTTATTTTACCCTTGCTGTATACATGTAATGAAGTTCTGACCTTTTCTACAGCGTCCAGCCGCTGTGCCTCGGCCAGCGCAGACCAGAATACCGCTCTGACGCCTTCTTTCTGAAAATGCTCGGCCCAGGCACGACGCTGCTCTCGGGTAAGCAGATCTGCTTTGTTCAACAGCAGCATGTTCACCTTGTGACTGGAGACCTCTTGTACATATTTCTCCTGATGGACGATTAAGACAATAGTGTGTTGCAGTAAACAGAGGCAGAATATCCAGGATCGATTCTAATAAAACGAAAACCCGTTTACGTACAAGATCTGGACAGCGGAACAGCAACGGGTTTCTGGCGTCAACAATTTGAACCACGACATCACTAGAGAGAAAATATTACCGTATAATTACAAAATTGATTCAAAAGAGCATTTATACATGTATCCACAGGTGGAAATAAAATATAGTTGAGACCGCTTTTAACTAAAGTACCTTCTCTCGAGAACTCTCCAAAGCTGCCTCCAAAAATCCAGGTTCCTCTCAAAAGGGGTAAGAATCAGCTTCTGCTCCTCCTCCAGCCTGATACAGGAAAAAGAAGCAAATAATTAAAATAGTTATGTACAAACAACCGGACAGACACATTAAAGCCCAAGAAAGAAGTGATGAATAGCTGACTCAGAAATTTGCTCCTTCACCTTGCCAGCTCTCGCCTCCACGACAGGAAGCTGTCTCTCTCGGCTTGCTGGAGGAGCTCGGGGCTTGTGTTCTCATCCCAGTGCGGTCTGAAAGAAAAGATGAGACATTATGACAAAAGATTTTCAAAAAGGAATGAGAACAACTCACAGCTCTAATTCAGCAGAAGGCCTGAAATGGCAAATTACCCATAATTCCCCATTTTGTCAATTCTCCTACTGGAACACATAGTACAAATCAGGCATTTTTGTATTTTTCAACATATTCAGTCATTGGCTAGTCAAAAGAACTATAATTGAGTGACTTCCTGTCAGAAAGAACTCATAGAACTCAAAGCCGATGTCTTGGACAGGGACTCGTTCCCCACTGACAAGCCTAGGGCTTCCTGCTGCTAATTTGTACGACAGAACAAATAACCCCCGAGGCACGGGGAGAACATGCAAACTCCACACACACGGCGGAGGCGGGAATCGAACCCCCAACCCTGGGGGTGTGAGGCAAACGTGCTAACCACCAAGCCACCGTGCCCCCCACAGGATAAAATTTTCAATAAAATTCCAGTTAAAACAGAATTTACTATACAAGTGGAAAAGTGAATAAAAATATATGAATAAATATATGTGAATGCAGATGAGTGGCAGAAACTTATAACTATTAGGAATAAAGTGCAGATGTTTGCAACTGTAGTGCAATATGCGAGGTGCAAAAAAAAAAACCCGGAAAAGGTCATCCAGTGACCTTGGGCTTGTTTGGATCCCTTTTAAAATAATCAGATGAACTACTGCTTACATTCATATAAACTATAAACTATAAACATTTAGCTTCTTGTTCTTGATGTATCAAGCTAACGAGATGACGCATAAACGTAGCACCTTCTGCACTCAGTGACGGAGCCATAAAAACATCCTGGTGTTGCATTTCATATTGTAGTAGTGTGGCTCTAATGGCTACCACTAATGTTTTGGGAAATTCAATTTTTCCTGCAGTTGTACAATGTTTGAAATTTGGACAACCAACATTAAAAAAAGCATTCACAATATGTTTGCGCAAAGGTTTTGAAATGTTATGTCGTCATAAAACATTTATTGATGGGAGTCCATTGTAAGAGTTTCCTCAGTACAGGAAGTAATGTCAAAGTTCTTGGATAAGTTTCTGTAACTTTTCTAGGTTTCTATGACTGCAAATGAAGTGTGTTTATTCAACTTAATGTTTCACTTCAGCTTCACTCTACACTGCGTTGAATTTTAATGACATTCAGTCAAACAATCTACAATAATAAAAGGTTAAATGAATTCGGTAATACTTCTCCAAAAGCAGGGCTTACAGACATATCACCTTCGTGGGATGCGGAGAAACTGTCTGTTGTCTTCGTGAAGTTTTTTCAGTCTCTTGGATTCTTCAGCGGTCAGAAGGCCGCTCCTGGATTCAGCTGGAACCCATTTGATGTTCAGCTTTTCTGAAAGATTACAGCACGCTTTAGTAAGATGACATACTTTACTATGTCTAGATAACAGATAGGCAGCGCACACGGATCTACCTGCAGTAAACTCTGTTCCTGCGAGTTCAGCTGTGGCCAGAAAATCATCCAAAGAACTCTGCTCCGTTACAGACTGCAAATTCAGACGACCCCAATCGTATCCGTCATTCAGTTCACTGGTGTGGAGCTGGTGGAGAAAAAAACCCCCACATTATATCAGTTGTAGTTATATCATGAACTATAACATTAGTATTACAAAGCAAGGGTGCTGTCCTACTAAACATCTGCACAGCTGTGATTCAGCTGTAATACAACAGTTGAGAGAGAGAGAGAGAGAGAGAGAGAGAGAGAGAGAGAGAGAAACTGTCTTTCTCTCTCATTTGACTGTAATTTTATGCAGTACACACAGACAGTTGGAGAGATGCATACAGTGACCTGTCCCAGTGATGTTTATACTGAATATCATCACTCTTGGAACGTCGTTTTTGTCCAATCAAATTAGTGGACTGTTATATAAACCGACTTTTACCATAGCGTGGTTGATCTGTCGAATCTGATTGGTCAGAAGGTAACCAGTACTATAACCATAACTAGTACACACTATAATGAGTGACGCGACTAACTAGTTGTAGCTAGCTCATTAGCAATAGCAGAGGAGAAGAATGACTAAAGTACGTCCTGTTGCTATCACGTTAGCTTCATACCCATGTGTCGTTTCTTCGGTATCCTCGGGCTGCATTCAGTCTGTCCTTCATTAAAGCTCTTCCTAAACCTGTACCGTCTCCATGGCCCTTCTTCTTCCCCATACTGCCGCGTGTGCAGAGCCCTACTACACTTTCTCAACATACGACGCAAGGCGCCTCATGTGTGCGACAAAATCCCAAATACTCCGTCATTGTACATAAAGTGCACTAAGTAGGGTGCAGGAACTGCTACTTCTAACTGAGTGTAGTGCGCCTATATAGGGAATCACAAGTTATTCAGGACTCAAAGGAAGTTGTGTGGAATGCTCCATGTTGAACTGCAGAGGCTAGATGATTCGTGATTACGAATATGGGCTAACAAAGAAAACTAAAGTAAAGTTTTTGCTACGAGGTCTGTGTGCTTTTTTTTTTTTTTTTTTAAATAGCGTTTCTTTACTTCTAAATATAATTAAATAGAGGATATATCTATTGAAATGGGAGAACAAACTAGAAACAGCCGGTTGGTTGCGTCCAACGTGCCAGTGTTAAAAATGTCGTCTAAAATCGTACTCTATTAAAATGGTTCCGGGTTCACAGAGTTACAGCTGCGGAGCAAAATAAAAACAACATTGATATAAAAGAATATGTTTTTTTAATGTCTAGCTTAGAAACCAAAAATATTTAAAAAACGGACTGTATCTGCAAAGTTTGGTGTATTTAAATAAACCTTCTTCCCTTCTTCCCCCTTGCGTTGAATACTATGTGTTTAAAAATTAAAGTATGTATATGAAAATACAGAATAAACATTACAAAGTTTAAAGTGAAATACTACTTTATTTAATTTTATTATTCTGTATTATAATGCAAAATACTTTAATACTTTATTATTCTGTATTATATTTCTGTAACGCTGCTTTGAGACTATTAATAAGTGTTATTTAATAAGCAATTACATTTCCATAACCAGTTTTGCATTTAGATTTTTAATCAGTAAAATATTCTAGTTACTAAAAGAGAATTTGCTCTGGTAACTGAGGCTGTTCCTAACAAACTTAATATATTCTATATAGCCAAAAGCTTGTGTACACCTGATTGTCATACCCAAATGTGCTTGTTGCACCTCCTATACCAGATTTATTTCCTCTTTACTGTTATAATAAGCTCCAGTCTTCTGGGAAGGTCCAACTAGATGTTGGAGTGTGACTGTGGGGATTTGCGTTCATTCAGCTACAAGAGCATTAGTGAGATCAGACACTGATGTTATGAGTGAGGAGGTCTGGGGCTCAGTCAGTGTTCCAGTTCATCCCAAAGGTGTTCAGTGAGGTTGAGTCAGAGTCAGGGATCTGTGCAGGACACTCAAGCTCTTCCACTCCAACCTTAACACACCATTTCTTCATGGAACAGTGTTTCAGCCTCTTAGTTTCAGTGAAGGGAAATTGTAAAGCTACAGTGTACAGAGACTTTCTAGACAATGTGCGTAAAGCAAGGTTTGTGGAAACTGTTTGGGGAAGAACCATATATGAGTGTGATATGAGGCTGGAATAAGATTGTAATGAGAGGACCACCATTAATCAATAAAAAATACGTTTGGGACACCCATTATCCTATATATCACCCTTTCTCACTTGAGAATAACTGTTACTGTAACCTGATATTTATTTATGGAGTATGGATACACACTTTTTACAAGAGGGGGGAAATGTAAAATAATCAGATTTTGGAGGTGACAGGAAAAAAACCCATGTGTGCATGGGACAGAAATTAACCCTGGATTGAAGTGAGGACCCTGGAACAGTAAGTCAGCAATGATAATAATAATAATAATAATAATAATAATAATAATAATAATAATAATAATAATAATAACTCTTACATCCAAACAGCAATAAAGTGAGCAGAAGAGGAGCGAATTTCTAGTGGGTTGTATTTGCTATGAACATGGATTTGAAAACACAGACAGTTCGTCATAACAAAGTATGGGGTCAGTTTGGACAACAGTTTGGGGATTAGTCTGGGAGTGGATCACTGACACAGCACGTGTGCTGCAAGACTAAAAATACAGCAAGTAGCAACTGTCAAACATTTTCTTAAACTACTGCAAAACGACATCTGCATAAAAAAATCATAGAGATGTTTATCTAGACAGGATATAAATTATCCGGATTTATCAGATGAGCTTGGTGAGTTTGATGAAAAACAGACGGTAATTTCAGCCTGTAAATTTCTGAAAGGAGGATGTGAAACAATATCACAGAGTAAAGTGTGAAATTACCCCAGGACCCCATGTCGATTTAATCCTGTCTGAATAGGGCTCTGCAGTATATAATACAGAGAACAGCCCTCAGGAGAGTTTCTGTGCTACCTTTTATCTCCAGCAGATGGAAGCATTCCCTTGTTATTTTATTATTATTATTATTATTATTATTATTATTATTATTATTATTATTATTATTATTATTATTATTATTATTATTATTATTATTATTATTATTATTATTATTATTATTGTGTTGTTGTTGTTGTTGTTGTTGTTGTTGCAAAAATACATTTCTTATTTGATCACATCCTATATTTAAAGTGTAAAGTTGTTTAAAATGTTTATATGCGTCTACTAAACTGGACCCTGTTTCCCAAAATCACTGTAAAATAAAAACCATCTTAAGATCTGATGTGATGCTTTACATTTTAATAGTGCTCTTTGTAGTGCTTGATAAATCCTATCAAGTCTTGTGTTACATTATACTAAACATAGACTATATTTTCACCAGCAAAATCATTGCAGCTAGCCAGCACAGAGGGGGGCGTTGAATTTATTTTGAATAATCTGATATTTACAAGGAAGGGAAAACAAAGATGCAGAAAATCCATGACGTAAAACAAAACCATGTCATATATGTAACAGGTGCCTCTCAGTGTCATTTCTGGTTCGTTCCAGTGTGGACGCTCTAGACACCACGGCCCCCCCCCCGAGACTCGGAGTTGGTTCAGTCCAGTGTATAATTACAGGCGTCTGGACTATTGCAGTTAGCTGACGGCTCTTTACTATGCTGCGGGAGGGACAGCTGATAAGAACTTCTCCTGATATGCTAAGGAAGTGAGTGCTAGGACACTTTAGTCATGTAACGGGTTGTAACTTTTAAACGCAGACACTGTTTGTAGTTGGCGTTTAGACGCAATAGGACTGTACTTTTTGGTGTAGCTTTGACCACCCTGTGCACATCCCTACTATAATGTTGCCTTGGAAGAAGAACAAGTTTGACCTAATAGAGGAAGACAAGCAGTCCAAGCACAAGGGCTACGCAGTGAGTCTGAACTACTCCGCACTCACCACGCTGGCCAAGGCGTGCCCGGAGAGCGCGCTGAACCGGGTCGGCAGCATGTTCAAGTCCAAGAGGAAAAAGGTGAAAATCACGAGCGAGGACCCAACGTACACGGTGCTGTATTTGGGCAACGCCACCACCATCCAGTCGAAGGGTGACGGGTGCACGGACGTGGCCGTGAGCAAAATTTGGAACAAGAGCGAAATGGGCAAGTGTGGCACGAAGATGCGGCTGACGGTGAGCTCACACGGCGTGCGCATGGTGCACATGGACGATCAAGCGCGCAGACCCGGACACCTTTATTTACTGCACCGGATCACATACTGCGTTGCTGATCCACGCCTGCCCAGGATCTTCGCCTGGATCTACCGACACGAGATGAAGCACAAGGCGGTGATGTTGCGCTGTCATGCCGTGCTCGTGTCCCGCCCGGAGAAGGCGAAAGCCATGGCGCTGCTTTTGTACCAGACTTCAGCCACGGCGTTGGCCGAGTTCAAGAGGCTCAAACGTCGCGACGACGCACGGCACCAGCAGCAGCAGCTGATTGGCGACCAGACCATCCCACTTGTGCCACTACGCAAGCTGCTGAACGGCCAGTGCTGCTACAAGCCTCCGGTGGAGCGCAGCAGGAGCGCGCCCAAGCTCGGCTCCATCACCGAGGACTTGCTCGGCGAGGAAGCCGAAGAAAAAGCCACACAGTTTGAATGTGAGGACGTGCTTGACACGGACGAGGAGCGCACAGGCACCGATAAACCCGGGCTGTGCCAGCTCATTAACGATTTGGGGGAAATGGGCATCGGGAACGACGTGCGGACTCTAAAAGCGGACCTCAGAGTGACCAGACTGCTGTCTGGAGAGAGCACAAGCAGCGAGTCGTCTATAGAGAACAGTCACGATCCTGTCGTCGTGTCTAACGATGCCGACGAGCGCAAAACACCAGAAGTCGGCTGAACTCTGAGAGGAAATGTCTTCGTCCAGTTTTACGACTGTTCGGTTGTTCGCCTGTAGATGTTTGTGCCACTGTTATCCGTTTCACTTGAAAGAGCGCTAGTGCGCTTAGAGGTTTGTGACTCCGACTTTGGACTGCATGAAGAAGCCATGTTTCCATCCAAGGGTTTTGTATGGGTTAGATGGGTTGCAAAGTTTTGACAGAAAGAGAAAATATAAAATCCAGGGGGGAAATAAAAATATAAAAAATATTAATTGTGGAATTATTCCATTAAAAAAATGTAGCAAATAAATGCATAATAAAATAGCAAGTGTATTTTTTTTTCTTTACAATGGTTTAAGAATACTGCAGATAAAACAAATATGAATGGAAATCCTCATTATAAAGCCCTTGATAATTCTCACAGGTTTAACCTGGTCTGAACAGGATGTGTGGAAAGGATGTGTCTCTTTCTGGATTTCTGTTATCTGAAACGAAATGAGATTAGTGGTTACTTGATTTAACCACTCTGTATGTAGTTCAAGCAGTGAAGGGTTACAGAAGTAAAGCACAAGCAAGTACCTGACATGTTTGTTTGATAAAAAATGGTGTATTTCTTTTGGTTTTTGTGGCGGTTCAATTAGTGGCTCAAGTTTAATTCAGTGTCTGGGTGGAAACCTGGCTGTAGGGAGAATGAACCAAGGTGCAGTCAACCTCGAGCCTAGCTGGGACAAGGAGTAATGCGCAATAAAATGCTCTTCTCTCTCTCTCTCTCTCGCTCTCTCTCGCCTGTCACATGAAAAGTTTTACATTCAAGAGAGTTTACGCAAGGAAATGTTTCTCTGTTAAACAACAGCCCTAAAATATGTACACGTTCCTTTAAGGACTCCCTTCAACTACCCAATTAATGCTAGCTATGTTCAGGACATTACATTTTCTGTTCCTTATTTTGCACTGTTGTGTATCAACTTCGTTATGTTAATGATAATGTATACAACATTGTTTCCTTTAAAATGTTCTTATACATAAAAAAAACTGGTATTATCTTTGCTGTGCAAAAGAGAAAAAGAAAATCTAATGTATTGAGATGTAAATATTCATAATGTGTATTATTTTCAAAGAAGTTCATGTTCATTGTTTTTGTGTATCTTGGAAAATGACCACAAATAAAAAATAAAGACAGAACAGCCTTGTGATTATTCACTTGAATATGCCAGTCAATAAGCAGGAGGTATTTACCGAATGGAGGATACAGAGGTGGCCATGATTTCTCAGTGTGGAATGCAGATTGTTTAGTTTTGTTACTTCGCATTCTCTGTGTCGCTTAGGGATAGATGAACAAAACAGGACTAACCAAACCGAATTCACATAGTGATCGGTCTCCATGCCCATTACTGCAAATTACAATTAAAATAGTTTGTTTTTCACTTGAAATATTTAGTCTCTGGTCTTCATAGCTGGTCTGTTTGCCTGGCTGCTTCACAGAGAGATGAGCCTCAAAAAGCAGTTGGGAAAGTGACATGGATGTGAACATTAACGTTCCAGGCAGAGCTATTGCCATCCTGCTACAGTGGCACTTTAAAACCCATACACCTGAGGAGTTTATAAAACAGCCTGCAAAAACGTGTGCCTGTAAGTTTTTAACCACTTCTTCATGACATCAAGAAATGAGATGCGGTCATGTTCGGTCTGTGACTCCATCTGAAACTAGGCGAAAGATCATCATGAGAGATGTGCTTGCACATATGCTGTGTAACTGCTGAGTGTGTAGCACCA
The DNA here is from genome assembly GCA_033459395.1 of Hemibagrus guttatus. NCBI lineage: Eukaryota > Metazoa > Chordata > Actinopteri > Siluriformes > Bagridae > Hemibagrus > Hemibagrus guttatus. Next base: position 5,143,897 of record JAUCMX010000010.1, on the reverse strand, counting down.
GTTTGCACCACTTGTCAGCTCTCAAACAGATGTTTGAAGGCAGACAATTGATACATCTCCTGTTTTAGACATTCTATAATAATAATAATTTGGTTTTTAAGCAGCTGAACGACCAAATGGGCAGTAATACTAACACTTCCAGCCAGGTACAATACACAAATTGGCAGATGCTCTTATCCAGAGCACCTTACATTTTATACAACTGAGCAATTGTGGGTAAAGGGCCTTGCTTAGGGGCCCAGCAACAGCAGCTTGGTGGAGCTGGGAGTCAAACTCACAACCTTCTGAGCAGAAAGACACCTTAACCACAAAGCTACCACATCCGCTATACACAATATTGCACGATACACACGACTCTGAAGCCTGATGCTCTAACAATAAAAGGCTTTTCACACTGTGCTTAACCCTGAGTTATGGTCATTTCTAAACCTCACTTTTAACCCTAGGTAGAGGAGCATTTCACATGTCATTAGAAGCAGGGTTAGCATGGCATTTTACCCCAGGTTATGAAACCATGCTCTGAAGTAGCGTTAACGCCACATTGTGGTGACAAAAGTGAACAAATGAAAACAGTAGTTAAAAACTTTTATACATTTCATGTTTTCTTTCTGTCTTTTGTTTCTTTTTTGCCTTCTGCGAAATAGTGATATGAGACAAGCCATTATTTAAAGTGGTTGGCATGCTGCATTTATTTGTTGATTTGGTTGCAAATATGCAAATAAGAAGAAGGTTAAGCCAGGGTTTAGTAATTAAGAGCCAGGATTAATTGGATTGATGCCAAACAGTCTACAGCGCATGTGTTTGGACTGTGGGAGGTAACCAGAGTACCCAGAGGAAACCCCCAAAGCACAAGGAGGAGTCAGGAACTGAACCCCAACACTGGAGATTTGAGGCAAACGTGCTGCCCTCCTAAATATGAAGTATATAAATTATAAATTAATAAATAACTTGCAAGTGATGACATGACAGTACATGCTAATGCTAATTATAGTCAAACTAATAGATCCTGAGGTGAAGTTTTGTGTACATGTGTGGGAATGGGGTTGGGTTTAAGTTTACTGAACAGAAGGTCAGAGTTCAAGCACCAGCATGGCCAAGCTGTCCCTGTTGTGCCTTTAAGCAAGGACCTTAACCCTCTCAGCCCCAGGATCACCATATCAGGGCTGACTTTGTGCTTTGACCCCAACTTCCTAACAAGCTAGAATTATGCAAAGAAAAGAATAAAGACTTCTTCTTTTAAGTAGATAAGTCTGCAATGTTTACTGAGCTTATAGCAGTTCTGTCTTTAGATCAGTTCATATACAAAACCAGTACTTGGTTAAATCTAATTCTGAGCGTATTAATCACAGTTTTGGGAAGGAAATCATCAACAGTTTCCTACCTTGTTGCTAGGCTACTCTCTATCACCCACTGTCGTTGCTGTGCTACAATTTCAGTCTAAAATTTTGCTTAGGAAAGTTTGAAGGTCACTACAGTAGACAGCACCAACAACCTCTCAGGCCTGAAACTGAAAATGTGCCTCTCATGGAGGCCTCCTTTTTTTTTTTAACGTGCTGAAAAATAAATTATTACAACCCACAAATCATCCCTTACAAGGCCACTTGATCACAACACTAATCTTAATCTAATTCAGATTATTCTTGCCTAATGCACCTTTAACCAAACACAGAAAACCTAAAACTGGGATTGATTGTCTTTACAAAATGAGACCTCTGCACATGAGAGTTTTACCTAAAAAAGATGAATGTAGCTGTTACAGTTATCAGGAGGTCCTTGTACTGCAGTTTTTTAAAGTGCTGCAGATATTTATTTCCATTTCCTAAATGCATGCCTTGCGATAAATTTGAACTCTCTATGGTGGCTCTAATTGGTAGTTTGCCTCCCACAGCAGGAAGCTAGAAAACAATTATATTAAAGCCATATTAGTAATCATTAGAAGTATTAAAACAGTTTATTGAGTGAAATGAACTCCCAGTTGTAATGTTACTATCACAGCAGCGCATATGAGTCAACACTTACCATGTTAACACTTACAGCTTAGCGCTCCCGGGGAACCGATTAGGCTGCAGGTTTTAATGCAAAACAAAGACAGTGCATGCTTCAATAATGCAGATGAGTAACATATCTCAGATGCAGGGACATGTTTACTAGATCTCTCTTCCAGACCTAGTATATGTTTCTGTCAGACGCTGCAGATCATCCATGTTGCTACATCCTGAAATCTTACAAATGTGGTACACCTTCCTCTTGGAAAAACTCTCTTGACTGAAACAAGATCCTCCCTGATGAGATTCTATACCTGTTTTTAACTCGCATGTTTTTTGCGGACACAAAGGAGGACAATAAATCACTCATAAACGGATATCTCCAGCATCCTCAGTGCTACATATCGTAAGATAGCTAACTCTGTTTGTTTTTTTCCAAGACATTCATTAGTTTTTGGGCACCAGTTTATCCTGGTTTGGGCCACAATGTATGGATCAGTGGAGTACTGTGGCTTAGTGGGCATTTGAATTCTGCCTCTGCCCTCTTTGTGTGTGTGTGTGTGTGTGTGTGTGTGTGTGTGTGTGTGTGTGTGTGTGTGGGGTGGTGTTTGCATTTATCTCCCAGTGCTTTGGGAGTTTCCTTCAGGTACTCCAGTTTCCTCCCTGAGTCCAAAAACATAATTACACCCTTATGTGTGTAATTGTGCCCTGTGATGGGTTGCCACTCTGTCCAGAGTGTCCCTTGCTTTGTTCCCCGAATCCCCTGGGAAAGACACCAGGTTTCCTGCGACCCTGTGTAGGATAAGTGGAACAGAAAATGGATGAATCTTTCATTTTCCTCACTAGCAGATGACTCCAGTTCATTCACAGCTGCTTTACTGGAAGCTTATTATAGAAATGGCTTGACTGAAATGAGGTGACCTCTAGTATTTAAAATGAAAAAGCAGATGAGCATGAAAAAAATTAATGTGTCATAAAAAGGACATAGCACACAGTGCTATGAAAAGATCATAGAAAAGATCGGAAAAGAGCTGAGCGGACAGTACTCAAATGTATGCTTCTTTGTTTTGCTAGGTCATTTGGGAACACTTAAACAGTACAGTCATTTCATGAGTGAGGTCACGAATAAGACTAAAACATCTGCCTGTGGGTGTGAACCTCAAGCACAAACAACACTAACCCGGACCTCGTCTCTCCCTGAACATCCTGTGCTCTGCTGGCACCGTGAATGAATCTCAGTCAGGAACATCGTCCTTAATTAGCAAACACTGATGACTTGTTAAGTGCTGGGGGACCCCATGGAGCATGCGTCTCATTTCTCAGTATTTTTGACACAAAAGCCTCCCCCTGGAGAGTAATAGAGTTCAGCAGAGTTATTTCGGTTCTTTCCGTTTGCACGGATAATAATAACACGAAAGCAGGAAAAGTCAGCAGACAGACTACAGTCTCGCAAACTCAGATTGGGAGATTTCATGGAATGCGCTTGTCTCTGATGGCTTGTTTTTTTGTTGTCTCACAGCAAGCATTCACACTTCCTGTGATGTGCCACATGCAACAAAGACATCCGCTCAGTCCTGCTTATAACAGAGGGGCTGCTTAAGGGGCTGTTGTTTGAGTATGGGTGGATAATACATTCGGAAAATCTTCCAAACTTCAAAATGCTAATGGAAAATCAGACTGTGAACGCTTCTAAAATGATTAAACAAGTGGAGTGGATAGAAAGTTTTGTCATCTTTCACAAGGTAATAAAGAAACCAGACATATGGGGTGTGAAAGATAGATGAGAAAAATAGATTAAAAACTATTGATTATTAGAAATTAGTTATTATTAAGCAGTTCTTGCTAGTTATTTTTTTCAAAGCCAATTTAAAAGATATGATCATAATTATTAACCAGACCATAAAGCTTTGACGGCTTTGATCAAACTTGCCATAACAACAGCAGCCCTATAACTGAAGCTGCGGTTCATTGTGTTCCTTAAAGATACTTTAATGAGGCTGACAAACATATAGCACACTGTAATTATTTTCATCAATTCACATCAAACCCTGTAGTAGTAGTAGTTGCTTTCAGCTGCTCCCTGTTCGGGGTCGCCACAGTGGACCAACTGGTCCGCACAACAACTTGGCAAATGTTTTATGCCGGATGCCCTTCCTGACTCAACCCTCCCATTTTTCCCGGTTTGGGACTGGCACTGCACCCAGTGGCTGGGGTTGAGGCATTGGCTGTGAATCGAACCCAGGCCTTTCGCATGATAGGTGAGAAACCTACCACTGAGCCCCCAATTCACATCAAACCCTATACTTCCATAATGCTTAACATTTATTCTATTCAAGTCAATTTTATTTGTATAACACTTTTAACAGTGTGCATCGTCTCAAAGAAGCTTTACAGAAATATACAAATTCAGAATACAAATGACAAATTTTAAAATTAAATGTATATTTATCCTTAAACAGCAAGTCTGAGGCAATGGTGGCAAGGAAAAACTCCCTGAGATGATATGAGGAAGAAACCTTCAGACTCAAGAGTGATCCTTCCTCATCTGGGTGACACCGGAGAGCGTGATTATAAATAAAATCCTTTCTACAACTGTATGTAATCAAGTTGGGTTGTGTAAGCAGGAGCAACATATAAATCAGCATAGTTCATTATAGATTTAATACAGCGCAAAACCGACCGCTGCTACAGCAGGTTAAACTCGGTGCCATAGTTTCCAAATGGTTTTATCCAAAGCTGTCCTGTTGGTTTCAAGGCTGTCTGGGCGAGCTATCCCGAGCAGCAGTGAGCACCACCAAGTGACAAGACTATGATTATAGTCTATCTATGATTCCTATCCAATGAAGACTATCTATGATTCCTTTCTGCATCATGATGCACCCTTTTGAGGGTGGATTTGGGGAACTCCCATCTTTGTTTGATGTTATTTGTATGTAGGCAGTCGGTTCGAGTGCTCAGTGAGTGAAACTAGGTGTAAGGACCACACACACAGGAAAAGTCCAGTATTCTTCATTGTTCTTCTTAAAATCAGAAACCACATCGATGTCATCTGGGGATGTCCCGTTAAACAATAAAACTTTGTTTATGACCTTACATGCTAAAATTACATGCCCTACATTACTGTTTTATCTAGCCCCAAACAATTGTGCAGCTCCTACAGAAAAATTAAGGGCTTTAACTCATGAGTCATGAGCATAAAATAAGCTGAGCTCATGCATGAGTTAGATATATGATTTGAGCAAGGTTATATTTTGTTTAGGTTTTATATAATTATGTTGCAAGAAACGAATAATTTTTTATTTAATTAAAATTTTTTATTTAAAAAATATAATAATTTAATAGTCAAATTGTTTTCTGAGTTTGAGGCAATGTTCAACTCAATTGGTTGAACAGAAAAGTACAGCTGAGTGAATTTAAAAGGTGATCAATACATTTACTCTGCATGCACAATATTGATTTGTTTACCTGCACAGAGAGAGCTGACATCCACACAGGCTGCAATTTGATTAAAAAAACCCCACTTTGGAGAGCGACTGTGTTTCTTACTGAGTTCAGACTATGACGCTTGACAAATGATTCCCGAGTGAATTTTCTTCCTCTCAGCTTCTATTAAGGCGCACAGGTTATTAGTAGCCCTGCATTGTCTGATTCTTTTGTTTGTAGCAAAGGGTGTTAATGACTATATCTCTCTTGTGCACAAGCCAGGGACGAGTGCAGAGCCACACAGGAAGTGTGGACTTGGGCTGCTTCTTTAAAATCTACACAGGACACACAAAATGCTGCACACAAAAAAACTGCACACAATTGTACTTTATTTATAAGTCAGACTCTATTCATAGCATCATATTCATATATCAATCACACTGTATCTATATTCATTTATATGTTTTATATATATTTATCTTTCCTACCTGTACAGTTAAATTCAGTCAAAAAAATCACTTCAATCCATTTCATACTATGTATGATTGTGTATCTGCTCAATAGGTTTTAAATTTGAGCTTCCACAACACAGCAATGAAAACGGTTTAACAATATCATGTATATGTCCTGCTAAGACTAATCCTAACCAGGGCAGCAGTAGGGCAGCTCCGGGTTAGTGATGAGAAGGTTGGGAATTCAAGCCTCCAAGCACCATCATGATGCCATTGTTGGGCGCTTCAACTAGGCTGTTACCCCCAGGGGTGTTATATCATGAGGCTGACCCTGTGCAAAATATAGATGTCTTCTTCAAATAAAGGCTTCCTGAATAAGTCCTGAACCCAGAATTATAATGATTTAATAATGCCCTAACAACCACACCATACCGTGCATGATATCACAGTTCTCATTTCTCTAAATGCATCAACTCTAATTACAACGCCATTAAAGAAATAATAAACTTGAGATAATCATGTACGCTCTCTCAGCAAATAATGACGTCCATTCAAACTAAAGAGGATGATAACTCTCCCTGAATTCTCATTATAGATAATACACAACAATTAAACTACCATTGTGTGCTTAATTGAGCTTTAATGGCAATCTTACAGAATCTTGGATATAGACGTAGTCCACGTGCAATTACATTCCTATGAGGTGAACGTCCTGGAGATAAGCTGGATGTGTTGAGAATCTTCAGATAATTGTGTGCCACCAGCTCATCCTCCTAACAGATGGTTCAGTTCACAGCCTCATGTAGCTGAATAAACAGATCAGTGAGAGAAAGAGAGAGAGGTGAGAGAACACATCTCATACCTAATGATTACTGTCTGTCAGCAGCATGCTCATGAAAGATGTTCATATTAAATATTTTAGGAATAAAATTGGACATAGGCATTGGACATTTTTTATTTTTTGCTAAAGACACTGTTCCTATTTCAGATCAATTCAGAATACATAAAAGTATTTAGATGTTAGTCTTCAGGCAAGGATTGCTGGGAGATATTTCATATGTTTTTTTTTTTATTATTAAGATTATTATGAAGATTATTATGTTTATTTCACCTGCCAGTTGAGTAAGACAGATATGTGATGCCTCACTGTTCACTAGGTCCAGCTGCAAAAATTTCAGCCTTTCCAGTATGCTTTATTTTGCACGCACACTGCAACAGAGCCAAAGTCTTCCAACAGCCTACGTGTGGAGAAAAGTTTCCATGTGTGATGACAAAGAAAGAGAATGGCAGTTTTAAAGTGAAATCACCGTCACTTCCTTCCTGTTACTTTTGTTTTAGATCTCCAGCAAGCCTGAAGCCACTAGTCACCCACATAACCCCTTGAAATAAACCTCAGAAAAAGCAGGGGAGTTACTGTTTGCACAAATACAAAAACAAATACAAGGCACAAGACAAGGACAGAGTCAAATCAAATGACATATCATACACAAGGCTTTGGGGAAAGATTTGCTTTCCCAACAAAAAACATTACAAAAAATAATAGACAGCAGATTTGGACTTAAACTTAAAACAACGTTTTGCTTGAAAAATTTAACTGCCCTGAGCAACTATGGTCTGTCAGTCTTCTTCTGAATTAATCTCAGCTTTCTAGGAACACATGCAGTAAGAGCACAGAGCTTATTATAGTCATATAATTGCAGAACCACAAAATTCTAGATTGATGTACATGTGAATCAAAGTTGTGAATCATTAGTGATTTTTAGGGAATTGAAGCTATTCAATTGAAGTTAATTGTTAGTCAATAAAACTTGTGAATCATTAGAGAATCAAAGTTGTGAATCATTAGTCAGTCAAAGTTGTGAATTGTTACAGTATTCCATTGTGAATCGTTAGTGATTTCTTCAGGAATCAAAGTTGTGAATCGTTGGTGAATTATTAGTGAATCATCAGTGAATCGAAGTTGTGAATTGTTAGTCAATCAAACTTGTGACTCGTGACTTTGTCAAAGTTGTGAATCATTAGTGAATCAAGGTTGTGAATAGGTAGTGAATCAAATTGTGAATCATCAGTGAATTGAAGTTGTGAATTGTTAGTCAATCAAATTTGTTAATCATTAGTGAATTGTCAGTGAATCAAAATTGTGACTCGTTACTTTGTCAAACTTGTGAGTCATTAGTGAATCAAGGTTGTGAATAGTTAGTGAATCAAATTTTGAATCATCAGTGAATCAAAGTTGTGAATCGTTAGTGAATTATTAGTGAATCATCACTGAATCAAAGTTGTGAATCATTAGTGATTTCTTCGGGAATCAAAGTTGTGAATCGTTAGTGAATTATTAGTGGATCATCAGTGAATTGAAGTTGTGAATTGTTAGTCAATCAAATTTGTTAATCATTAGTGAATTGTCAGTGAATCAAAATTGTGACTCGTTACTTTGTCAAACTTTTGAGTCGTTAGTGAATGAAGGTTGTGAATAGTTAGTGAATCAAATTGTGAATCATCAGTGAATCAAAGTTGTGAATCATTAGTGAATTATTAGTGAATTATCAGTGAATCAAAGTTGTGAATCATTAGTGATTTCTTCGGGAATCGTTAGTGAATTATTAGTGGATCATCAGTGAATCGAAGTTGTGAATTGTTAGTCAATCAAATTTGTTAATGATTAGTGAATTGTCAGTGAATCAAAATTGTGACTCCTTACTTTGTCAAACTTTTGAGTCGTTAGTGAATGAAGGTTGCGAATAGTTAGTGAATCAAATTGTGCTTTAAATTTACTGCTTGATCTTGGTTAGATCATTTGTTGGAAAACCATCAAGTATCAACAACAGCAACAACAATATAATAGAGTATACAATAATAATAATAATAATAATAATAATAATAATAATAATAATAATAATAATAATAATAATAATAATAATGATAATAATAGTAATAATAATAATAATAATAATGATAATAATAATAATAATAATAATAATAATAATAATAATAATGATAATAATAATAATAATAATAATAATAATAATAATAATAATAATAATAATAATAATAATAAAACACTATTTATGAATGATGTAAGAAATCTTTCACTTGATGTAAATGGACCACATTTACTCATTTCAGCCCACACCTACAGTGTATAATGAATCACTAGCACAGCACTGTTTGACTTCACCTCAATCACTCTATCAGGACCTTCACATAGCTAGAATTCCTGTGTCTTATCTGGGTGGGAGAAACATAGATGCACGACAATTTGGAAGATAATTTAAGGTGGTAACAATTTCAGAAACAATGAATGGCAAAGCAGATTATTTTACAGTGGAGAAGATTTTATTCATGACATATACATTATAGCAAGATGAAATTTTTGCACAGGGTCAGCCATGATACAGCATCTATACCACAGGGTCAGCCATGATACAGCACCCTGGGGTGTATAGGGTTAATGGCCTTGCTAAAGGGTTCAACAGTGGCAGATTAATGGTTTTGGGGCTTGAACGGCTAAACGTCTGATCAGTAACCTTATCCGTTGCATCACCTTTGCCCTTATTCCTGACACTAATACACTGTATTTTGTTGCTGAAATGCACTGAACTGCAACTGCATGAACCTGGCACGTGACAGTGCATACTTCATATATCAGTTATTGCAAAGAACAGACTGAAGTGTTCCACTGAATACAGAATGTAGGTGTGGAGAAGTGAATAACAAGTTTAAAACCTAAATACCATAAGAACAGGTTGAAGAGATCTACTGAGTACAGAATGTAGGTGTGGAGAAGTGAGCAATCAAGTTCAGAACAACATCAACAAGATCAGATAAACCTTTTTTTTTTCTTAGCCACAGCATGAGTTATATTGCAATGTATATATTAAAGCCAGGTACTAAGGATACCACAACCTGATAAGCTTATATATTTTGCTCTTAATAGAACTGAAAGTAATAGAGTAACAGAGTAAATTTCAACAAAATGATTTAAAAAAAAAAAATGCCAGTCAGCCTAGAGTCCATGTCTTTGGAATAAGGGAGGAAAACAGTAAAGACTGGGAGACACACACACACACACACACACACACACACACACACACACACACACACACACACACACACACACACACACACACACACACACACACACACACACACAGAGAGGATGGGGTTAGGAATCGAACCCCCAACCCCGGAGGTGCGAGGCAAACGGCTCTCCTAAGAAAAATGTAATTAAGAAAATTAATTAAGAATAATTAGGAGTCATTTTTGGAAATAAGGTCTGGGGAACGTAATATCTTTGGGGCATCAGTAACCAACAAGATCTACACTTAATTAATATCACAGTGAATAGACAAGCACCGTATCTCTTTCAGCACAGATTATTACACCAACATCAGTGTACTGCAAATTCAGTGATGACGTTTTTCAGTGGTCTATGATTCGGTTTAGAGAGAATTAATATGATTGTTATACAAACATTTCTGAAAGTTGCCTTAATATCTGTAAAGGAAGATCTGTGTGTTGATGTGTGGATAGGTTTGATACAGTCGTATTTAAGTTGTTCTTTTTACTCCAATCTTGCTGAAGTACAACACATCATGGTTTCTAGTGGGAATGGTGTCCCTTTCTCTCATTTCTGTCAGAAATTACACCGGAGTGCAACAAAGGCACAGTGCACTTTAGCTTTTTATGTATCCCACAGTTATTTATTTATTTAATAATTTATTTTTGTGGGTCAAATGGTTTTGTAAAGCCGGGTTGGGAACGATGCTAATACGTTGAGGAAAAAAAGAAAAAAGGAAAAAAGAAAAAAATAACAACATGCTTGAATGATTACTCTGCCATGGTAGGAACCCAGTCTGTGTAGCTCTTTTGACAAAAAGGCAGATGAATCATTGGTGTAAGAAGAAAAAATATTCATGAAGTTCATTATTTTCATTATTCTGCAACAATGCTCCATTTCTCCATGCAGTGGATCAGCAAAAGCAAGCAAAATTGCAGAATCTATTTGTTTGTTTATAATATATTGAAATTCTTTGATATTTTATACTGTACTATGCCAGGTTCTAGAACCACAGCAGTAAATGCTAGGTTTTGAAAGTGGTATGTTGCAGTGAAACGAGTCAATTCAGTTAGCAACAGAGCAGTGACCTTGTCTATGATGCACACAATATTAGTAAAGAGAAACCCACTCATCCGCTCTGTACAGATGGCCTTTCAGAGTTAATCTGCTATTATTACACTGTAAAGTCATGCAGTAATCAGAGGAGTAAAGAAATGACAATTAGGCTGGGGTGTAAAATACCAAGTGTGACTTTTAACAAGTGCTTGACATAGTTGAGAAACTTGGTGCAGCGACTACAAATGGGAGTGAAGACAGAAACAAAGAAGACACACTACTTCTCCTTTGTCTTGTATGATATAATGCACATATAAAATTGATTTTGAATGCTAGTTGCACCACCCACTGATAAATGTTTTTGCTATGGCAACCAGTAGTAGGAACACCTACCGGCGATTTCATAGTACAGCGACTGAAGACCTGCAGCGATAAAACCACTGTATGTATGAACATATGTATGACGTATGAGCTTTAGAGCTTTGTAGATGCTGACGGCTTTTACCTGGCTCCTTACCTCACTTCTTTGCAGAAAGGTAGCATAGTCAATTAAAATAATAATTAAAAACATTTGTGAAACATAATGAGAGCTGTGATAGAGATAGTCTAGTTCAACCCGATTACTGTAGTATGAATCCATCACTCGTGCAGTCATCCATTGTTTTACATGTCGCTGGTGCAGTCTCAACTCTTCAGGCGAGAGAACAGTCTGCTGATTTTTTGGCATTAGAATAGGAGTGAAGGCAGCCAATGAAAGGGCGGAGGGACCGTTCTACTGAGTGCGGGTGAGATCTCTGGCAAAAGCAGCGAAGAGCACATGAACAGCAGAAGGAGCACAGGAGGCTTGGAAGATAAACAAGCGTGAGAGCCTTAAAACAGACAAGTTCTGCATTCTGAATTCATATTCCACATTGCAGCAATATAGTTTCGATGTCCAATCATCTTTCAAATAGCTTATTCTGAATGTTATTGCATCTTAGACAAATCAGTGAAGAGCAAACAATGAGTGAGGCCCATTTTCAGTTGCCTTAAATCCTTTTTAAAAAAAACAAAAAACATTACACATTCCTAAATGTATGCATGTATTAAACTAATTATAGCATCATACCCCTTATATATAAGCATCTAATATTTTCCTTTTTTTGAGGCTTAAAATCAACACTTTAATACCTCATACAGCCCAAAATAACCCAGCCACAGTGCAGCATGTAAACAGGAAACTGAGCAGGAGGTCAGGGGCTCCAGAGACGACCTGAAGGAGAGCGGCGCTTATAACCGTCACTAGCAGTAGCACTGTGCACAGGAAACTGATGCTCTGCTAATCAGAAAGCAAAAAAAAATCTCAGTGTTGCTCAGGCAGGCTGGAATGTCTGTAAAACAATGGGTCGGGAGAATGAGAGTCACAGCTTTTTTTCACAGGTATGTGAGGCATGGAATAGATTAAAGGAAGGTCAAAGGGGAAAACAAAAAGAATTTATTCTGATGAATAACAATTCTGTGGTATTTGGACAACCGGTCGAACTTAACAAGCCACAAGAGAAGAAAACGAAAGCATGCAGTTACAAATGATGCCTTGAATGCAGAGTGACACCCCCCACACACACATATGCACACAAGTGCTTGGTTGTTTACTTTTTTTGCTGGTGAAGATTGTTTAAAGATATCAGAAACAGGAATTTGTGCTGAAACATGAGTGCATTAATCAACAGCAGACATGGATTTTCAGCCTGATTTTGAAACCGCTATCCTGTGGAAGTTTATTCCCGTAAGCACCAGTGAAGAAATGTTTCAGTTTTTGTCTTCTTTGCGTCTTGAATGGCGACAGAAGCAAACCAAGCCATATTTGTGGCTAGAGGAACAACATGGGATTTGGCAGTTGGTGGGAGGAGGCTGGCTCATTTTTTATCTTTGCAAGCAAGCAGAATGGTTTTAATTAGAGTATAAACATACAGTACAAACCTTGAAGGAAACCTAAGAGTGACAATTGGTACACTGTTGCACTGATGATTTTTGATTAAAGACGTCACATGGCTGCATTTTAGATTAGCAGTGGTCATTCTGATGGTATGCAGGAAAATTCCAAATGACTGGGAATCATTACTGAGGTCAAATCAACAACCCAGCTTTATTTAGTTAATTTCCTGGTATAATAAGAATAAAATGTTACATTTATCTTACATTAAAAAAAAATCACTGGGAATCTGGGATATAAATGAAATTATTACATACAGCCAGGATAAAGACAATCAATCTTAACTTTCACAACTTTACACATTTCTATTGGTCAGTTAGGGCATCTAATTAATCTGAAAACAATCAGAGGCAGAATGATCTCACTTTTAATTCTCTATATCGGAGTTCTAGTGTGCCAAAAGTTTACACCAGTTTACACAGTTGTCTCTTTAAACAGTCAGAAATTAATGGAATGACATTTTGAAGCCTCTAATTGGCCAATGGAGATAATTAAGTGTTAATTTACACCTCACCTGTGGTTGTAAAATGGCATACCGTAGGAACCATTAAAGTATTATGAGAAGCTTGTGGAAAGCTACCCGAGGTTACCCATTTAAAAGGCCGCTACAAAATACTAACAAAGCATAAACTTTTGACAGACTGAAAATCTGTAATTATAAATAAAACCTGAAATAGGTCTGTCTGTTTAATCTTCTTCTTCTTTCGGCTTTTCCCTTCAGGGGTCGCCACAGCGAATCATCTCTCTCCACCTATCCCTATCTCCTGCATCCTCAACCCTTACACCCACTAGCTTCATATCCTCATTAATTCCATCCATATACCTCCTCTTTGGCCTTCCTCTTTGCCTCCTGCCTGGCAGCTCCATGTCCAACATTCTCCTACCAATATACTCACTCTCCCTCCTCTGAACATGTCCAAACCATCTTAATCTGGCCTCCCTAACTTTGTCCCCCAAACATCCAACATGAGCTGTCCCTCTGATGTACTCGTTCCTAATCCTGTCCAATCTTGTCACTCCCAAAGAGAACCTCAACATCTTCAGCTCTGCTACCTCTAGCTCTGCCTCCTGTCTCTTCCTCAGTGACACTGTCTCTAAACCATACAGCAGGCCGGTCTCACCACTGTCCTGTACACCTTCCCCTCGATTCTTGCTGATATTTTCCTATCACACAGAACTCCCGACACCTTTCTCCACCCATTCCAACCTGCCTGCACTCGCTTCTTTACCTCTTTCCCACACTCTCCATTACTCTGGACTGTTGACCCCAAGTACTTAAGAATCCTTTAAGAATATGTCTTTATTCTGTGTGTAAACATCTGGTCTCAACTATATAGAAGTTGACATTATATATTATTATATTATATAGCTTTAACTATTATAATTTGATAAGTGCTAGGTGATAAAGAAAGAAGCATGAAATTTCAATGTGTCAAAAGTACAATATGTTACAGGTTTCCACACCCTTTCACACACCCACACTCTAGTCATCGATGCGTGACTACACACTCCCAGCTTTCTTCATTTTTTAAGATTATTCTCACATAACAAAGGAATAAGGTACCTGCCTAACCGACCTAACAGCACTGAAGCAAATTAAGCAAGAAAACTTTACGAATCCTTGTGAATGCACACACACACACACACACACACTTTAATATTCCTTGTGGTGGAAATTGAGTTATTGTTCTAGATTGAATAGAGTGACTGTTGCTCCATGTGCGAAGGAAGCAAGAGTGAGATATGGTCCTGCTCTGAAATACTGAAACAGCAAAAGCTAAGTAGGAAAATCCACATTTAGGTCTTTAATAGGTTTAATCTCTCGCAATTGCTTGTAAAAGTGCACCATTATTTGCATTTCTACATTATTGGCACTGTTCTTATGATACAGAAAACTAAAAGACTACATGACCTTAAGATTTGCTTAGTGATTGATGGCTACAAACTTAGAATGGATGAATTAAAAGAACACATCTATCTTGAGCCTTGCATTAAAGTCTTGGCTACAAGAGCAGAACTACTTCAGCACTGTCACTTGGGGTACCTTGTAAAATAAAATAAAATTCAGTTTTTAGCTTCCATGTGAATGATGACCTTCATATCAGCTGTTTCATGGTGAAGAAAAGAAGATACAGAAACCTTTTGTCTGAAAAGTTACAAAGGTTAAGGTTAGGGTCATAAATAATTCAATAGGGTCATAATCGCAACTTAAACGTTAATTAAAACTTCATGCAGAAGAAATTAAACAAAAGACTAGATCCAGGTATAGTTGCTACTGCTGGTCCCTTGACCAAGGCCAAGAGAAAATTAGATAAATGTACTGTATGTCGCCCTGGATAAGGGCATCTCCCAAATGCTGTAAATGTAAACGTAAACGTAAAAGATCAATCTTGCTTGTTTTAATTTGTATTGGGTTAAAAAGGTTAAGGTTGAGCATGGTGTAGGTTAGCATTCATGCAATTTTTTTTATGATTTCTTTCGTATGCACCACACTGACCTCATTCATTCAAATTCGGGTAAATATTTCATGAGACCGTGTTCTATTCAGTGTCACTGTTAGCAGTTAATAGTGACAGAGAAAGGCGATGAAGGAGTCTGTGAAGCTATGGATGATCTAAATAGAAATATGGCAGGCAGTTGGATTGTCTGTGGCAGCTGCTGCTAGAACAAGCCTAGACATGTTAGGATACAGGATTATGTGCTAGTCTTACATTTTTACTGCCTCAGCAGAAACTGGGATGAATCAACATTACTCATGCATAAGAGAGCAGGAGACCGTCTGGTGAATTTACGCCAAATAGTATTTACTTCCACGAAACAGTCATTTATACCCCAGCTATCAGGTACACATAGTCAATCTAACAATCAGAGATTCAGTATTTAGAGTCTGTGTTATGTATTTTACTGAATTTCAGCTGATCAATTTGTTACTTTAACATTTCATCTGTCTATGGACTATGGAGCCTGTTTTCATAACCATAGCATAAACACAAAAAGAAGTTATAAATTCTGCCTTGTCATGTCAGGGTGTGGCAAACATACTGTACCTTTTCTATTTTTGTGATCACTGGCTTAAAAGGGATCTGGCAAGGAGCTATGTAATTGTAAGAAGTGGTTAGGCTGGAACGAATCAAGAGCTGACGCTATACTTACTTCCAATCAGGTTAAGCCCGCCGTTGTTGTTTTTTTTAAACAGTGCACTTCAATGGCTTAGTGCTGTATCATTGTTGGAACAACAATGAGACTTTATGTATAGTTTTCACACTGACATTTTTGTGGTAGAAATAACCAGCAAGCTGAAACACCTATATGACAACGTGGGAGCACTTGAGGACACAGCTTATACACTGATTGGCCAGAAAATTGAAACCACTGACAGGTGAAGAGCATGAAAACTGGGCAGGTGAAAAGATCTGAGAGGGTAGATTGTGATGGCTTAGATGACTGAGTAGTATCTGTAAATTGACATTAAGAAATATGATTACAAATGTCACATCCATAATCAAGAAATTGTTCAAACGTGTAACCTAATGTTGACTTGACAGTCATCTCACCTGTCATCCACTACTGTTTTTGATTTTTGTAATCTTGCAGCAGTTCTGCTGTGAAGGAACGCGTTAGCAACCCATCACAGTCCTACGGCTTTTTTAACGTTTATGAGACAGATTAACATGAGTTTAAAGAAGATACGGGTCTGACAGCCAGTCTATAAACAAAAAAGTAGTTGCCTGAGGCTGCTGCGAATTCTTTTTCAGATTAAACATACCAGAGCATTTGCAGGTAGTGTCGTTGTTTGCATTCACTTGCATAAACACCCACTGTCCACTTTCTTAGGAACACCTGTACACATGCACATTCATGCAGGTATCTAATCACCCAATCATGTGGAAGCAGCACATATGCATAAAGTCATGCAAATACAGAGATCAGAATGTGAAAAAAGTGTGATGTGTGTGACCTTAACCGTGGCATGGTTGTTGGTACCAGATGAGCAGGTTTCAGTATTTAAGAAACTGCTGGTCTCCTGGAATTTTCACACACAACAGTCTGTAGAGTTTATACAGAATGATGTAAAAAACAACACATTCTGTGAGCAGAAGGTCTGCAGATTGAAACACACTGATGATGAGAGAGATAAGAGGAGAATGACCAGACTGGTCTGAGCTTACAGGAAGTCTATAGCATCTCAAATAAGCACTCTTTAAGTGTTCTGAGCAGAAACGCATCTCAGAAGACCAGTCTTTAACTGCTGAAACTGGACAGGTGAAAATTAGAAAAAAGTTCTGCTGTTGTAGCTCATCCACCTCATGGTTCGATGAATTGTGTATGCTGCTCACCATAGTTGCATAGAGTGATTATATGAGGTATTATACTATTACATAAATAATATCTATGCTATAATGTATATACTGTATTATGATTGATATGAACATTAACTGAAGCTCTCAATCTGTATCTGCATGAATGTATGAATTGTGCTGCTGCTACACTGATTGAATGATTAAATACTGCATAAATGTGCTAATAAATTGGACAGTGAATGTAGTTCCAGCATATGGCAAGCGCTTAGTAAATATGTGTTTCATTTCATTTAAAGATTTTTACAATGTGCACATAAGAAGAAATTTGGAATGGATGACTGAACTGTCACACAAACGTACACACAGCAATTTTGTATCCTGTCATGGCTCTGAGTCCCCAGGCGGGGATTGCTCCTGAAGGATAGCAACTGCTATATAGCAATATGTTTATTCACTATGCTCAATGGAACTAAACCCTGGAAGAACCTTAGGCTAAACTTATCCTCAAGTCCAGAGTGTAATGTGTATATGAGGTACAGTTTTTGTTGAGAATTTCTGAAGCAAATTAGTTTATTAGTGACTGTAATAATGATTTAGAAACTATTGATTGAAGCTTTGTTCAGTACCAGAAAATGTTATGTTTCATTCAGATTTTAAGAGCTATAAAAATGCAACTCAAAAAACATAAGAGATTAACATTTAAAAATGAATCCACTGAGATTTCACTGACCTCAGTTTACCCACCTACACAGGCAGGCATAAAAAAATAAAAATCACTCACAAAAACCATTCATTAAAAAGGCAGTCATTAGAAAGGTATTATGCAGCACTGCAAATAGTCGTGTTGGTCGAGGCATCAGTTTCAGTGAATCACTGGATACCGCTGGTCAGCACAATAACATGCCTGGGCCGCTCAAGTCTAATCATACCTACTGCTGCAGAAGACAACAGCTGACACTCGGAGACCTGTAATCCATACCCTTATCTGTTTTCATGTGAAATTTTAAACGTAGAATGCAGTTCCATGGGGTTCAGATAAGCAGCATTACAGGAATATATATACTTACAGAATATATATTTTAAATTTATAACTTTACCAATTTATCCCTAATGAGCAAGCCCTAATTGACGGTAGCTAGAAAAACTCCTGATAAGATGAAGAAACCTCTAGAGACTCAAAAGGGATCCATCCTCTTTTGGGTGACACGATTAGAAACCTTTACCTTCTTTAACTGTATCAAAAACTTGAATGATGTTACCCAGAAATTCATTTTAGTTTCATTTCTAACTTGATTGCTAACAAAAGTGTACTCCTGACACCATGTTAACATGTGGTAGAATTACCTGTCTAATATTCTGCCACTGGGGTGACTCTTGATCTGTATTTGAAGCCTGTTAGCACTGTAGAGAGACAACACGCCAATGTCAGATGACATGCACAGTACAGTAACTCGCTTGTTTCCCAAATCCACAGCTGTGTAAAGCTACACAAAGAGAAAAAGCCTGGAGATTAGGAGTCAAAAGCAAGTTACACTTTCCCACGAATCCCAGCAACAACTAATGCAACTAATGCTATAATCCTCCACTAGACACATCATACAGTATAGAGGACACACATACACAGACAAACACATTTGAGAAGATCTACCAGACACTGTGAGTGACATTTGTTCTCTTTGGTTATGCCTTAGAATAGAACTTGGTGCTAAAGGTGGCAATTAAAATGACCTCCAATTTATTTTTATTCTCTGTCATTAGTGAGTTGCTTTAACTGGAACCTTTAGGTTACACTAACTCACTAATTAAGGAACTAATAATAGGAAAAGTCTCATGCTTGATGATAATTCAAGCCTACATTCAGTTTGATGAATGAGGGAGATCCAACACTCTTAGAGACTGCTTTCTAACCCAATTTGCATGTTCTGGTCAAGTCTGTATTACACACAATAGCCAGATACACTGCTATACAGGACACATCTCACTGAAATCCTGGATACAAGTCACACTTATGTGCTGGATTTTTAGTTAGATCATATGAAACGCAACCTCAAAAAACAATTCAGAAATGTGGATCATCAGGGTTTAGTGTGATTCAGTAATGTGGAAAAAAAAGATGATATGGCACAAAGACAAGAGATTTGGTCATGTATGTGCTTATCATACAAGTCCCAATGAGCCTCATACAAGTCCCAATGAGCCTCTATTTCCAGTTCCCATTTGTCTCATTTATCTCTTGTTCCCGTTTCCATTTTTGACCACTTGGTGCAATAATAACTCTATGGAGTTAAATGGGGTGGTTGCTGTGGTGCCCCATGATTACGTTACATCTTGGTCTGCAGATCAATAGAACGTTGGCTAATATCTATAATAATTCATGAAATGACTCAACTTCCATATATAATAATTCATGATAATTGGTGTGAGTCTGTGTTCTGACATTTCCCTGTCTGATTATGAGTTTTTGGAAAATCCTGTTAACAAACCACATATACACCAATCAGCAAAAACCATCTGCTTAATATTGTGTAGGTTCAACTTGTGCCTCAAAACAGCTTTGATCCATCAATGTGTGGACTCCACAAGACCTCTAAAGGTTTACTGTGGTTTCTGGCATTAAGATGTTAGCAGCAGATCCTTTAGGTCTTGTAAGTTGTGAGTTGGGGCCTCCATGCACCAGACTTGTTTGTCTAGCACATCCCACAGACACTTGAGTGAACTGAGATCTTGGGAATTTGAAGTCAACACCTTGAACTCTTTGTCATGCTTTTAAACCATTCCTGATGAATTTATGCAGTGTGTGAAAGAGGACACAGCCATTAGGGAACACCGGTGCCATGAAAGGTTATACTTGGTCAGCAAATCCTTTAAGTTCCCTCTAAGTTTGAAAAAAGCTCTGACTCAGTCGTTTAGTCATCACAATTTGGCCCTTGTCAAAGTTGTTCAGATCCTTAAACTTGTCTGTTTTTCCTGTATATCAACTTCAAGAACTGACTGTTAACTTGATTACTAATAAATCCCACCCCTTGATAGGTGCCACAAGATAAAGTTATTTCAAAGTTATTTATTTCACTTAGTAGTTTTAATGTTATGGCTAATTTCTTTCTGACTCAATATCTGAAATATTGCCTTTATAGATTACATTTATGTATTATTCCTAAATATGGATATAGCTTCCTCTTCTATTCTGATTACACAACAGTATGTTTCAGCAAAACCACATGACAAACACCAGCTTCATAAAGCTGAGTAGCTTTTGGGCCGCTCCCTGTTTGGGGTCGCCACAGCGGACCAACTGGTCCACACAACAACTTGGCACAGGTTTTTTTTTACTCCGGATGCCCTTCCTGACGCAACCCTCCCATTTTTCCGGGTTTGGGACCAGCACTGCATCCAGTGGTCTGGGAATTGAACCTGGGCCTTCCACATTGTAGATGAGAAAACTACCACTGAGCCACCAATGCCCCTTTCATAAAGCTGAGTAAAGTTGTGGAATTAGACACTGGATATCTGAGTAACTTCCTCATACTTAATTCTGACAATGCAGAAGTTATTTCATTAGGGCCACATGCAAAGAGTTTTCTGATTATGTATTAACACATGAACGCTTTTCAGTTACATAATGTGCAGCAATGAAAGGCTTTGGAATTATTACTGGCTTCACTCTCTCATCTGAAGCTCAAAATGACAAGGATAGATCTCAGAAACATTGAGAGGCTTGGTCTTAATCTTTGATGTCTTTCCTAGATTCTTAAAATCTGAATTGGATATGTTAAAATATGATAATGACCAATAACCTAGTTATTCAACATTAATGAAAAAATAACTAAAAAAAAACTTCACAAAGATTCACAGACACTAGGAGGCCCATCCCAATCCATCCCATCCATCACCTACTAAGGCCCACAATCACACACCTACCTGCAGTGCAGTTTCTAACACAAAGTCAGTCAGAAGTGCAAAGGGAAGCACATGAAACACATGAAAGACCACAGAGCTGGTCTTTTTATGCGCTGGTGATAGTGTGGTGCAATATCACTACAATCTTACACTTCTCTGTTGGTGAGTGGCAGAGAGTGTGTAATGAAGATGAAGAAAAACAGTGTGAGTTTTGTTTCCTCTCTCCCTTCTGGACTCTGAAACAAAAACAACAGCAGAAAACAGTATTTTAAAACATGGGAGTTGTATGATTTCATTCACTTGAATTCAGTTTTATTTGCATAGTGCTTTTAACAATAGGTCTTTGCACAAAGCATTAATTCAACAATCTAGCCACAGCATTAGATCTGTACTGAGATGCACAACCCAGAAGTTACAGTGACACCAACAGAGAATCCATCCTCTTATGGGTTACACTGAATAGTGAGGTTTAAAAAAATAAAAGCTTATTTACACTCTTTAGTGTTAAAGAATGGCAAATGGTATATTTACACAGGGAAATTTACACATATTCACACTTGGGTATATGTAGTTGCTCATATTCTGATTATGCTCCGTTCAGCCATAATAATAAAACCACTGGCAGGTGAAGTGAATAACATTGCTTACCTCGTTACAATGGCACCTGTCAAGGGGTGGGATAAATTATGCAGCATGTGAACAGTCAGTTCTCAAAGTTGATGTGTTGGAAGCAGAAGTGTAAGGATCTGAGCGTTTCTGTGAATGACAACTCAGTGAGCCAATGACAGGGTCATGGTCAGGCAAGGCTCCTTGATGCATGTGAAAAGCAAAAAGCTAGCTCGTCTGGTCTGATTCCACAGAAGTGTTACTGTAGCAAAAAATTGCTCAAAAATTAATGCTGGCTATAATAGAAATGTGTCAGAAAACACACTGCCTCTCAGCTTGCTGTGTATGGGGCTGTGTAGCGGTAGACCGGTCAGAGTGACCATGCAACTTGACCATGGAGCAATGAAAGTCTGATGAATCACATTTTCTTGTGTTCTAGCATTTATGTGTATGTTACTTGACATGCACCACCTACCAAAACATTGTTGCAGACCAACTACACCACTTCATGGCAACAGTATTCTATAATTCCAGTTGCCTTTTCCAGCAGGATAATTCTCCCTGACACACAGCAAAAATTGTTCTGAAGTGTTTTCATGAACATGACAAATAGTTCAAGGGGTTGACTTGGCCTCCAGATTTACGATCAGATCTGAGCGTCTGGGGGATGTGCTGGACTAACAAATCTGATCCACTGATGGTATGGAGGACAACTTCAGAAGTCTTGTGGAGTTCAGGCCTAAACGTGTCAGAGCTGTTTTGACAGCACAAGCGGACCTACACAATATGCTATGACACGACATGGCATTTATATACTATGCTAGTAGAATGCTAGTATTAATCTTCTAACATAAGGTATACTATACACTGACGTCTATGAAGGGTCACTAACAGGACACTTCTGTGTCGCATGCAGCTGAAAGCTTACTCAGTGTGAGCAAACAGCCCTGAATGTTTTTTTTCCCAAGTTTCAGGAAAGGTTTAACTGCACCCTCAGGGTTGTTTTAAAAAAAACAACAGCATCTACTTCAATCTTCTTTGTTTCTCTGCAGAATAATCTCGTACCCAGGGCGATTTCCAATGACATTGAATGAAGACTATAATGTCCACTTTCACATCACAATATGTGACTCAGGAATGTAATGCAATGTAATGTAATGTGGCACAAATTAACATAAAATGACCTGAAATTTCACAAACACACACACACACACACACACACACACACATACAGCGCTCAATCATGCATGAACACATCATGCTTTATCGCGTGATTATGTCTCCTCATTAACTGTACAGACAAGATGACATTAATCGCTTTCATTAATTATAGTGCCTGCATTGTAAATCCTGCTCGTTCCCACAGTTTATCCCTTTCCAGAGCTATCCACATGCACTGACCTTCTCTCCTCCAGTTACTGCATTTTTATCTATGAAAAGATTCCTTATCCTGGGGTTTAAAAGAGAATGGCAGCCTGTGGAGAAGGATGAATTCCTTTTTAACCCTCCATGAACCCAGCATATAATTGCTCCCTGCTATCAAATGATAAATATCAAATGCGATGCTGCATTTCTGTGTCTCACATTAAACGTGACGGGCATTCATTCCTGCGTTTATCATCCCACATGCTAAAAAAACCTTACAAAGCAATTGGGATCAGAAGAATACAGTACGTCTCATATTTCTTCTCTTTTTACTTACTAATTTCTGTACTTATATGTAAAATGTATGTATGCACAGAAATTACAAGAATATACAGTATGCTTAATAATGATGTCATTGAATTTTTTTTTGTTAAAGGATCTGCTTTTTATCCGTTGATGTTATGTTATGGTGGAGAATTGTAAAAGATTGTGACTCTGGAAATCTATTGGAAAAGCATTTTAGAATCGATGACTTTTCATTCCAGGAACCAGACCTTTAATGAGGATCTGTGGACAAAATATTTTCTCCAGCATAGCAGTTTGGAAACATCTAATCTTTTATGACAAATCCATGCAAAGCAGATTAGTATTAGTTTTACAATTACACATGACAGTTTTTCATTTCTTTCAAAATAGGTCCTATTCTCCAGTGTCAGCATAGGCAGAGACTCCAAACTTGGACAGAAATCTTGGACAGTTCATCAGACAGAAGTGGTATTTATAATGCATAAAGGTTTGCTAATTGGTATAATCCTTAATCTAATGAGCTCCCAACTGACAGTAGCTGATCAATACTTGAAAGCTTTCGAACCTCAGATTTCTTCTTTCTCTTCCTCGTTTTTCTGGATACATTGGTCACATTGGTTCCTGCATGTAGGAAACTCTGCCTCACTGCATTACACTGTTTCTAAATTTAAGTACCACAGGCATCATGTTTGCCCTGAATATAACACAGAACTCACAGGGTAGTGTTAACCTTTAGATCCGTCTCTATCGACACTGCTTTTGCCAGTGAATTTAAACAGCTGTAAACATTTGAGGATACTTTCTGATTAACCCCCAAGGAAGCCCTTGTCCTAGAAAGTAGTTACAATTAATCAAGAGCAAAAGCTCCAGGCCTGGTGTCCATTCCTCCAGCTGGTCTGCTTAAACAGGCTTTTTCTGACATGCTGGGAATCTCTCTTTCTCATGATGACAGATTCATCACTGATCAGTGAGGAATCTGAGGAGGGGAAGGCATGTGTCTGTGTCAGTAATTAAATTAGATTGCACTATTTAAGATTGCCCTAGGACACCCCAGATCCCATACTATGCTGTAGTCTTCTGACAAAGTCTATCGCACATTTATACCATCTTATTTAAACAGAACAACTAAGCTGTGTCCCAAATGACATACTATACACTTCACACTTACACTATGCACTATATAATTTCTTGTGTATGAATTTTTCGAAGGAAAGTATTATCTCAACGGTTGATTGCTAACTGGAAGTACAAGCCCTTTCCTAGTCGAATGGAAAATGACGTCAAACACAAGTAGCATGACACCGCTATAGGTGAAATTATAATTATTTATGTAAATCAATCATTAATCAGATTTAATTAAAAATACATTTGCAAGATATCTTGGCCGGCAGAGTGTTGTTAGCCATCTTGAAAAATATTTCTCATCCAGCATCAACCCCTGGTAACCCCGCTCCTCTTCCACTATGTAAGAAAAGCTGTGAGCGTTGAGTGCATGAAGTGTCCAACACTTCATTTTTTTATTTGTTGAATAAGTGCATCATCTGGGTATTTGAAGCACACTTGGAGTTGGAATTTTTGTGTGAACACACAACTCACACTATTTATATTAATGGTGTAGAATAGTGCATAAGTATGTGATCTAGGACTCACCTATAGATGGCTGTATCAATGGCTGTATCCAAAATGGCTTTATATTCCTTATTATAAGTATGTACTATGAAGTGGACGCAATTTAATTCATTTATCACTGACTGTGTGCTCTAATCAAGAAAGTATTTTCTTCTTTTAACTATAATCTATCATTTTCACAGTCAATGAGCATCCTGTCAAAATTTGTTGACAAGGATCTCCTGCTACAAGATTAATTAAACTGGATTAAAATACCGAATTAAACCTAGGCATGTCAGAAACCTAAAAAATACTTCATATAGTGTTTCATAACATTTCAGTCTTATCAGTAAGACAGATATGTACATGATCATGTTCAACAACATAACATTTATTACTAAGTTACTACTAATATGACTATTATTAGTTAAACTTATTTTTACGAATATGTTTTTTAAAAATTATCCAAGCATTTTTTTTTTCTTCCTTTACAACCAAGCCTCTCAGAATGAATAACATGCTGAAGTTTGCAAGAGTTCCACAGACTGGAAAAATAACAGGTGATGGTTTCCAATTGTCTAACTGTCCAGTTTGTGTGAATCTGTGCCCACTTCTTGACTGACAGAGCCAACTCAGCCAATCCTTATTCTCATCCCCCAGAGATTTGAAATTCTGTCAAAATGCTGAATGAAGTTTTTTTTTTAATGAAACGTATTTTTCGGAGTGACCAAAATCCTGTTTGACAAATCTAAGCCAGAGTTTCAGTGATTTAGTTGACTGTCTAGACATTGTGAAATTGTGGGGCAACTTTTTTAGCTTGCTTATTATTATTAATGCTAGTCCTGACTTTGGCATTGTACCAACTTTGAATTATTATTGCAGCTTGTAGTCAAAAATCAGAACTACACCATGCACTATCAGGAACACTGGGGAAGAAATCATTCTGCCACATGACCTCTTATGAGCGTGAGTGTAATTTCTCTTCACATCATAACTTCCTTATGTTCTGTTTTCTGTACAATTTTTCAGAATGCTTGAAAAATAGAATGCAGTGTCAGAAAAAAACAACCTTAATAATGTTTTGGATAACTGATTTCTTTTGTGTGGGAAAATGTGACTATGGATTTAGGGGGAAAAGTGTTGTGCTACATGAGACACAAAAGGAAGCACATGCAGGTGTGAGACCCATTGTTTACTAGACTTGAAATTTGTTTTACTTAATAAAGACAGACACAAATCCAATATACTGGATACTCTAAAAAAAAAAGACTCCAGAGAATTTAGTGGCATTTTATCGTAAAATATATTATACTGAAAAACAACAACAAATAACCCACCTACCCAAACAAATAAACAAATATAAGACCCTGCTCAGTTCTTCTTAGTAACAGCAGCAGCAGTGCTTCAGTCTCCAGCCAATGGAGAAGTGCTGTTCTTACAATGCACCCAAATCTGTTGCACAGGCATTGCATCAGCTTTCAGTCACTTTACACATGGACACATACATACATAAAACACACAAAGCTGAAAACTGTGAAGCGTATAATAGAAAGACAGCAGAGTTAATGCCTGTTCCTGATGCCTGCAGATATATATATATATATATATATATATATATATATATATATTATATATATATATATATATATATATATATGATATCAACCTATACTGTGTGTGTGTGTGTGTGTGTGTGTGTGTGTGTGTGTGTGTGTGCACACTGGCACAGTTCCTCAGTGCTGACTGTGACAATGTTTGAACATTTCATGACATAGACAAATCAGATCTTTTCAAATTCAAGCAAGCAACTGTGATTTTATACCTTATCGTTTACAATTGTAACGTTATTTTTAGTGACAGAAGGAAATCATGGCCGACAAACAGGAAATGCCTGTCAGGCGCTCAAGGTCAGCTTTATGATTAACAGGGCATTTAAAGGCATTACACTTTAAAAATGAATTTTCTGCATATTTCTAAAAGCAAAACTTAATTAGATTGAGTTCATTTCTAGTTGGACTTGAGACAGTACACTATTTGGTCATTTACAGTTCAAACATAAGGTGAATATATATATATATATATATATATATATATATATATATATATATATATACAGTCAAGCCTGAAATTATTCATACCCCTGGCAAACTCTGACTTAAAGTTACTTTTATTCGACCAGCAAGCTTTTCTTGATTAGAAATGACACAGGTGTCTCCCAGAAGATAATAAGACGATGCACAAGATTGTGGATCATTGTGGAAAAAATTATTACTCATCTTTTATTTACATTTGAACATAAAGTGGGGGGCACGGTGGCTTAGTAGTTAGCACACAGTTAGAACAAGTTCCTTGTTCCTTGGATTTGATCAGAATTCTTTAAATGGTAGCGAAGCCTATATGTCCTGTAGAATTTTATTTAAATTTCAGCATTATCCAAAAAAATTAAATAAATAAAATTATCAGCATTATCACTGTTTTCCTATTAACGCAATATTTGTCTCTCATGGGAAAACATTGCAGAATCTGGATCTTCTCGCATAGCAAATGGTTTGTGTAAAAATACTCAGTCACGCTTTACCCTTTAAAAAGCTCTATGATATAATTAGCTCAAAATAACCTGTGATAACTTGCACTTCAAACATCAGGTTAAAGTGTTTGAGCTTCTCCAAACGTCAACGGGATAATCCTTTTGAAGACGTTACACAGAAGTCACTTCACAAATAAGCTTCTGGCACAAAGCCCTGCTAACTAATGGCTGCTTGGGAAACCTTGTCAAGATAAACAGGTCAATCCAGTCGAAGGACGCACTGAGCATGGGTTTAGGTTACAAAACATTTAGATTGTGAGATATTTTGTAGAATTGCTTGTATTTTTCAGCATTTAATCTGGGGATTAGTTGGGTTTCAAAGTTACTCTAGAGTGTGTGGGAAGATATTAAACAACTAATTTGGGTTTCTGGTTTTGTCCTTTTAAATGCAAAATACAGTTTTTTGACACCAGTGTGTTTAGGTTTCTACTTCTTACATATTTGTGCTTTTTTAAACTCCTGTCTTATCCTTCCGACACTGTCTTATGCATAAATAACCTTTTGCTCTATGTGCTTAATGCTAATAATTTAATAATGAGAGCTGCATAATATTTTATCTTTTTTGTTTCACGTACTCTACAATTTACAGCTGGATTTGGATAAATAGTGCCATACAATCCATAACAGCAACAGATGAGGACATAAACTTCCTCACTACTGTTCTCAAAAGCCTATATGTATATATGTATGCACCTTTTCTGGTCCATTATGAAACCCCCTCTGCTGCTATTAAAGATACCCTTCAGAACTTAATCCTCATTCGTTCAGCTTACCTTAAAACCCAAGAGTGGTTGCCAAAGAAGATCAGCAAGGATTTAGAAGGTTAGAAAGACAGCATGGCTATAAATAGAGCTTTAACTGTCTTATGCATACAGGATTCAGATGTTTTTAGTTAGAAGACAATGGAGTCAGGAAGCCTTAAAAAAGCTCTACAAGGAAATAGTGGCTTTCGCCAAGGGACTACATACACGTATCATTACAATAATAAAATCGTCACATTTGCTTATACTTAACTTCTCCTAGCTACAGTGTACCCAGAAGCTGTATTAAGCAAATGTTTACATGGGCTAAAAAGGGAGCTCACAATTAGATTTTGAATCATGGAGGGGAAACAGAATTGATGGACAATACATTGCGTATTCAGAGGTGACTCAGCTGTCCACTGGCTATCTGCAGGATAAGGTCAATAGAGGTTCAGGTTCTAAATTTCATTTCATTTACGTAAACCTTAGGAAATGCAATAAGGCCAAGCTTTCATTTGAAAAGCGTCTAGGTCACAAGAATAAAAAAGGAAAGAAAGTGAAAACAATATACTACCATCCAAGTGCTTGGACACCTGCTCATTGAAGGGTTTACTTCAATTTTATTGTTTATCTATTATTTAGGGGGGCACGGTGGCTTGGTGGCTTGGTGGTTAGCACGTTTGCCTCACACCTCCAGGGTTGGGGGTTCGATTCCCGCCTCCGCCGTGTGTGTGGAGTTTGCATGTTCTCCCCGTGCCTCGGGGGTTTCCTCCAGGAACTCCGGTTTCCTCCCCCAATCCAAAGACATGCATGGTAGGTTGATTAGCATCTCTAAATTGCCCATAGTGTGTGTGATTGCGTGAATGAATGAGAGTGTGTGCCCTGCGATGGGTTGGCACTCCGTCCAGGGTGTATCCTGCCTTGATGCCCAATGACGCCTGAGATAGGCACAGGCTCCACGTGACCCGAGAATAGATCGGATAAGTGGTAGACAATGAATGAATGATCTATTATTTAATTTTTCTTTATATTTTGAAATATAAAGTATAATAATTTCTTTATATTTTAGAATAAACATAACACTATATAATAACAAGGAAGTATGTAGTAAGAAAGTCAAAGAAAATGAAAACTATTTCGTATTGGAAAGTTGTAACAGTATTCCTGATGAATTGCCATTTTCAGCTTCATGAGGAAGCCACTAAGGAGGTTTTTCCAGATGTTCTACAATAAACCAAGTGATTATTGTTTGCTTCAGCTGTAGTTCAACTTCATGTTAGGAAAAACAACATCATTATAAATTATGTACTTGTTTTAAAGATACAATAGCATTTTATTATGAATTAATATTAAATATTGATTGGCAGGGGAGAACTGGCACAAATCTATAGACAAACACCAAAACACCAGCTCAGATACATCAAGCAAAATTGTGCCCTAACTTCAGGTTCATGTCCAGGTACATGGAGGTGCAGTAGGAAGAGAGAGAGAGAGAGAGAGAGAGAGAGAGAGAGAGAGAGAGAGAGAGAGAGAGAGAGGGAGAGAGAGAGAGCACAAGAGTGTAAACAAAGCAAACAAGTGTGAGAGCGCCTCTTGCTCTCTAATTTAGTTTGGAAGATAATTTCTTGGACTGCTGTGACTTTGTCCTCAGTCTGCTCATCATACCAAAGGGGCCAATCCCATGGCTGTGGGTGTCACATGTGGGTGTTGCCTGTGACACTCCCAGGGAGAGGTTTTCAGTGCCTCTCAGTCATTAGCACAGAACAGAATGGCTATTCACAAAATGCTTTTCTACAAAGGGTCAGTCTGGGTGCAGGTTTTCATTGCAGCCAAGCAGAAGCCACACCTGAGTCTTTTGATAGCCAAGATCAACTGACTAAACTAAATTAGGTGTGGCTGATTAATGAATACTGTGTAGAATGTGCAGGATCAGGGAAGAAGGTGGGAACGCACACAGTGCACTAAAGTGTAGAGCTGGTAGTTAAGTCATTTGAGGGAAATCCTAAGAAATCTGTGCTCCAGAGTGAAGAGGGAGGAACAGAATCAACATCTGATAGCTCTGCATAAGTAATTGGTGGACTTTAAAGAAGAAACAATTTGTTGATGACATGTTTGAGCTGGAAGGGTGTGGTAACTCAAATAATTACTCTTTACAATGGTGGTGAGCAGAAGAGTATCTCAGAATATCCACTATGCCTTGACATGGATGGGTTACAAAGCACCATCTAGTCTTTTTCCCATTTTCAATTACATCAGATTCCTGTTCTTCGCTGAAAAGAGTTAAAGTTAACGTGCTCTTCTGCTGCTGTAGCCCATCCACATAAAACCATGTAATAATTGTATTAAATTTAAATAAAAGTGAAAGAAACAGTAATGGAAGTAAACAATACAAAGAATAATGCATATAAATATAAAACTATAAGGCACAATAAGCCGGAATGCAAATGAGTCACTGGGTGGGTGGAAAAGCAAGACTGAAAAAACACTGCAAAATATTACATCTTAGCAAGTGGAGATACCTTGAATATAGCAAATATAGATTACAGTAAAACACAAAACAAGATTATTAAACCTATTTATAGCCATGTAATCTGTGAAATAGCCAGTTATTTGGCTAAATCTTAGTGTTGATTTCAAGAAAAAAAGAAAAAATATTAGAATAGAAGAAGAATAAAATAATTTTTTTAAGCAATCTGCAGTAAAAGAAGGTAAAATCCAGTTAATCATGTCAATCCAGGACCACAGGCTGACACCAGATAAAGGTTGAATCCGACTTGAAGATGTTCCAGTGTAAAAAGTGTGAAGATCCAACCGATTAGTGTGGAATCTTGACACCTGGCATATGAACAAATGTGGATCTATAACTCAGGGAACCTGCTTTTCTTTATGACTTTATAATCAAGACATTTTTGTTTTTGGACATCTTTGTTTCATTCAGCTCTAGTTTCTTCAGTTGAGGACCAAATGGTGCCATGCCATCTCAGAGCATCTCAAAAACATTTATCAGAAACAACAACAAAAACAAACCCAGAGTGTCTGTACCTAATAAACAGGCCTCCGAGTATGCACTGTACCATACACCTAGCATCTATCTGTGTATACATCTACTTGCATGCTTACGTGTTTCTTAGCAAATCTATGGGTGTAGGCTTTGCAAAGAATATTTCCACTTGAATAACAATGTGACCTTTGTAATTAGGTAATTAGAGCACAAAACTAACTTAATTATTGTCAACATATTTTATGGCCCACCCTGTCAAATCTCATCACAAGGCATTACTGCATATTCCCTCTTCATATTCACGAATAATTAAACCTCATATTTATATGAAAATTCAACGTCTAGGAAAATGTGTAGAGATTATTGTGTTATTAGTTTCTCTCTGCAGCAATCCTTATTTCCTGGAATAGTGATGCTTAGAAATAATTTATGATCTGTTTAGGAGTCTTGTGCTGTTCTTCCCGTGCTTTTAAACAAGTAAAGGTGAATCGAATCCCTTTTTCTCAGCTCCTCTTCTGCCTGCTGTCTGAGAAAACTGGCCTTGGTTTAATACAGTACTAATTACTATTAAAAAACATTGAGAAATTTGGGGTGGAGGTCTGACCCATATATTGTACTTAATCACAGAGGTGAGGTCTACACTGGGTTTAGCAGTATCACCTCATTAAATACCTGCATTTAAGGTTAAATGAACTGTTACACCATGAAAATGTTACTGTTGAACTGTTACACCATTATAAATGAATTAAAAAAAAAAAAAAGCTTGAAGAATGAAGGTTTTGCTCTTTTGTACCATTGACAGACCGTTTGGTTCATTTTAAACATTTACGGCATGAAATATTAAATCATTTTTTAAAGATGGCTTGTTTTTATTGTTTAAGAAGTTTGTTTGGATTTCTACAGTGGCACTGCCTTAAGGGTCAAATGCTAATGAAGCCTAAGTGTCAAAAAGTATTGCACAGCTAAAGTGCAATCACATGATATATAACAGAACTAATGGCACTGTTTGAGTCCAACTCAGCACAAATGTCACAGATCATAATTTATTTTAACTGCTAAAAATATCATTTTATTTCATGTGCAGAGGGTTTTGGAGACTCTATACTGTCACATTGCCCAAAGACACAAAGAAAATGAATTAGTGATTCAACTTGAATCAATTTTCATTCATTTAATCATTATGTGGAGCTGTATCCATCATTCACACTAACCACATGGCTATAGTTATAAACCAGTATGTATTATTATACATTATTTAACATAACCTTCAGAAAACATACAATAAGATAATAATAATAATTACTTCTTTAATATTCTGGGATGATGCAACATGAGTACACATCTAAGTGCTCAGTAAGGGCATTGGGTAAAGCTGTCAGTGTTTTGTTGCAGAAAAAGCCTGCTATTGCTTTACCCACTGCTGTATATAATCCACAATACTTAGTAGCCTTTATCTGCAATCCAGAAAACAGATATTTTACATTTAGAAAAGGAATAAACGTGCACAGTGTGGTCACTTGTTCCTCTTCAGACCTAATAATAATAATAATAATAATAATAATAATAATAATAATAATAATAATAATATTCATTCATTCATTGTCTACCACTTATCCGATCTATTCCCGGGTCACGGGGAGCCTGTGCCTCAGGCATCTCAGGCGTCATTGGGCATCAAGGCAGGATACACCCTGGACAGAGTGCCAATCCATCACAGGACACACACACACTCATTCATTCACACTCTACGGACAATTTAGAGATGCCAATCAACCTACAATGCATGTCTTTGGACCAGGGGAGGAAGCCAGAGCACCCGGAGGAAACCCCCGAGGTATGGGGAGAACATGCAAACTCCACACACACGGCGGAGGCGGGAATCGAACCCCCAACCCTGGAGGTGTGAGGAAAATGTGCTAACCACCAAGCCACCATGCCCTCCATAATAATAATAATAATAATAATAATAATAATAATAATAATAATAATAATAATAATAATAATAATAATAATAATAATAATAATAATGATGCTTTTGTTTTAGTTGTTTTGTACATGGTATATCATATATTGTATGTATTATTTATTTCAAATAATGAGAATCAATTCCCTATATGGGAAATAAATGGGAAAATCCCCAGGTGAACCTTTGGAGAAAAAAAGAAGTAAATCCACTTAGGATCTATAAGTTTGTCCCTTTAGGGAAAACCTTAAAGGTTCTATATTAAATTAAGCTAAGAGCACATAATTAAAAGAGTGTATGAGTGTAGAGATGGGACTTTCTATTCTCACTAGTGCCAATAAAATATTTACAGATTGCAGTTTATTGTATAATACATTCCCATTTGAACATGGCAGCCATGCATTCTTTGTTGATGGCTTTTGTGGTGCTTTAAGGTGCAAATACAGTTTATATTTGAAACCAGAATCAGCCCCCTCTCTGTTTTTATTGTCTTTATTGGTTATTTCTGCTCTGCAATACAGCCATTAAACATCACTAACAGAGCATAATAAATGGTGCAGATAATCAGCATGTGGCTGTGTGGTCCAGCTTTATTACTCTTCCACTACAGAACACACTATTAAATATTACAGGGCCACTTGCTGATATCTACAAGAATGCAGATATTTATGGAATGTATGCCATCTGTCTGGTGTGAAGCATGAAATGATTCTTATTAAGCTATTTGCTGGATGAAGCAATGAATTTTTCGCCTTCCAGAAAGTATACACAGGGAATCACAGTGTAAGAAAAGGAACCCATAAAACCTCATTCCCATCCACTCGTTCTCTGTAAGAATCTGGATATTAATATAATTCTATCTGCTTTCTGTTTACTGATGGAGGCTGAACATCTTTTTTGCTAATTAAAGTCATGAAAATGCATGATTGAAGTATGGTTGAAAAAGCAAAGACTGATGCGAAGAACCATACATGATCCCTCCACCCCATCCCAGCACAGCCTCCACACCATCCACATGCTACAACCCATGCTACAATCCTCACCCTATCCCTGCCTCAGTTCACAACCATCTACATACTTCAACCCAGTCCTCACCCCATCCCTGCTCCAGTTTACAACCATATACATACTCCAACCCAGTACCCACCCCATCCCTGCCCCATCTCAAAAGCATCTGCATACTCCAATCCAGTTCCCACCCCGTCCCTGCCCCAACTAAAAAGCATCTGCATACTCCAACCCAGTGCACCCACCTCATCCCTGCCCCAGCTCAAAACCATCTGCATACTCCAACCAAGGCCCCACTTTATGCCTGCCCTGCCTCAAAACCATGTGCATACCTCAACCAAGTCCCCACCCTATGCCTGCCCTGCCTCAACACCATCTGCATACTCCAACCAAGTCCCCATCCCATCCCTGCATGGCCTTAACACCTGGTCCAACCCTATTCAAACTTCTCCCCACAGGCCACCTACACCATCTATATGCTCCAACCCAGCCCCAACCACATCCCTAAATGGCCTCAAAACCATTCACATGCTTGGACCCTGCCCAACCCCATCCTTGACCCATATCAACACCATACACATGCTGCAACTGTATCCCCATGCCATCTCTGCCCCACCTCCACACCATCTGCATACTCCAACCCTGTTCCTCTCCCATCCCTGCATGGCCTTAACACCATCCACATGCTCCAACCTCATCCCTGACTCCTCTCTGCAGGGCACCTACACTATCTACAGGCCCCAACAGTGTTTCTGCATGGTTTCAACACTATCCAAATGATCCAACCCCACCCTCCATTCTCTTGTGGAGTTTACTGCTTTGAAGCCAGACTGGCTAAGATCTAAGAGGTTATTCTTGGTAAGATAGAGAGACAGTTGATTGTAGACAGTGTTTTCAAGGATTTTAGAAAGATAACAGACAGTGATATTGGTTAGGGTAGTTGCTGATGTCTGATTAACAATCAACATGTATGTTCTGTTACACATAAGTAAAATGTTCAAAGTAATGAACAGATTTACTAAAAATAATATATGTAATCCATTTTGTATAGTTTACTGTTAAACTAATTAGTTCAGTAATTGTTATTTGTTATGGTCATTTCACTTCCAGAGTTTCAGAAGCTGTTCTGCTGGTCGTGACTTCCAGATGGAATGTTAAAAAAGAACACGCTTTTTGAGATCACATGGAATTGCTGTCGGCAAGATTGCTAGTTCACTAGTTCTCTTTACACGCATCATATGCCTTTAGCTGTATCGTTGGTATGTATTGTTTATTATCTTTTTCTTCATTGTTAAGTCATATGTAAAATGTCTGTGTTTTTTGTGTTTTGTAAGTGCTGATGCTAATTTATTAGCATAAGGCTAAAGTGTCTCTAGCTTGTTTGGCGTCCATATCAGGATTAGCGATCTCTATCCGTACAGTTTTGTGTTAAATACGCTGTGAGTAACATATGTAATGATGTAAACAATGATGTCTACGACATGTTTGTCTAGTTTATGAGGATTTTATTTTGAAACCTGTGTACTTGTTATAAGCTAGCACATACATTATGCTTTATTATACTTTGCAGTTTGACACTTTCCTCACAACAATAAACCTGTGGACAGAAGGATAAACTGTCTTCAGAGTCTTGCGTTCGAAAGAGAGTTTAACTGGCTGTTAAAGTATATCAGAACACATATACAGAGAGCAGCGCAATGTAAGTTTGTGTACTACAAAACAAAATAATTTGCTCTGTATTCAGTACAGCTTTGTTAACGGATTTGTCAGTAGTGATAACCCAAATGAGGATGGGTTCTCTTTTGAGTCTGGTTCCTCTCAAGGTTTCTTACCAATATCATCTCAGGGACGATATTGTCTTTTTCCTTGTCTTCATTGCCTCTGTCTTGCTCATTAAATATACACTTTAAATTTCAAACCTTTTTTTGTATTCCAATACAGCTGCTTTAAGACTCTGTCCATTGTTAAAAGTGCTATACAAATAAAACTAAATTAAATTGAATAGTTAAACAGTAGCACTGACACATTTCAGTGTCTCTGATGGATGGTGTAGCATTGCAAAAAAAACTGTATCTGTCTTAAAGTGATGTATTGTGGATCTCTACTTTTTTCTAGTCCCATTATGGCACAGTGAACTCTAGGCTGTGAGGAATGGTAGCAGGGCTGTATTTACTCCATTAATTCTGAAAAAGGTACTAATAAATATTTGAAGAGTACATGCTACTCTGTACCCATGCTGTCCCTAGGGACTCTGGGAAGGAACACATGCTCATGCATTAGCACATTCAAACACGTTCACCAGATTCTTCAAAAGTACACAAGCGAGTACAAAACACCGGTTATTCTCACAACTACAGTATTTCTTAAAGTGATCCTAAACTTTATATAACATTTTGTACTGTATAACTCTGCAATCGGCTCAAACACGCAAACATATTCTACTGATTCTTCTAAGAATCAGTGTGCAGGTGAATATCTGAGTTCTTATGAAGCCTGCAGGGTGGAAATATTACTGCATCATAAAATTGAAATATGCAAATGCAGCACTAATTTAACACAGGAATGGATTAAGACAGGACTTTTAGGTTATATTCAATTGGCATATTCATTGAATGGCTTTCTGTCTTTCTTTCTTTCTTAGTATTATTTATTTATTTATTTTACCATGGTAAAACCAATTTAATGTGACTTTACAAGAAGATTTCTATGTATACTGAGGGCAAAATAAGTTCAGTTCCCAGAAACTCTAGGCAGTGCATTTCTACGTTAAGTCAACAGGTCCCTTCCCTAAGATCAAAATGCACTGAGATATAAAGAGTTTAACTGATTTGTATAATTTAAAAACCACAGTGGGTTTTCCAGATGCTTCCCAAAATCTTATTATCGAGCTTGTAATAGCATTTTACAGATTATTCTGAAACTGGTTACAGCAGAAACCAAATTTCACTTCTCATTACTCAAAGTGTATTACTGTATTATTTTTAAATCTGTAATGTGTTATGTGTTTTTTTCATGGAGCTGTTCATGGAGGCCACAAGAAAGCAGTGAATTTTTTCAGGTTCAGCGTGAGACAACACCCCACTGCTACCTCCCAGTGGACAAACTCCTCCTCAGGCAAAATGAGACTGATATCATCATGAAGAAATGTTACAAAGATACAGCTAATATTTTCCCTTCATCCTCTCATACCTCTATTTTGGAAAACAATAGTTAATATTAAATATCTTATTTACATGCTACCAAATTGTTACATCATGAAATTTTACTATTATTAGCAGTAGTACTAAATGTAGTTGTAGTACTAGCATTGCTCTTTATCTTAAGATATACAAAATCTTTGAACTGTGAGAGAATCCCAGGATCTGAACAAATTCAACTGAAATTTCATCTTGGATGACGGCTCATCAGCTGAAACTCAATCCCGGCAAAACTGAGCTGCTGGTCATCCCAGGTGATCCATCGCCAGCCCAAGACCTTGCGATATCTCTGAACAACTCCATGATTTCCCCTTCAGCCACTGCTCGCCACCTTGGAGTAACCATGGACAATCAACTGTCCTTTTCCTCCCATGTCACTAATGTGACACGCTCATGTCGGTTTCTTCTGTACAACATCAGGAGGATTCGGCCATTTCTATCCACACAGGCTACTCAGGTGCTTGTTCAGTCTCTGGTCATTTCGAGATTGGACTACTGCAACTCTCTTCTGGCAGGTCTACCTCTGAACGCAATTCGCCCACTGCAAATGATCCAAAATGCAGCTGCACGACTTGTTTTCAACCTGCCTAAGTTCTCCCACACCACCCCACTACTGCGTTCCCTTCACTGGCTTCCGGTAGCTGTACACATCAGATTGAAAACACTAATGCTTGCCTACAAAGCTAAGAATGGACCAGCGCCATCTTACCTCAAAGCTCTCGTCACTCCTCGCACTGCACCTCACTCCCTCAAATCCGCTAGCACTGCTCGACTGGTCCCACCATCTCTCAGGGAAAAAGGTAGGTATTCATCTAGACTCTTCTCTGTTCTGGCACCAAGGTGGTGGAACGAACTTCCCCTAGATGTCCGTACGGCCGAGTCACTGGCTGTCTTCAAACGGCAACTGAAGACCTACCTCTTCCTAAAGTACTTAAACTAGCTCCTATTTTTCCCTGTTTATGTATTTTGTTGTTTCTTTAAAAAAAAAACCTCAGTTTAGGCTAATGGTATCCCAAGTTTGTGTCCTATTGAACCAGTGTTAATGTATTCATTGATTGAGAACTAAAGCACTTTTGTACGTCGCTCTGGATAAGAGCGTCTGCCAAATGCCTGAAATGTAAATATAAATGTAAATTGAAAATTGAGAGTAGAGCACTACATGTTCAGTCTGCTTGAGAAAAATAAGAAACACCATGGCAAGCATGACTGGGCAAATGACAAAGAAGTTGTGAAGAAGGAACTGTGCATGAGTGGTTTGCTGTTCTAGCAGCCAGAGCTAGCTGTGATAATAAAGCACCCAGAACAGTTTTGCAAAAAGGTGCAAGCACTGGCCACATCATGAGTATTTCCCTTTTCTCCATTTGTTGGAGAAACTTGGCACTGACTAAAGTGACTATCATGCCTGCTCGTAACTAAGAGAGTTGGTGCACCCCCACTGATCTCATTAGATTAGCTAATTAGGATGAAGTGACTTACTGTAAGTACTTGAACTCGGGTGGGATAGAAAGGGGGAAGTAAGCAGGACAGGAAGTGTGGGTGGATGTGTGACTTGTGGGTGTGTGTTGTGTGTGTTGTAGAACCCGAGGGGCAATGTAACTTATTATACCAGAGCACATACTGTCCATTTATCTATATTTTTATTATTATTTATCTGGCAGCTCATTAAATAATGTCTTTAACAGCTTTATCTGATCTTATCTAATAAGTGAAGTGATGACATGGCTTGTTAAAAATGTCTACGCCAAAGACAGAATATTTAGATAAATGGATTATGCTCACTGGTTCACGTTTCAAAACAATATATTGTATCTCATCTGTTCCTGAGTCTGTGGCACTGGCATGAGTCAAAAGCGGTCATTTATTTAGTCTTATTTATTTTAATATTTAAGCGTAAAAAAAAGCAATCATTCAGTCATGTTAGTTGCTTACCTGGAATTTTATTAAAGGCAACGTTTACAAATTTTATTTAAACACCAAAAATAAAGACTTCGAAAGTTACCTTTTCAAAAATTTCGAAAAGGTAACCTTTTTGTCAGATTTAATCATTTTTCAGAATGAAAACTACAAATTAGATCGAAGTTTATTAATTAATTCTAAACATAATAGCTTTAAAAACTAGAACTATTTTATTTTGTCTTGTCTAGCAGCTCCAAACAGCTCTGGCCCATGGAGGCAAGGACTCCACAAGACCTCTGAAGGTGTCTTGTGGTATCTGGCACCAAGATGTTAGTAGCAGATCCTTTAAAGTTGTGGGCCTCCATGTGAGGTGAGGCCTCCATGAATCGGACGTGTTAATCTAGCACATCACACAGACGCTTGATTGGATTGAGATCTGTGGAATTCTGAGGCCAAGTCAACACTTTGAACTATTTGTCATGTTCCTCAAACCATTCCTGAACAATTTCTGCAGCGTGGCCGGGAGCAACATCCTGCTGAAAGAGAACACTGCTATTAAGGATTGCTGTTGCCATGATGGGGTGTAGTTGGTCAGCAATAACATCCACATAACTGCCAGGACCCAAGGTTTTCCAGCAGAACATTGTCCATTGCTTGTGTTGCACTCTGACCAGTCTGTAGCTGTGCAGCCCTATACACAGCAAGCTGTGATGCACTGTGTTCTGACACCTTTCTATCATACCCAGCATGAACTTTTTCAGCAGTTTGTGTTACAGGAGCTTTTCTTTGGGATCTGGCCAGACATTCTAGCTTTCACTCCCCACATGTATCAATCAGTGACCTTTAGGTGCTTATTACCTTGTTGTCCTTCCTGGCCACTTTTGGTAGGTACTATCCACTGTATAACAGGAACACCCCAGAGGACCTGCTGTTTTGGAGATGCTCTGACCCAATTGTCTAAACCACACAATTGCACCCTGCTGAGCATGGAGCTGCACAATGCCCATGATGATTCCTGTCCACTGTCACAAGTGCCTACAATGGGCACGTGATCATCAGAACTGGATTTGGAGCAAAGGAAGAAGACTGCCTAGTCCATTAAGTCCCAATTTCTTTTATATCACATACAAGGCTGGATGTATATAGATGCCAATTTGACTTAAAACTTTGGGCAGTGGAACTGTTCAGCAGGATAATGCACCCTGCCACACTGCACACATAGTTTTTGGATTGGTTTGAGGAACATGACAAGAGTTCAAGGTGCTGACCTAGCCTCCAAATTCCCCAGATCTCAATCCGATCAAGTGCTTGTGGGATGTGCTGGATAAACAAGTCAGTGGCGGCCGCTAACATGTTGGTGCCAGATACCACAGCACACCTTCAGATGTCTTGTAGAGTCTATATCTTGGCAGATCAGAGTTGTTTTGGCAGCAGACAGAGGTTCGGTTCTTGGAGCATATCCCAGGAGCACTGGATCCAAGACAAGGATACAGACAGTCAAATGCAAATGGTGGTGTAGGTGCTCAAAATCAAAAGATTTTGAGATTCATACTTCCTGCTGAACAACATGCTGCTCTTTGTATTGCAAGTACCCT
Organism: Hemibagrus guttatus; assembly: GCA_033459395.1. Classification (NCBI taxonomy): domain Eukaryota; kingdom Metazoa; phylum Chordata; class Actinopteri; order Siluriformes; family Bagridae; genus Hemibagrus; species Hemibagrus guttatus. Next base: position 5,102,876 of record JAUCMX010000010.1, on the reverse strand, counting down.
AAATTGCAGTGTGTTTACATGTAAAATAAGAAATGAGCTTTGCTTGTCTGTAGTTTTTGATCACAAGACATCTTAGATCATCTTATCAATGTAGCTAATGGAGTATCAATCCTGATGAACAAACTTTACATTAGAATTAAGCAGTGAGGAATGGAGAATCAGTGTAAGTGGCTTTACTGAGAATATATAACATAACATATTCCAGTTCAACAAGAAAAAAAAACAAAAAGAATACCTGACCATTAAATATCTATAAAGTGAATATGATCAATATATTTCTAAATACTTACAAGAAAAAGGACTGACCTAGAAAATCATAACAAAGATGTAAAAAATACCAGGGAGCATTGAGATGAAAGAAATATTTTTGAAAGACTTCCTTTATACCTTAAGGGGCAGATAATATTTTAACAGCACTATAATGAAATAAAATAGTGTATATAAAATAAATTCTCCTTGGAATTAGGAATTGTGTAATGACCTCGGGCAAGGTCAAAACTTATAAAATTAGCAAAACAGTTCTTATGTACCAAAGTAGTTGAGAAGTATTACAGCTTATGCAGTACGAGCAACAACAAATATTAGACATCCTAAGAGCATGTAACAAGAAGAAATGATTGTAGCATTCTGGGAAATGATTGTACTCTATCTTCCTCTACAATTTAAAAAGAACATGGGATGCAAAGCTTAAAATAAAGGTGATATTTGTATTATTACATTTTTTTCTTCCAGCTGCTCCCATTAGGGGTCGACATAGCAGGTCATTGATCTGCATATTTGATTTGGTGCAGGGTTTAAACCAGGTTCCCTTCCTGACACATTTTTATCACGGCTTGGGACTGACACTGAGTGTGCATTGACCTGTACAATTCAAACAAATTGCATTTGATACATACACAACTATACACAGTTTGACATATAGTTAAATCCTTTGTGACGGTTTATATCATAAAACATAGAATAACAAATAGTTCCCCTGTGGTTGGGTTAGTTTCCTACCTGTGAAATGAACCCTGGATGTGACGATGGTTTGCAGGATCATTTCGAATACATTTTGTAATAATTTAAAAATAATAATAATAATAATAATAATAATAATAATAATAATAATAATATACGGCTGACATTTGGCTAATCGAATGATGTGTGTGTGTGTGTGTTGTGTGTGTGTGTGTGTGTGTGTGTGTGTGTGTGTGTGTGTGTGTGACAGATCTGCTACAGAAGGCTGCATGAAATTAGGTCACTGAACCAGAAGTCATCATCATCAGATTACTTCAAAATGACTGCTATCTCAACAATGAGAGCAGACTCTCTCTATATATTTACTTGTTTGTCTTAAAATTACATAAGGACAGAAAGCAGATTTCCAAAAGGCCTTAAATGCTCTACATAAAATAGAACAACACGACAATCTACTGCCGTGCAAAATCGATGACCTGCCTCATCTAGTCACAGTTTGAAGTTTAGTTCTTACCTGTGTGCAATACACAGGTAAACATCTCACCATTCTGTCCTAATCCTTCTCTGTTTTAATTAGCCAACAATTAATTTGCATAATTTCCATGGAGGATAACTTTGCTCATTCTGTATTCAGGCAGGAAACGGTTATGGTTCAAAATCTTGACATTTTATAAGAGCATTACAGAAAGCCAGATGTGTCTGTGCTGTATATTTATGAAGCAAATTAAATGTTTCAGTATGCCACCAACTAAACAAGTGAATCTTTCTGTATCACATTACAAATGTGTGATATGCTAAGCATTGAATGTTAATACATCGCGGATGAACAAACAGACTGTTGAGCAGATGCATGCTGAAGATGCGTCATATCTGTTCCCAGCAACAATGAATTAGTAAGCTTGTATACTTTAAAATTAATTCAACCATTTAAGAACATAATGAAAACTGTAGTGCTTCTGGTCTAATATAATGTCCATTTAATCAGTTGTGAAAAACGTATGCAATTTTAACAAATGATATCTTCCAAAAAAGGTGACATCATCCATCTCTAGTGCAAGTAAAATATTTAATGAATGGACTGGAGTTCATATCATGTATTAGTTGTATATCAGGTATTAGTTGTTATTTTAATATATACAGTAATTAACAGCCACTTTAATATGAACACCTGAACCCCAGCTCATTCATGCAATTATCCAGTAAGCCAATTATCGCAGCAAAGCTTCAACTGAACAGATGACTCAATTTAATTGAATGTTATTTGTGTATTGCTTTTAATAATGGACACAACTGTCAAATAGCAGCTTTACAGAATTCTAAATTAATTCAGAATTAAAATATTCAGTGTTTTAAATTAAAATTCATGATGATTCAACATACATGTCCTATTTTATTTAACTTCAGGTGCTCAGTTTCTGTGTCTGTGTCTACTTAGGCTCAGATTCCTGTTCCTGGTTGACAGAAGTGGAACCTGATGCGGTCTTCTGCTGTTGTAGCCCATCCACCATGGTTGTACAGAGTGGTTATTTGAGTTACTAAAACCATTCTAGCTGTTCTCCTTTGACTTCTCTAATCAAAGAGCCTTTTCCCCATTTTATTTTCCATCATTCTGGCTAAACTCTAGAGCTTATTGTTTGTGAAAATCTCAGAAGATCAGAAGTGAAATGTGAATGTGAAATACTTAAACTAGCCCAGTTGGCACCAACAAAATACAATAGTCATAGAGACCACTTTTTTTTTTTTACTTTTCCCTATATTTAGTACAGTGATTTTATGCACTGTACTAGTGCCGGATAATTGGCTGATTGGATAATTGTATAAGCATGCAGGTATACTGGATCTATGTAGCCAGTGAGTGTATTTCAAATAAGGATTTCTCAAGACCTCCATAAAACTAACTCTTGAGTAATACATAGCACATGTATGAGTTTTAGAGTAAAATATGAGCTTTACATAGTTCTATAGTGATCCTCTGAATGGCTTTTGATTTTATAGGTCTATACATGCATTAATGCAATAATACAAACTCAATGCTTTATAAATAAATACTGTTCTGGTTGGCAGTGCTGAATGAATACAAACAAGTCTTTACACAACATTCAAATCCAGCCTAGTACATAAAGAAAGAAAGTGTAAAAATAAATTCCCAGGCTAGTTGTAAAGACGATTCAAATTTAATTGAAAGTCATTTCATTGTTAAAGATGTCATTATTGACATTCAAAGGTCATTGTAGTTGTTGACTAACCTGTCATTGGCACTCATTACTTCTTAAAAAAAGCAGAACACAGTACATGTTATTTATTTATAACACAGGGTCAGGAGTTGGATAATGTAGGCATTCTGTGTATCACTGGGCCTATATATCAATATGTGTATACACTGTATGTGCTTTACTTTACAGAAAACTAAAGCAACCTCACAACAAGCACAAGTAATAGTGAAACACTGCACTGTACTCTCTAAAAATCAACAATGCAACACTTATCACATCCCAATGAACACCTGAACCTCTAATGATTACAAAAAGCCTCTTATCATAATCTCTGAATGAAAGGCTTTTTCATTACATGGCTGCACTAACAGCTAACTGCACAGCAAAACCCCCAGCAATGAATTAACTCAGTGTTCATTCGTGTCCAGCTGGACGTAAATAGTGCAGCTTTTCAGTTCGAACCCTGTGGGTTTGCTGTATGTATGCTGTTCAGAGTTGTAATCCATCTTCACTTAATCTGCACCTCACTGTGAATAGATGGCAGTGAAAATCGAATGAGAAAACAACCTGATCCTCTTTGAGCCTCAAACATCATGCGATACACAGGCAGATATTCGGATGAATGCCTGGTAGCAATCATGTACAGTCGGTAACTTCAGTCCCAACAGTCTATGATGAGCACACAAAATATTTTGCTGACAAATTATATGCGCTTCCCTTTTGTTTGCTCTTATGCTTGAGAAGATGTGATAGAAATATAGGCTAACTGGAAGAAGTCCAGCTGGTGGTGCTAAGCAGCTTAACAGACATGGTCTTCACCTTACACGTTTACACATCAACCCTTAATTACAACAGATTACAAAGCAAGACTTGCAATGCTCCCCTTTTAAATGATAAAGCAATAATTCGATATGAATACTGAAATAAATTATCTGCAAAAATCTTCTGCATTTTTCTTTCATATAAAGTCAGTATTTTAAAATGACATCTACAGTAAGCTACTCAATCACTGGGTTAAGAAAATACTGTCAGATTTTATTTTAAAAATATTTACTTATATTTCTGACTTTATGGTCATGAATTTTTGAGGTAGGTCTCTTTTCAGCTGGCAGAATATAAAAAAATCGACATTAAAAATGAATAAAGTAACTGTCTGCTTGCGAAAGGTGGAAAGTCATCTGGAGAACAATACAAACTGACAAACCTCTCAGCTTCAGGATCCCCTGTTCTATCCTGAGCTTGGATTACTGTCAGTCTGGAGTTTCTGTGCATATTCTGTCTGCTTTGGTACAAATTCTTGCTTTTGCATGGAATTGACTATAGATACACTGCAACTTGACCAGGATAAAATGATTATTGATGATGAAATGAATATACACATTAGCCACCTGCCTAATATGGTGTAGGTCCCCCTTGGGCTGCAAAAACAGCTCTGACCCATCGAGGCATGGACTCCACAAGACCTCTAAAGGTGTGTTATGGTGTCTCACACCAAGACATTAACAGAAGATGCTTAAAGTTCTGTGAGGTGGGACCTCCATAGATCAGACTTGTTTGTCCTGCACATCTCACAGACACTCAATCGAATTATGATCTAAGGAATTTGGAGGCTTGAAGTCAACACCTTGTACTATTTGACATGTTCCTCAAATCAAATCCCTGATCCTCAAATTCCTGAACAATATGTACAGTGTGGTAGAGAGCATCATTCTGCTGAAAGAAAACACTGGCATTAGCTTTACAGTGAAAGGGTGTACGTGGTTTAGGTTGGTAATTTTGCTATCGGAAAAAAAAATCATGAAGTCATCACTGCTACATATTGATGGTATGAATTTTTCTCTGGTGGTCTTATTCCTAGTTAATGTTGTTACAGTATTATATAAAAATCAATGATTATTTTTGTTTGATATTTCTTCAATTAGACTGGAGAGATATGATGATAATATGGTGATCCTGCAGTACTAAGAGAATTTCTGGACGCTCGCCTTCCATGCTGTTTGAAATAATGCTAACTTTGTTTGACAGCATTTATGTTTTCTAGTGATCTGTTTAAAAGTGTTTGTGTGATCTTTGTACCAGGATGGTCATTTTTTCTCTCTAATGAGCTTTCTTTGAAGTGGAGCTACATTGTCTAGACTGTTCACTCTAATCATTTAGCTTCCTGATGATGTTCTGTGATGTCAGATGGTGTATCATAGTTGCTAACTCTGGGTTATTATTAAAGATAAAGATCTGGGAGTTAACCAAGGTAAATACTACTAATAATACTAACTAAATAATATTAACCAAGATAAATACAAGTATAAACACAAAATAAATGCTACATAAAACTATTCATTCATTGTCTACCGCTTATCCGATCTATTCTCGGGTCACGGGGAGCCTGTGCCTATCTCAGGCGTCATTGGGCATCAAGGCAGGATAGACGCTGGACCGAGTGCCAACCCATCGCAGGACACACACTACGGACAATTTAGAGATGCCAATCAACCTATCACGCATGTTTTTGGACTGGGGGAGGAAACTGGAGTACGCGGAGGAAACCCCCGAGGCACAGGGAGAACATGCAAACTCCACACACACACACACACACACACGGCAGAGGTGGGAATCGAACCCTCAACCCTGGAGGTGTGAGGCAAATGTGCTAACCACTAAGCCACCGTAAACCCCCCCATATAAAACTATACTTTTCATTATTTTATTTTATCATATAAAAACTATATTAATCATTTTAGAGGGCCCCATTTTTCTACAACCTTCTTGGTTTTTCTCAGCTGTGTTAACATCTGATAATGCCTAATGAGAAAATGAGTCATTTATCCTCCTTCAGTTTCTGATTCATTGGAAAAAGCAGATGGAATCTACTAGTTGCCAGATTTTGTTGCTCTACTAACACTCTTGGGTATGTGACAGATGTCAGAGGCACGGATGTGATTATGCTTTAATCAGGTTACACAGACTTTTAAATCTTTAGCTTAGAGCACCTTCATAAACTGACCTTTACATTGTTACCTTGAGTCAGAACACAACAATCAACATACATCAGCATTTGAATACTGACAAATACATCAATCTTTCAGTGCCCATATGTCAAAAGAGGTCAAGGCAAATTACAATTTATTGTTCTGCCACCCACATACACATGCCCAATGGGACGCAATATGTTGCGTCCCCCAGGACCTATGGCTAAGATTCATAGAATGACAATTGATTACAACTTAAATTAAAGGCACAGTGGTCCATGTAAGAAACCACTTTTTACCTTTTTTCACCAGTTTGCATTAGTATGTAAAGTGGGAACCTCTACATTTTAGTAAAACGTTTACTGTTGTTCAGGGGAGGGTAAAAAAAAGCATACAGGAGGTGATATAATAACACCTTCTCTTTTGCAACCCTGGGTCTGAATAGTTGTTGGAGGATGCCCAAAAAAACTTCTCACTAGATGATCCAGTGTGGTTTTGTGCGTATGTTGTAGTTTTATATTACAGACAAAAGTCTACAGAAGGATACTTTACAGTAAAATTAACAAAACAAAATAAAAAATATAAATTTTATAATATACCAAATGTGGTGGTTTTGCCTAGTCACCAATGTAGATAGATAGATAGATAGATAGATAGATAGATAGATAGATAGATAGATAGATAGATAGATAGATAGATAGAAAAAATAATATACTTAAAAATAATGTAAAGTAAAATGGGAAGCACCCTTAACCCTCAGTTGTGTTTTTAAGGAAAAAGAAAAACTTCTTCTTCTTCTTCTTCTTTCGGCTTTTCCCTTCAGGGGTCGCCACAGCAAATCATCTCTCAAGGAAAAAGAAAAACAACAACAAAAAAAGAGATAAATGTTGAAAAAAAATGACTAAAAGTTGCTCTGGATAAGGATGTCTGACAAAATGCTGTAAACATAAGAATAATTGCAAAACGATTATAATGGAGGCTTAACCATCACCAGTATGGACTCCTATAACTTGGCTTCCTATTCTGTTTGTTGAGATTCTTTGCAGCCATATTACACTGGTACCATTTCCCCTGCTCACAACTGCATAGAAACGTCTAATAGCTACAACTGACCTTACATATACAGCCAGGTCCACTGACAAATTAGTTATAAAATGTCACCAGTGTAAATAGAAAGGGTTTAACACAAGATGTAAAATATTGGGAAGACAAAAAAAAAGGAAGACTAGTTTACCTTAAAAATCTAAAAAAGCATGTTAGGCTCTGGAACAGTGTTCCACTGTAGGAAATATAGATAGAGCTGAACTCTGCATGCACGTCAGCTGCAGTTATTATGTTCTTTCATTCCCCAATTCATGATTTTCTAACACGCAGGAGTGAATTTCCACAGCTACTGGTGAATGCATGACATCAGAAACGGTGATGACTTCTGCTGACATTTCAGCCCTGTTCTGAATGAAATGCCAGTTTGGCACATGTTCAGCTCACATGCGGCACGTACCAAAATAGAGGCATGGATCAAGGACAATAGATCTACAAGCTCTAGTTTTCCACATTCAATTGATTTCTTTTAACAGACTAGTAAAACAGAAGCCAGTGAAAATGAAGATTTAGTCAAATTTTCAGAGCATTACGGCAGAATGTAACCTTGTAAAGAATATTCTGGGTTTTCCTAGCTCAAAGCAATTTAATAACACATAACAATCTGTAAAATATACAAAAAAAAAAAAGAGAATATTTAATTAATATATGTCCCACTATAAAAAAAAAGCATTGGCATATTCTAAACATTAATATCAGCTAATCATGGGTGTTATATTACTGTAACCTTGTCATTGGCCTTTTTCCGCCATTTCTTCTTTCCAGTTTCTTTATTTTGCCAGTCCAAGATTGCACTAAAAGACATGTTCTTTTTCCTGGTCTTCATGCACTCAAGCAGTTTCAAGGTTACAGAAAAGCAACAACACTGCTTAAAGGAGCACGTGCAGCAGGCCACACATTTCCTGATAGATGTCAGGTGGATTCAGGGACACGTGCTGTCTGCATTTTCTTGATACGCTATTCCTCATGTCAGAGGTCTGACAACTCAGACCAAGGCTTCCTCTTCTGATAACCAGCTGAGACTTTTGGCATTTACTTTGCAAAACAACACACGGTTCACAGGAGTCACCCAGAAAAGTTTCGCTTTTAAAGTCCTCAATCATTTTTTTATGTCTTTAGATTGCACAAAATGGTTCAGATTATTTAACGTTAGCAATTTAACAGTTATTTAATTATTTAATAATTGTTTTTGAGTTAAAGCTCAAACTGTCATTGCAACCTGCTTCTTTAGTGAATCTATAATATTAATTTATGAATCATTTTTGCTGTAAAAAGACTGACATCCTGACATTCCAAACTTGCATAAACTTGTTTATTGTTACAAAAAAAGGGTAGGAAACACTCAGTACACACCAAGGCTTAAACAGACATCAAGCTGTGATAATTTATGGAATAGAAAATTGCCATAGCATTGATTCGTCCACGTGAATAAATATGAGTCACGCCATGGACCACTCTAGAGCATGTTTCCTTACAAACTCAGTCTGTTAATCCTGACACCCTTCTTCCATTGAGCTATAATTATGCCAACTATACAGAAATACACTCAGTGAGCACTTTATTAGGAACACTGTACTAATACTGGGTAGGGCCTCACTATGCTTTCAATTCTTCATGGCAAGGATTCCACAAGATATTGAAAACATTCTTTGGAGATTCTGTTCCATGCTGTTGTGATTGCATCACAGAATTCCTGCAAATTTTTCATGCTGCAAATCTCTCATTCTGTCGGGTCCAATGGTGATCTACTGCATACAGATATGGTGACTGTGAAGACCACTGAACAACACTGAACTCATGTTCATGAACCCATTTTGAGATTTTTTTTTGCAATATCATACTGGACGTCACCATTAGAGGATGTTAAAATTGTGGCCATGAAGGGATATACATGGTCAGCAACAACAGTAACAATTCAAGCAATGATTGGTTGGTATTAACAGCCCAGAATGTGCATAAAATGTGCAAGAAAACATTCCCTACACTATTACACCACTTCCACCAGCCTGGATTGCTAACACAACGCAGGCTGGGTCTATGGATTATGGATACTGTATGATGCTTGATGCGTTGTGCTCTAGTTACTCTAGCCTTTCTGTGAGCTTGAACCAGAATAGATTTTCTCAGTTGATCTCCTCAAAACTGCATCTAACTGAATGTTTTTTCTTCATTGCACCATTCTGAATAAACTGTAGGGAACATTTTGTGTAAAAAACCCAGATGATCTGCAGTTTTAGAAATATTCAATCCCCACAGTCAAACATGCAACAGTCAAAGTCACTGAGATCACAATTTTTCCCCATTCTGATGTTTGATGTGAACGTTACCTGAAGCTGCTGGGCCGCATGATTTTATGCATTGCACTGCTGCCACACAATTAGATAATTGCACGAATGTGTAGATGTACTAGTGTTCCTAATAAAGTGCTCACTGAGATTCTTTTTGCTCTTTTACCTTTAGCAGTATTAATCATATTTTCCTAGGCTAACACACCTAGAATTGCGGCTAATTTACTATTTGTTGCTTTTTGCCAATAACTCAGTCTAAATCACAGCTGAGTCTATTTTCTCACTTTAGGAAATTACATGTCAAACATATTTTTTCAAAATTAAAGGAAATGAAGTTTGGAAGATAATACTAGACATTGGTTTGGCAAATCCAGTTTTAAGGATCATATTTGACATTTATTACTTTATCAAGGATATTGCTTTTGTTTTTTTGGCACACTGATGTTTTATATATGTTATGTTGAAAACAATAACTGTCAATTTTCCAGGAAAACACGCACACACACACACACACACACACACACACACACACACACACACACACACACGCAAACGTTCTTGACGTCAAGGCGTAAATTCAAGGCAAAAAGCAATAAACTGCTACTATTGCTACAGAAGCAATACTAGATTGCCTGACTAATTTAATTGAAAGAGAAATATAGCATGCCAGCTGTGCCTGTAAGTAAGTAATTATCACAGTCATTACCTATGTGTGTCAGCGCCTCTCTTACCTCACTTAATGCTAGTATGTAAGATGTTGTCTGACTTTCTGCCTCTCATCAGTACCTTGAAATAGGGTTTTAAGGAGAGCACATTACAAAGCTCATTCAGTTAACTGTCTCTCAGACCAACGACTGACTGTTTGTGCCAATTAACATTACCCAAGGGATGATTAGGTGAACTATTTCCTTTAATCTCAGACAGTACACCATTCTTAGAGGAGGTCAGAGTGATCAGCTTTGCATGAAAAGGAAGCTGATGCCAACTCAGACATGGCGTCACAATATGTACATGAGCTACAGTACAGCAGAATATAAATCAGATATTTCCATGGCTAGTAACTCTTATAGAAGCAATACTGCGAACAAGTCGACCGGATTTCATTTAATCCAGTTTCACAGTGAGATTTTCCTCTCCCCAGAAATCACTGCTGTACTCATGACTGCTGGAAGTGATACTAGCTGGGATATATTTCATGGAGATGGTTACAGGTGTGGTGTCGGATCCCTCAGCAGGAAGAAGACTGCGACAGCATGCCTGGGACAAAAGATCTGATTTTATCTGCCACTAGTCATAGGAGAGTTTTCTTACTGCAGCTGACACAATTTCTTCTCATTACCATGCTGAGAGGCATTTTCAAAAAAGATTAGAAAAAACGCTGGATGGTGTCCTGCCTGAGCTACTAAAAAATATATCAAGTGAATGTATCTCATTTGGTGTTGAGTTATTCTTTAAACCAGGGATCCTAAATTTTGTCCTGAGGATGTGGACTGAAGTGTTTTCTTCTCTCAACACATCTGATCCAAGGGATCACTAATTAACTCCTTCATGAACTAGGTCGGGTGTGTGGGGAGTTGGAAAAAGGTCCAATGTGAAGAGAAGGCAATTTAAAAAAACAAACAAACAACAAAAAAAAACACACTTTTAGCCAAAGATACATATACATATATAAGAATATATATATTATAATTTTAAATCCCAAAAGGGTTTTTCTTGAACTGAGATGATTTTAATATTGGAATAGGTTAGGTGATCTGTATGTATTTTGACAGTGCTAAACACTCTGACCAGGCTAAAATAGGTTACTAGTGAGATGAGTGAGATGAGGCCAGCCTTATGGAAGACTGCCAAACTTGTGGCCCAGTTCTATATGCCCACAGCATAGCAGGAGGCAAACGTTGACTGATTCAGACACCATAGCAACAATAACAGCAGCTAAGTAATTTATCACAAGGTTACTAGCACCTCACATTAAGCCTTGAGCCACAGAGAATTACCCAGAGTAGATAATGTGAAGAAAAACATCTGTGGAGGTCACAAACCTGTCAGAATGCATTAAAAAGATTTGAACAATTTTTAGTTTTTTTATATATATAAAAGCACTTCTATAGGCCTTTTCCCATATGCCTATTCACACATAATTTTCAAAAGCTTATTCGGGTATGTAAAGAAAAAAGGTTGCTAATAGTGTATAAGATTCAATGTCTAATAACCATTGACTACATATACGGCTGGACAGCATGTTCAACATCTCACGAAATCCACAGGAGAGACCTTGAAGCAACAGAAAACTCAGTAACTCATGGAAATTTTTTTTTCAAAGAGTTTCCACTTAAGTAAATTATGTAAGTTCAAGAAAAAAAATAGATAAATAATGGCAGGTTTACGTTACACTCCTTAAATAGAAATACATATAAAACACTCCCTGAGATGATATGAGGAAGAAATGTTAAGGGGAACCAGGCTCAAAAGGGAACCCATAGAGACCCAGAGACTTTTTTGCTTCACTTTTTGCTACACCAAATCCCTGTTATGAAATCTTCCAAAATATCCAGACATTACTTGCAACCAACTGTCAGATAAAAGATTCTTTGAAAAACTATATATAGATTCGCTACAAAACGTTTCTGGTGCCATAGTGACACGTGTTTTCTTAATTTTGCTTGGTTTCAGGGACAGATAAATCTAAGCAGGTTCTCCTGACTGCTGCCCCACAACCCAAACATACAAGAAGAAATGCATGCATTACTACATTTCACAATCACTGTGAGTACTTGCGTAACTTCAGAGTGATGCAGTAGGCAGTCTTAGATTGTACAACTGGCTTAATTCTTGCTTTTCGAATCCTCAAAGTCCAGCTCTTTAACAAGCTCCAACTCAATAGTCAGTAAGGATGGGAGGCCCATTTTATTTCAGAGTTTGGTTTTAACCTGACCCATTAAGAAAAATGAATGTTCACTGGTTTCGCTTTCATTTTTAAAGGGTTTTTTCTTCTGTACACTCATTGTGAGTTTGTGGTTATAAATGATTTTTTCATCTACTGATCCAGCACCAGATAGACCCATACACCAGTAACATTTCCAAATTTATTGCAGATTCTGTGTGAATTCTTTGCAATTTTTGGCTTGTGTTCTGTGTATTTTTTGTGTTAAGCTAAATAGCTTAACCATTCGCTTTAAATCTATGCTTGTGGACAGCTGCCTGGTTCTCAAGGCCCCATGTCATGTAGCCTGAAGCAATGGTGGATAATATGCATATTCTTTATACAAATGGATGTTTGCTATAGAAAACTATATAGTATAATCCTCAGAGAATATTATCCACTAAAAAATGGTACCCAAAATAGTTCACTATGTGCTGGATAGGGAACAAATTCAGACACTGAATTGAACTTTGCTCAAACTCATTCTGAGTGACAATCTGCTTTTTGGGAGAAACTAATCCAAATACAGATGGTGGTTTCAGACCTATTCTGTTTATTTATCTACAAATTTGCTCAAAATCCTAATTAGTTCTTTCATATGTTCACAAAATCATGAAAGACTCGATGAATAACGATGTTCAACATTTCAAACCATCATTTAGCATCTTCTACATTTATTTATCTCATTTTTAATATATATAATATATAATATATTTTTAGTATAATTAATATATATAATATCATAATTATTATATTATATTATATTATAATTATGGGGGCGGGGGGCACGGTGGCTTAGTGGTTAGCACGTTTGTCTCACACCTCCAGGGTTGGGGGTTCGATTCCCGCCTCCGCCGTGTGTGTGGAGTTTACATGTTCTCCCCGTGCCTTGGGGGTTTCCTCCCCCGGTCCAAAGACATGCGTGGTAGGTTGATTGGTGTCTCTAAATTGTCCGTAGTGTGTGTGTGATTGTGTCAGTGAATGAGAGTGTGTGTGCGCCCTGTGATGGGTTGGCACTCTGTCCAGGGTGTATCCTGCCTTGATGCCCAATGACGCCTGAGATAGGCACAGGCTCCACGTGACCCGAGAATAGTTCAGATAAGAGGTACAGACAATGAATGAATATTATATATATATGCCATATAACATGCTTTTGAAAAAAAATATATATATATTAATCAAAAACATGTTGTAAAGCTTTACTAGATTCCGCACTGCAACATTTTTCCTGTGAGGCCAAGAGATTATAAACAGCCAGATCCATAAATATTACTGTGATGGATTATGGAAGAATTCTTTGCCAGGTGAAGAAAAACAGCTGACCAGATCAAGATCAAGTTGGCCAGATCAAGAACATCCCCCTGGAGGTAGGTGTATCTGTGTCAAACTCAACAATCAATCAAGGAAAAACTTTGTCAGAGTAAATATAATGGATTTGCCACAGGATATAAACCACTGGTAAGCCTCAAAAACAGAAAGACCAGATTAGTTTGCTAAAAAAGTCCAGCTTTGTGAAGGTAGAGATGAGAATAGAGAAGTGAAGGAACTGGTCATGATCAACAGAGCTGTACCTTGTACTTACCGGTGATGTGACTGTTGAGAAAAGCATGGGGGTTATTTCTGAAGCATAAAGGCCGATATTATCTGCTCAGATTTAGCCAAATATTTGTTCAAATCACAGCTTATCCTACCAGCTTGCATGGACCCTGGAGCTTATCCCAGGAGACCCGGGGCACAAGGCAGGGTTCACCCTGGACAGGATGCCAGTCTATCAGGGCACAATCGCACTCACACCCATTCACACATTATGGAGAATTTAGAGATGCCAATCAGCCTACAGTGCGTCTTTGGACTGGAGGAGGAAACCAGAGTACCCAGAGGAAACCCCTGGAGAACATGTAAACTCCACATGCATGGTGGAGGCAGGAATTGAACCCCCAACCTTGGAGGTGTGAGTCACACATGCTAATCATGGTGAAAGCATCCCCAGCATTTTAAGTGCAATGTTCTGCAATGGCCAAGTCAATCATCTGAATCCAACTGAGAATGCATTTCATTTGCTGAAGATAAGATTGAAGACAAAATGCTCCAAGAATAAGCAGGAACTAAGCAGTAAAGGCCTGGATCCAACACCAGGGAAGAAACTCAGTGTCTGGTTATGTTTATTGCAAACCAAAGATTTGCAATCAAGTATTTAAAATGGCCATTTCATTTATTATCATGTTAATTTGTCTAATTAATTTTGGTTCACATATAAAACGTTTTGTAATTCCAACACCATCCAGATTTGGATGTACAATACCTCAGATTAAAACAAGACTGTGGGAGGCAGCTAAAATAATAATTTTTGTCAATGTCCAAAAATGCATGGATCTGACTGTGTCGGTTGTAGTCACATGGTAATTGAATGTGGAAATGTTTGTGCAGTTGATCTTTCTGAGGGATAATGGGATCAATGTCCGTGCTCAGAACACAGAGCCCTCTTTTGCTTGTCAACATTTTTATCACAGCTAAGTGAGTGAAATTAAATGTTTAGCAAAGCTTGCTTTAATCCAGGATTCCATGCTTCTGTGCCTTATTTCAACTGGATTTAAACTCTTTTTTCCATGGAGAGCCTTTTTTTATCATTTCAAACATCTCGCTTTTTTTTTTTTTTTTTTTACAAATATTTTTGAGATGCAAGGTTTCTTGTAGTGCTAGTGTACCTTTAAGAACAGGTCTGAGGTTGTAACTGAGCTAACCTGATAAAGGCAGACCAAGGATGCCTGGTGGATTGCATTTCTCGGGCTTAGAAACCAAGAGCTAAATAATTTAGCCATGAAATAGCAGGTAACCACAGCTGCCATATCATCCCATTAAGCTGCATGGTCCTTCACCCTTTACAAAACGAGGTCATGCTGCTACCATTACAACTGCACACAGTGTAAAATTCCACAAAAAAAAAAAAACTACCATGACTACAGGTGAAGATCACTGTGCAGATTTATTCCTTTTACTCTGCAAATCTGAACTGTTAGATAAATTATTTTCATATATCATTTCATGAATTATGAATTCTGCACTGTTTTATTATCAATTTTAATATAAATATCATGTACAAAAAACACTGTGCATTTACTCTGTGCATTTGTGCACAAGGTTGATATGTTCATCTCTTCTCTCCATGGATAAAATCGTGATATCTTTTGATGTTTTGTGAAATTATGGCCACTTTTAAGCTTATACAAATAAAAAACCCACAAAAAATGACAAAGCGGCGTCACCGACCCACAGGCACGTGAGACTATTGTTATCTGCAGCAAACCCACGCTTTCCTAAGCACCCAAACACAGAATGCAACAAAGAAAGTGCACAAACACCAGCTTTAAGCTGTCTTTTGTGCAGCACATTCACACAACATAAAGCTGTAAAGCTAAAGCTATTGTACTTCCAGACATGGGAGCCTGTGACACACCTCATGAGAAAGGTGACAGAGAAATCAGTAGAAAAAAAGAGCTATTCAACCAATAGATTCTATGCCTTGCTTTAAACCATGAGAATAGATGCTCAGGTTTTGTAATATTCAGTGACTGTTGTGTGTTTTTTTTTTTTTTTGTCATAGCTTTATTATGTATAGCTGATTATTTCACAGTATTATAAAACATATCTATTTTTTATGTCTGGACTTGGTGAAAGCAGTGGACACTGTTATAAAATATGGTCTGATCTTGGCAGGTAAAAATATTTCCCTTGCCAGGATCGTGTATAGAGAAGCATAACCATTAATAAATATGGCACGTAACAGACAAACGGCTTACTGTAAGTGCAAGCAATGCAAATGCACAAGGCAAGGAGTGAGCTATGAAGAGAATGAAGTGAGAGTTAATGTAGGTCATCGCTTGCATCACTTTCATAAACAGGACAACTTCACAGATTTAGAGGGTGACAGTTCACTGCAGCTAACAAGCAGTGAGTGAGGGAGGGAGAGACAGAGAGAATAAAAGAAAGCAGAGGAACAGGCAGGGAAAATACAGGAATTCTGCCACACATACAGTCGAAGAGGTAGCACTACACCTCCCACAATTTTCAACTTGGGATCTCAGATCTGTGGTCTCAGAAACAGTTATGATGAAAAAGGGAATAATATCAGTTCTGTTTAATATAGGGGCATCACGGTGACTTAGCGGTTAGCATGTTTGCCTCACACCTCTGGGGTTGGGGGTTTGATTTCAACCCCTGTGGGGGGAGTTTGCATCTTCTCCCCATGCTTCAGGGGTTTCCTCTGGAGACTCGAGTTTCCTTCCCTAGTCCAAAGAGATGTATGCTGAGTGGCATTTCTAAATTGTCTGTAGTGTTTCAATGTGTGTGTGTGTGTGTGTATTGTGCCCTCTGTTGGGTACCTGACTGATCACTTCCTTGTGCTGTTGAGTTCTCTGACACAGACTACAGGCTCCCTGTGTACCTGTGTAGGAAAAGCGCTACAGTAAATGGATGGTTGGATGGAACTGGAAGTGTAATGTATTCTTTTTCCTTTTTATTAGCAGGCAAATGTTAAACTAAAGTGTATATAATGCTTTACTGCTACATTAATTTAAATTGCATACATAGAATACATACTTGCACTAACTGGCCACTTTAATAGAAACACCTCTACACCGGCACATTAATGCTAGTATTTGATCAACCAATCATATTACAGAAGGGCAATGGATAGAATCATTCATGCAGATTCAGGTTCATGTCAAACATCAGAACACGAGAAATGTGCCCTTAGTGATTTTAACTGGGGTATTGTTATTGGCGCTGGTTGGAGTATTTCAGTTGATGTCTTTGGTTTCATGTGCAGCAGTGTGTAGAGTTTAGACAGCATACTGTGAAAATCGAAACCATCCAGTTAGCAGCAGTCCTGTGGGCAGAAATGCCTGGTTGATTAGAGATCAGAGAAGAATGGCCAGACATTTTTGAGCTGACAGGAACTTGGTGGGTAGATAAGCATTTCAGAAAGCACAACAAATTACAAAGCACAAGCCGTATCAGACCAATGGCCTTCCCAGCCAGCATATCAGAACTGAATAGCGCAACTTTGGGGTGTGGTGATAAGGGAGATTTGACGCATGAATGTTCAGCCAACACATCTGCAGTATTATGTGATACCAACATGTCAACATGGACCAATGCTCAATGAATCCATGTAGAAAACCAGCTGGGAATCTAATATTAGTGATACGGATGCCATACATACCACTTATTTATTCTGACATGAATGTCATGAAAAATCTACACTCTATTAGGAACCACTTTATTAGAAACAGCTCTACACATGCACATTCATGCACTTATCTAATCAGCCAATCAGGTGGCAGAAGGACAGTTCATGAAATCATGCAGATTCAGGTCAAGAGCTTCAGTTAATGTTCACACCAAACATGACCAACTGTGGTATGGTTCTTGGTGCCAGATGAGCTGGTATGAATATTGATGTGGGACTGCAGGTTAAAACATCTTGTTGATAAAAAAAATCAGTGGAAAATTACCAAACTGCTCTGAGCTGACACGAAGTCTACAGTATCGCAAATAAGCACTCTTTACAACCATGCTGAGCAGAAAAGCATCTCAGAATACACTATACATCAAACGTTGAGGTGGATGAGCAACAACAGCAGAAGATGGACATCAGGTTCCTCTGCTGTCAGCCAGGAACAGGAATCTGAGGCAATCATGGGCACAGACTCATCGAAACTGGACAGTTAAAGACTGGAAAAAGGCCAGATTTTTTTTTTTCAAATCTTTAACAGGCCAAGTGAATTGAAGCACCCGTATAACCCAAATCTGATCTTTCCCCATTTACAGTAAATACTGCCATAACCTTTAAACTTAAATTGCATATTACAACACGTGATATGGCCGAAATGAACAACTTAATTAGAAAGCCACGGACAGCAATATAAGTTGCTCTTTTGACTGGAGCTCTAGGTTAAATGTTAAAGCGCTGGCTGTTGGCTGGCTGCATGACTTTGGCACGGAGTCTGAATTCTTTTATTCATGTGCAAGAAGAGTGCACTAGTGTGCAAAAGGTGCTCAGACCTTCACTTGTCCTTATTTTTTCTTGTTAGATTACATCATAAAATGGATCTATTTACTTGCTCAACAGTCTGCAAAAAATATTTCACAATAAAAAATAAGACTCCAACACTCCAAGTACAGACACATCCTGTTTTCAGTGATTATCTTTCTGTTGTTTCTAGAACCATTGGTAAATTTAGTTGGACATAGTTTCATCTCAAACTCATCTGTCTGTATAAACCCACAGAGAAGACAGCATGTCAGAACAGGCATGAGGTAAAAGAAATAGTCCATCAACATTCTCAGACAGGATTGTGTTGCAAGGGTAAAAACACAACATTATTAAATGCAAAAAGGTCTAAATCACCAAGACCAAATTCTTAGAACTGACCATCAGCAAAACCAGAGAGAATGGTTTTCTCATCTTGCAGGGGACTATGCAGTTGAAAGTCACTCTGAGCTTCAGAGGTCCTGTGTGGAAAAGGGACACATGTGCCAGAAGAACAACCTTCTCTCCACCAGTCAGACCAGACGGAACTCCTACAGTATCTCAGTAAAAGGCACATGACAGTTTCCTTGGAATTTGCCAAAAAGGCACTTAAAATGCTGTCAAGACATGAGAAACAAGATTCTAGTGTATGATAAAACCAAGATTGAATTTTGCCAAGTATTACATCCAGAAGAAACCAGACACTGTTCAAGACCTGTCCAAGTTCATCAGTACAGTGAAGAACAGCACTGGCAGCATCAGGCTGTGGTCCGGTAGCAGGATCCTACACTCCCACTACTATGGCATGGGTTTGATTCCTGGGCAGGGCACCAACCCTGCCACTGAGGGATTAACTCTTAGTGTCGGTCCCAAGACTGGATAAAACTGGAGGGTTGTGTCAGGAAGGGCATCCGGTGTAAAACCTGTGGCAAAATAAAATATGTGGATCGGATGATCCTCTGTTGGGACCATGAACAGGGAGCAGCTAAAAGACAGCAAAATTATAGTCTTTTTCAATAGGTGTTAGTAGATTTAAAAGTATTAGTAAACTTAGCAGCAAAACACTTGCTCAAGGCAGACAGATCATTTATTTTCTACCATACATTTACATTAGCCTACATTCCAAAACTTTGCCCAAATTTCAGCAGTTCATCTCAATCAAATGATCAGCAGTGTAGGTATATTTACTTTTACATCATATATGATATACAGGAATTCTCCATGCCTATAACAAAGCACCAGGACAAAAACACATAGCAAGGTAAAACAGTACCTCCAACAAAGCCACAACAAATATGATGTGAAATCCCTGCACATCATAGGTGGTGTTCATGTTTTTGGTCATCTTTTTACTGAAGCCTTCACACTGTATTGCATTACTGGTGAAGCTTCAATAATTTGCCACATTAAAAAACAACCCTCAAATTTGTGTTTCAGGCCAATATTACCATGCCAGTGTGTGAAAAAGCATTATCAGTTGAAATGGAAAATAAAAATGTGTAGCTAAAAGAACACAGAAACTCTGCTGTGAAGTATTCTGCAGATTAAATGGAGTGCTTATATGTGAGAAAACTAACCTTTTACTTGAACATGGCTTCCCACTGGCAAGCAAACAGTTTAACTTTTGTATCCACATGTGACATGTAAGAAATGCTAATGGCGTGTTGCTTAAACTTGAAGAATGCAGGGAATGTTACTGGAAGCTTTGCTTTTTCTTCTGAATCATTTGTTCCCCGAAAAGATTCTTCCCTAAAGGAAAAGTAATGAAGATCTCTACCAGTGACGTAAAGAACTGTGATCTGATGATCTCAGTCTGACATGGCTGACCTTTAAAAACTGATACCTGCTGGAATATATGAGGATTTATCATTCCTTATAAATGTTAAAAATGCTGAGCCACCTAAGACCTCAGAGCTTAGCTACAGTACAGCTGATGACCCACATTGACGACAGCTAGAGGAGATTTTATAGCTTGTAACAAGCTGGTAAATTAATAGGACTATTTTGAAACACATGCACAACTAGGTTAAGCCATTTAAGTGACGTTAACATTTCTGGCATTTGGCACATGCCCTTATCCAGAATGCCTAGCATTTTTATCTCATTTTATACAATTGGGCCCTGCTCAAGGGCCCAAGAGTGGCAGCTTGCTGGACCTGGGACTCAAACCCACAGCCTTCTGATCAGTAGTTCAACACATTAACCAGCAAGCTACTAGATCCCCACTAAGTGTACACCTCTTTAGAGTGCAAACTTAACTGAAATGTTTCATATCTGCGACGCTACATTAAATAAAGACATTAATAGCACATATGTATGTTCTATCCAAAGGGTTCAGCAATATATTCTTTCAAATGTAGCAATGGTAAAAAAAAAAAAAAAAGAAGCAAAAATTGCTGGAAAAATGCAACCTCTAAATCTAAAGTTATGTTGCAGAATATTTTCTTCTGGATTTTATATTCAGAATTTATTAGGTGCAAATTCAAAGTTGAAAAATAAGGGCCATAAACCCAGATAGTGACACAGGTTACAGCGTACTCCTTAGTTCTTTTTACTTGTGTACTCAATGCACACTTGCAGCTTTATTGAAACAGAGCCTCACTTATGTTAACCTGGCTACAGTCCAGCAGTGACTCTTCACAAGGATGATTAAATTTTCAAAGCTTAGTATATAACTATTTGTTTTTTGCCTGAGCTATCAAGGGGAAAAAACACCTACCCTGTCTGTCTTATTTCTAAATAGTAAAATTTATTACTATTAAATATATATTATACTAGACTGTGTGAGAGATTTGGTCTGATATACAAAAATAGATTATGTTTAGAACACAGAAAATACAAATAGCTATGTCATTATTTCAATCATTATTTTGACTTACTAAGTCAGTGTTAGTGTGCATTTTCTAAAGCTGGATGTAAGATTCACATTAAAATGATTCCTACTGCCACTTACATATCACTCTATTTCAATCTTCATATTTTATTTTAATTCACTTCCTTATTGGCTGATGCTATTTTTTATAAGCCAAACATCAAAATACAGACAAATCATGTAGTTAAGTGTAACCTTCGGGTGGAAAAAAATGGGTCAATGATGTAGGTCATTGTGCTAGAATGAAAAGGTCTGTCTAAAAGGAGCCTTGTTGAGAAAAGAGACCTTGGTTCCTCTGATTGAGGAAGACGGACATACAGGGCTGAATATAAGCCTGTAATTGTGGAGCACAAGTAAGTGTCTGTATAAAGGAAGACTGCATAAAAGCAGAAGCAATACTACTGTGCTTGACCTATTTTCAGGAGTGTCCATTTCTTTCTCTCTCACTCACTTTACTTACTTGGATTGTTAAGGAAGCAAAACACTAAGTGCTTACAAACTTATCATTTTGCTTCTCTGCTAAAAATGAGTCGGTACACCCAGCCGTCAGTCGTAATGACATGAGATTTGTTCAGTAGGTAATTCTCTCTTCAGCTTCCCAGGCAAAGGTCTCATACTTTACTGCATTATTTGCCTTATATTTTGTGCTACAAATTCTTTAATTTTCCTCTGATGCCTTGCTTACTTGAGAAAAGAATTGAAATATTAAACATTTATCTCCATCCATTCCATCTGCAAAACCTCAAGTTCTATTTGTGAAGGGTGCTTGGACCCCGGACGTTGCTTATGGTAGCTATAATTATCAGTAACGTTATTGTTCATTATTACTACTACAGCTACACAACGTTCGTATTATTATTGTAATTGTATGTGATATGTAAATAAAGTAATATATGTAAAGAAAGTGATAATCGATCTGCCATTCTCAAGTGATCTGTGCACTTATAAATGCTTTGAGAAAATTAGGTTTTCTTCTTAAATGATGTTTGTAACGTCATTGAAGGTGAAAAAATCCCCCCAAGATTAAATCTACTTGGTGCAAAAAAAAAAAAAATAAAAAAATAAAAAATAAAAAATAAAAAATCTCAGACTTACCAACATATTTTTTCACAATAAAATATACTGGGAGCACAGTGCTAACAGCTGAGGATTTTAATATCCGCTTTACAATCAAAACACAATAACATACAGTAAACAACAAGAACAAGAAAAAATTTAACATGATGGAAATGGTCATGATGTAAATAAAATAAAACACAATAAAATATGTTTTTAGAAAAGACCTTTTGATACTGGAACGCTAAAAGACAGGAATGATTTTTTTTTAAAATGTGGTGGCCCTCTTTTCCCCTCGACTTGAAGTTATGAATTCGTGAAAAAACTGTTCCTTGAGTGCTATAACAAAAGCAGGAATGGATATTTATTATTGGTAGATGATCAGAGTCCTGTATCGTATTGTATAGCATTGAATCTACGATATGATATGAGGCTCTGGACTTGACATGAAACACATTCACCAAACTGCATAATAAACTAGACAAGCTGTCATATAAAAGCTCTTATACTAGATGAGACTTAATAAACATTTTAATACTGATCCTAAACTAACCCTAGACTATTAGCACACTAGCTGATGTTAATACCACTGCATCTGTGCTGACATTTCTCTCACACACACACACACACTGTCTCTGTCTCTCTCTCTCTCTCTCTCTCTCTCTCTCTCTTGCTTCCATGCAGATTTAATCCAGTTAAAGAAATCAGCAGGAAGTTTCATAACTGCAGATGAGCCTCACAGAGAATAATGCATGATGCAAAAAGAAGTTACAGAAACCTGTGTGAATTCAGACATATCCTGTTGAGAGTCACAACAGGGTTGACAGTTTCACATTTATTTCTTTATTTTAAGTAAATTGGGAAAGTTTTAAAACATGGTGGCAATTAAGTCAGTTTCCCAAACTTTTGGCATACTTTCAGGTCTTTTTCAGTTTTTTAAAATGTAATTTTAGTTGACATTTTGCTGACACCTGGCAACCCCTGTCTCCCATTACATGCTGCTAAGAATCTGAACGGATCAAATAAACACAGTGTCATGATTAAGTGTCAATTATTGCACTTATACTGAATGTTTTAATGAAACGTAATATGCTGTATCGAACCTGCATCATATTGAAGATACCACCGTATCATACAGCATCAAATTTCAATTTGGTGGATCGTTACACAGTTAAATGACATAGTGTAGATTATTAGATACCATAAGACTCCGTGGGAAATCTGCCAAAACCTCCTTTGCTTAGTAAGCACTAGCCAAGCACATCTAACACGATGTCTGTTCCTCGTTCTGAGCGGTAATGTAAATCCTGCTGAAATATCTGGAATCCCAGTTCCCAACCATGAGGCACGCTACTGCTGCTCAGTAAAAATGGCTTTTTCTAGGCAACTAGCCATACATCAATCTGCCATGTGTTAAAAACATTCTGGCTCTGTTTATTTCCTGTTTTGCAACTAATTCTTTCTAATTTTTAGGCATGAGGCATGAGCTTGCACGGCACAAGAGAAAGCTTGGAGCTGACTATCAGGATTTCAGTATGAAAATCAGGTCAACATGCTTTAGCACTTCACTCATGAATCCCTCCTGGAAAGAGCATCGCGGTGGTGGGGTTGTTGCTCTGATCTTCGCTCTAAAGCAGCTGCTGGGGTGCTATTATATTGCGGTCTGGACCACAATGCAAAACCTGGCCCTTGGTGCCAGTAACATGAAGAGATATTGTGAGTGCCAGCACTCTCCACTCTTTCTGGCTCTTAATGGAGACATCAGCATGCTTTGCCACTGTTCAGACCTCCGCCTGCTTCCAGGGGCAGCACACAAAGAGAACTGATTGCTCCTCACCTTGGCATTTAAAAACGACTAAAGCTTGGACATTGCAGCAAGTTTAGATTTAAAGCAACGTTACATCACATCGACATAGCTATTTGGCTGGAATTCATTCCCAAGATAAATTCCATATTAATGACTAGAAATGTACATAAAATGGTACCGACTGTATTTGTCAAATTATTAATTTGGCTAACTGAGTGATCTGTGTGAATCAAGACATAACCTAGTCTCTTTTTCTCTGAGTCTTTTTCATTTATCTCAGAGGATTACAACATTATCTATTTAAAGCTTGAGTGTGTATACTCAGCTCACTGGTAAAGCACCACAGAACCTTGCACGCAACGGAGCAGAATTCCTTCAGATGTTCCAAACTGCGTAAACACTTCCTGTAGCACTCAGTCATCGGGTATTTGAGTGTTGCAGTTACCGTGGTAAATGTGCACGGGTCCATTGCAGAGGAAGTACAGCTGAAAAACATCGCCATAGCCGTGGTCCCTCCACCAGGTGCACAGCTGTCGGTTCCAGCCACAGTCAAGGTGGTGAAAGAGCTCTGGATGCTCCATGCCTATCATGGTGAAGAAGTCCTGATCACCCAGGTGACCCCGGAAGTGATATTTCTCGGTGAGGTGGGCAACATGTTCAGGCTCAAGCAGGCGGTTGTAGAGCTCGGAACGGCGCATGGTGTCCAGATTCAGCAGCATCACACCGCTGTTAAAGCCGGGAAGACCATCAGGAGGGGGGTCACCCACACGGGACTTGGGGTTTTCCTTGCGATACTGCCAGAAGGTATGTCTGAGGGGGAAAGAAAACACAAAAATAAAATCTCAGTTGATAATGTAGGAAGCCTGTTATCATTATCAGGAAACATGTCCACACCAGTGTAGTCCTTTCTCACTTGAACATTCACAGAATCGGGTTGCAAGAAATGAGACAAGAAATATAGTGAAGAGAAATAAGTATTCAGACATTGTTGTGTCCGTTATTCATTCCAGAGCATCTGCTTAAAATTTACATACATATTGCCTATTGACTTGAATGAATAAGTCAAACTTGAAGCCAAAGGCGTCGACTGGGATGTCCCCATCGCCTACTAGTCTGGTTGTTCTTGTCACTAATTTTTGTACCCTATGGCAGAGGCATGAAATGGGACTGATAGGAAAAAAGTATTTGGGATGAACAACGTTAGTATTTTGTTGCAAAGCTGCTGTCGACAATAACAGGTTAGAAAAGTCTATGGAAGAAATCATTTAGTTGTTGCGGCATTGTGCAATTATTTTTTAATATAGTATAATACTTAATTCTATAATTAAGTGTTGCTATGTTCTGGTTTTCACGTGATATGAGGCACATGGTGTTCGGTTTCTGATTGAGCATTAAGCTGTAACTTTGTAACACTGCATCGTTTCATACTGTACACGTCTGCCACCGCACAGTGGAGTTAACACTGAATAAGTGCTGTAAACTCTGCTGCAGATCAGTTCCATAACCCTGAGTAGAACAAAAAGCCGTACCAAACCCGCTTCTACATTACAAGTGTGAAACGTTCCTCTTCCCAGGGTTAAAAGCAGGGTTTAGAACGACAATAACCTGGGGTTAAGAGCTGTATCTGAATACTAATTTCCCCTCACTGCACATAAGAAACGAAGCCAGGGAAAAAATCAGCTTATGCATTGTTTCCAGAAACAGAAATGTATGTAAATTTTTTGAGCAAATTAAGTTAAGAAATCCAACTACGTCAGCATATTTCACATCCAACCCCTTTTTATATCTCTCCAACTACATCAGAGTATGAAACTAGAGACCGAGCAGAAAAAAAAAGTCTTGTCCTGAACCAAAACAGCAACAGGCAAAAATTAACCATCAAATTAGACTTGAAAGTCAGCATCAAAATCAGCTTGTGGTTCTACCTACAGGTTTGCAGATTTCTTAGTAATAGTGTTCGCTTTAAAACATTCAAATTTATAAACAGATTTATTCCATCTTTCCCTGTTACTACCCTCTTTTAATCCATTGTAGTTGTATCTTACCAGGCTCCCTATATCAGCTCACTGCCAGTCAGTGTCAGGCTTTTCTGTCTCCCACTGAGCACAACATTTCAAGGCTAATTCTTTTCATTAAATGAAAAGAGATGTTAATTAACCAATAATGATGTACAGCTCTTAGCATTTCCTCCAACCCCACATCTCAATGCACTGAATTGGATATTCATTGAATATGGCCACTCAATGCCCTAAAACCTGACGTTAATGAAGTGGCTCTCTTGTGTCTCATATTTGAAATGATAGAATTCAGGGCCCTAAAATAAACAGCAGTAAATTATACATTAATTTACAGTAAAACATTTTCATATTTCCTCAAATACACAGAGAACAAAACTGTAAACTCCTACAGCAGGACAGCAACACCAGTATTATTTCTTAAGCCTTTTTCAGGTTGGTTGCAGCCTCAGGAAATACCGTAATAAACACTGAGAATGGATTTAAGGGAAGCCCTTGAAGTCGAGCACCTAGGGCAAGTAAACAGGAAGAGGCATTTTGCCACAGAAATGCAGCCCACTAGCTTTCAGGAAAGCTTTAAAATCTTAGCTGCCTTTTTGTAGGGTGCTCTGTTCGCAATGGCAGCGTGACATTCACAGAAACCAAAACTCTACATTACTTATGATGAGGAACACTCATAATGAGGCAAAGTCTTTTTGATGTCGAGAGCAGTCGCCACAGGAAACTTCAGAGCTCTGCGCTCTCTCTCTCTCTCTCTCTCGCTCTCTCTCAAAAGAATGAGTGTGTCACAACCGAGGAAATAACAAAGCAATTGCTCGTTCTGTTTCTAGGGGTAGCTTCAATTCACAGAAAAGGATCACAAAGACAAACATGCAGGTTTTATCTTTCCATCTCTGATTCCAATTTATCAGCACTGCCACAGGTGACGAAGCAAAATGACTAATGAAAAAGCTTGCTGATGAATGTAGGTAATGAAATCATGAGCTGGCATATGTGCACTTTTCGCAGAATCTCCCCAGGGTTCTACATAAGAAAAGAGGTTTCCCTGTCACATAATAGATTCAGAGAATAGTCATTAATGGTTCAAAGAATTGGTGAGGAACCAATTTGTTTCCCACTAAAAACACAAAGCTTCTTTTTTTCAGCAAAGCATACCATTAATGATGGTACAATACAAAAGAAAGGTATCATGTCTTAGGTATGTGGGTGACAACATCTGCGTCACCACTGAGTTTTTATTAAACTTATTAAACTTTTATTAAACTTTATTATTAAACTTAATGAACTGAAGGGGGGGGGGCATGTATGCGTTTCCCTATCAATCACAGCCAGGGTTGTAGCCTGACTTACAATCAAATGTGTGACTAATCTGCTTCTGTAAAAAAATAACAATGCGATTTCCCTGGTCTGTGTACGGCCCGACTATGATCCTTATTGAACATATAAAGCAAACAACACAACACAATAAATGATTCTTCTTGTTGCTTTTCCTCCTTCTGGTTCGAGAATGCCTTGCAATCACACAACTGATACATCTAATAAGTCCTTAACAGACTTCAGGAAGATTCACAGCATCAATGAAATACTTTTTTTTTTGGTTTTTGCTCTCTAGATGGCTTCTACAAAACACATTCAAAAGAATTGGCTTTATTAAGGGAAATGCACTTCCGTCATTTCAGCAGACATTCAGGTTCCAGATAATCTTGTCTACCTTACGTCTTTACCGGTGAAGAAGTTTTAGAAATAAGCCCATTTAGTTCCTAATAAGAAGCTGCTCCTGGTCACACAACCCCACTTCACTATATACAGCTGTAGAAATTTACTATATACAGCTGTATTATTTCTAATCTCTGGTGTCACCCAGATGAGACTGGATCAATTCGGAGTCTGGTTCCTTTCAAGGTTTCTTCCTCATATCGTCTTGAGGAGTTTATCCACACTACCATCACCTCTGTCTTGCTCATTAGGAAAAAATATAAATTTCAATTTTAAACTTTTTCAGAATTTATTCAGAATTTTTATACTTCTGTAAAGCTGCTTGGAGAAGATTTCCATTGTTCAAGGTGCTATTCAAATAAAACTGAACTGAACTGAATTATCACCAGACACAAGAACTTTGCAGCACATTCATGCTTAGCGGTGTGGGTTTTTATACTCGCTGATGTGGTCACAAATATTACAGCACATATTCATTTTCAATAGAAAGGAAGGTTCATAGTAATGAAGCACTCATTAAAAACATGTACATGGTACACTTACACATGTGACAAAGCACAGAAATAAATGCTAACAGGACTAAGTTGCATTCAGTGTGACTGCAGAATACATAAAGATGATATGGCTGTGTTTCTGAAAGGTTTGGGACTGATCTCTAGATCTGGTCTCTAAACAAAAGACAGCGGACCACATTTATTAAGCTGGATATAAACAGATTTATTCATAAAATAAAAATTGGTATAAGCAATTACACAAGAAATTTGGAATTCAGGAAAATCCTGTAAATTCAGAGAAATATTTGCATCTTTTATGCTCCTGAATGTGTGAAAATAAGAAACTTTAATACTGTAGACTTCAACCTGATTGTCTTCAAAAAAAATTGCAAAGATTACTGAACCTAACATACTAATTGTGCTGCCAAGTTTAGAAGCTATAGAAGATATGTGCTATAGAAGAAATGCTCCTTATATGGTTATATAGCCAAAAAGCTAAAGCTTTGGAGAACATTTCCTACACTTTTATGTTGAGTGGAATGAGGTAGTTAAGTGATAAGATAAAAATAATTGCAGAGTGTGAATAAGCAGGACACTCGAAATTTAGAGCACGCCTACAGTGGCTTGAGTGCCCGAAAGAGAGGCGGCACTGTACTGTACTGCTGGACAGACATCCCCACATTTTCTTGTTCTCATGTTTGTGATTCTGCAATTCTTGCATTCAGAATCTCTCCTCCAGGAAAGAATGTCAATTACCCAACCAAGAGATTTGGCGATGAGCTGCTAGGTCATCTGCTTTTGCTCGGTGTTCAGCCAAGGCCACAAGAACAGAACAGTGTGTACCGCACCTAAGCCAAGGCATCTGATTCTCACCACACTGTTCTGTGCAGAAACAGCACGTCTGCCCCTCTGTGTACTTAGTTATCTACACAG
The DNA here is from genome assembly GCA_033459395.1 of Hemibagrus guttatus. Lineage (NCBI taxonomy): Eukaryota > Metazoa > Chordata > Actinopteri > Siluriformes > Bagridae > Hemibagrus > Hemibagrus guttatus. The sequence continues at coordinate 5,073,501 of JAUCMX010000010.1, read as the reverse complement.
AAAGACCTGAGACACCAAGAGAAACCAAGGTGACATGAACTGGCACTTTCTTAAAATGTACGATGTATGCGTGTCTGTGTCTGTGTGTAAATAAAAATTTACATCACTCATGTTTTTGTGATGTACAAGAAAGTACCCAAGATAAATCAGATTAGATTAAACCTTTAATGTGTTGCAGTAACCAACAATATTTGAGTAAAAACAAATGTAAATGTTTTAGTGAACGATGCATAAGAGCCAGGTTGCATAAGAGCACACACACCTATAATGGGGCATGTGAATAACACCAACCAGATTCAAACCCAAGGACAAAGTACAAAGAATTTCCAAAATAACATGCACCATGCAACGCCATGATGACTTATCATCAACCAAAAACAGGACTGATGATAGGACAAGAAGAGGCTGTCAGAAGACATACAGCAACATTAAAGGAGCTGCAGGAACATCTGGCAAGTCCTGTTGTCATTTGGCACCCTCTGCAGCTGAGAGCATATTATTTACAGTATCTTTTCTCTTACAGTATCTTATTGGGGTGGAGCGGCTAGACAGAAGCCCTTTCTTACAGGAGAAAAACCCATCCAAACCAGCTCAATCACCTTAAAACCATGTGGCAAGATGCGCTATGCTCTAACGAGACCTTAAGGGCATAATTACAAAAATATAATAAAGCAGGTTATTACCCAAAGATCACCAATACCATGGTAAAGCATGGTGGTGGTCGCATCATGCTATGGGGTATGGCTTCAGAAGTAGATAATCTAGTTGCCCAGTCAGAGCTCAGACCTACATGCTATGGAAAGCCTGTAGAATGACTCGAGAAGGGCTGTGTACAGGAGGTCCCCTCACAATTCTGGAGCATATTTTTTTTTTTTGCAAGGAAGAGTGCAAAAGAAGATGTTTGCTTAAACAAGATGTGCTGAGCTGGCAGACTCTTACCCAAAGACACTGAATGCTGTGTGACATGCAAAAGGTGCACTTAAAGTATTAGTGTACACTTGCGCAACCAGGTTATCATAGGATTTGTATATTTCTAATGCCTCTTCAAATGTAATTTAAAAAATCCCTCACGTTACAAGATATTTAGAAATATACAATTTTCACTTAAAAAGAGTTCCATGTAATTACATCCAAGAGTCTGCATGGATCACACAAACCCTGTTATAAAATCTCAATTATTTTATTCTGGGGGGCACGGTGGCTTGGTGGTTAGCACGTTTGCCTCACACCTCCAGGGTTGGGGGCTTGATTCCCGCCTCCGCCATGTGTGTGTGGAGTTTGCATGTTCTCCCCGTGCCTCGGGGGTTTCCTCCGGGTACTCCAGTTTCCTCCCCAGTCCAAAGACATGCATTGTAGGTTGATTGGCATCTCTAAATTGTCCGTAGTGTGTGATTGCGTGAGTGAATGAGAGTGTGTGTGTGTGCCCTGCAATGGGTTGGCACTCCGTCCAGGGTGTATCCTGCCTTGATGCCCTATGACGCCTGAGATAGGCACAGGCTCCCCATAGTGTAGTTCGGATAAGCGGCAGACAATGAATGAATGAATTATTTTATTCTAATAATGTATAATAATTGAAAGTGATTAAAAATAGTAACCCAATGCAGATATCCAGACAATGCTTATTTTTTGCTATAGCGAAAGTGTATCCTATTGAGACACCAGCATTTTGGAGCACATCGGATTTAAATTTTGTGTATCGTTACATACATTTCAGCTGACAGATCAGAAGTGCTAACCTGACATCAGTTAAAATTCATATTCATACCATATTATGTTACTGTAACACATGGCTATCATTACCATAATGTCCACTTTACATTCACTACATTACTGTAGCATGTTCATAATAATCTGATCATCTGTATGGCCAAGTGAATGCTATATTTTCTAAGCAAATGCAAGGAACTGTTGTTTTATGCTCTGCCTAGAAGACGTGTTCACACATAGTGCTCTCGTGTCAGCACATTACCATGTGTCTGCAATATTCACACATCAATACATTACTTTAATAATCTGAATGTCAGCACGCCAATTGAGTGCTATATTGTTTGATCAAATGCAGGAAATCATTGCTTCACATTCTACCTACAGGACACTCATGAGTAGTCACAGGATTACTTGAGTCCAGTTAATGTGTCACATGATCTCACTGAAAGAAATTCATTTAGTGAATATGCCTAAACAAACAAACAAAATGAAGATCGATGAGCCATCAAAACAAGTCCAGGACAAAACACCATTAAATGGAAAGAATATGGAACAGCAGCAACTCAGCAGCTTAGAGGAAGCCATCAACTGGGGGTGGTAGCATCACAGAGATGCTCTTCAACACTAAACTGAAAACTGGTTAGGGTTGAAAACCTGTTGCAGTTTGCAAAAAACGTAATTCTTGGGGTAAAAAATATGTCTACACCTAAGATATGTCAGATCAAAAAACAAAAAAAACATGATTTGCCATGTCCTTGAGAGGAAAACTGAGCATCCTTCACTGAAAATGTCTTACTTTAAATCAGGATGCTCCACCCTGTCACTATTCAGTAAGTAAAAAGTTTGCAAAATACTAACAAAAGTGAGCATTTCCCCATTTCCCTTATCATATAAGATCAGTGTAAACTCATAGGTCTCCAGGTTTAATATATGACCATGAATATATGACCAACTGCACCAATATTTATGTTACTGATTTATATTTATTTATATTATATACTAATTTTATATCAGTATATATTTATATATTTATTATATAATTATAAATAATATGCATTTATATACTGATTTTATTTTAAAAACGTAATAAAAAAAATTATTTACTTTATGAAAAGTTAATCTAGCCATGGGGGTCACAGTCCAGTGACTTCTGTGCCGGTCCCAAGCCCGGATAAATAGAGAGGGTTGCGTCAGGAAGGGCATCCGGCGTAAAACATTGCCAAATTTAACCATGCGAATCGTCAGTACGAATTTCATACCAGATCGGTCGAGGCCCGGGTTAACAACGACCGCCATCGGCGCCGTTGACCTACAGGGCGCCGGTGGAAATTGGGCTACTGTTGGTCGAAGAAGTAGAGGAGGGAGGAGAGTGCACAGACAGAGAGAGAAGAGGAAAGGTAAGAGTGTAGGACTGAGAATAGGAACTCTGAATGTTGGTACTATGACAGGGAAAGGTAGAGAGCTGGCTGATGATGGAGAGAAGGAAGGTGGATATACTGTGTGTACAGGAGACCAGGTGGAAGGGTAGCAAGGCTCGTAGTATAGGAGCAGGATTCAAGCTGTTTTATTATGGTGTGGATAGTAAGAGAAATGGGGTAGGTGTGGTCCTGAAGGAGGAGTTTGTGAGGAATGTTCTGGAGGTGAAGAGAGTGTCAGACAGGGTGATGAGTCTGAAGTTAGAGATTGAAGGGGTGATGTTGAATGTTGTTAGTGGTTATGCCCCACAGGTAGGTTGTGAGTTAGAGGAGAAAGAGAGATTCTGGAGAGAATTAGATGAGGTGATGGAGAGTATTCCCACGGGTGAGAGAGTGGTGATAGGAGCGGATTTGAATGGACATGTTGGTGAGGGGAACAGAGGTGATGAGGAGGTGATGGGTAAGTTTGGAGTTAAGGAAAGGAACCTTGAAGGACAGATGGTAGTGGACTTTGCTAAGAGGATGGACATGGGTGTGGTTAACACTTATTTTCAGAAGTGGGAGGAGCATAGAGTGACTTACAAGAGTGGAGGTAGGAGAACACAGGTAGACTACATCCTATGTAGAAGAGGCAATCTGAAAGAGATTAGTGACTGTAAAGTGGTAGTGGGAGAGAGTGTAGCCAGACAGCATAGGATGGTGGTGTGTAGGATGACTTTGATAGTCTGTAAGACGAAGAGGTCAAAGATAGAGAAGAAAACCAAGTGGTGGAAGCTGAAAAAGGAGGAATGTTGTGAGGAATTTAGACAGAAGTTGAGGCAGGCTCTGGGTGGTCAGGTAGTGTTGCCAGATGACTGGGAAACTACAGCAGAAGTGATCAGGGAGACAGGGAGAAAGGTGCTGGGTGTGTCATCTGGAAGGAGGAAAGAAGATAAGGAGACTTGGTGGTGGAATGAGGAAGTTCAGGATAGTATCCAGAGGAAGAGGTTAGCCAAGAGGAAGTGGGACATGGAAAGGACTGAAGAGAATAGACAGGAATACAAGGAGTTACAGCGCAGAGTGAAGAGGGAGGTGTCTAAGGCCAAGCAGAAGGCATATGACGAGTTGTACACTAGGTTAGACACTAGAGAAGGAGAGAAGGACTTGTACAGGTTAGCTAGGCAGAGGGATCGAGATGGGAAGGATGTGCAGCAAGTTAGAGTTATTAAGGATAGAGATGGAAGGGTGCTCACAAGTGAGGAGAGTGTACAGAGGAGATGGAAGGAATACTTTGAGGAGCTGATGAATGAGGAAAATGAGAGGAAAAAAAGAGTAGAAGGGGTGAACTCTGTGGAACAGAAAGTAGATAAGATTAGAAAGGATGAAGTCAGGAAGGCTTTGAAGAGGATGAAAAGTGGGAAGGCAGTTGGTCCTGACGACATCCCGGTGGAGGTCTGGAAGTGTCTGGGAGAGGCAGCTGTGGAATTTTTAACTAGTTTGTTCAACAGGGTTTTAGAGAGTGAGAGGATGCCTGAGGAATGGAGAAGAAGTGTGTTAGTGCCGATCTTTAAGAATAAGGGTGACGTGCAGAGTTGCAGCAACTATAGGGGGATAAAGTTGATGAGCCATACAATGAAGCTATGGGAAAGAGTAATGGAAGCTAGGTTAAGGAAGGTAGTGGAAATTTGTGAGCAGCAGTATGGCTTCATGCCCAGAAAGAGCACAACAGATGCAATTTTTGCTCTGAGGATTTTGATGGAGAAGTATAGGGATGGTCAGAAGGAGTTGCACTGTGTGTTTGTAGACTTGGAGAAAGCGTATGACAGGGTGCCAAGAGAAGAGCTGTGGTACTGTATGAGGAAGTCAGGAGTAGCAGAGAAGTATGTCAGAGTGGTGCAGGACATGTATGAGAGGAGCAGGACAGTGGTGAGGTGTGCTGTAGGTCAGACAGAGGAGTTCAAAGTGTAAGGTGGGACTGCATCAGGGATCGGCTCTGAGCCCCTTCCTGTTTGCTATAGTGATGGACCAGTTGTCAGAGGAGGTCAGACAGGAGTCTCCTTGGACAATGATGTTTGCAGATGACATTGTGATCTGTAGTGAGAGCAGGGAGCAGGCGGAGGAAAACCTGGAGAGGTGGAGGTTTGCGCTGGAGAGAAAAGGAATGAAAGTCAGTCGTAGTAAGACTGAGTACATGTGTGTGAATGAAAGGGAGGGAAGTGGAACAGTAAGGTTACAGGGTGAAGAGGTGAAGAAGGTACAGGAGTTTAAGTACTTGGGGTCAACAGTCCAGAGTAATGGAGAGTGTGGGAAAGAGGTAAAGAAGCGAGTGCAGGCAGGTTGGAATGGGTGGAGAAAGGTGTCGGGAGTTCTGTGTGATCAGAAAATATCAGCGAGAATCAAGGGGAAGGTGTACAGGACAGTGGTGAGACCGGCCATGCTGTATGGTTTAGAGACAGTTTCATTGAGGAAGAGACAGGAGTCAGAGCTAGAGGTAGCAGAGCTGAAGATGTTGAGGTTCTCTTTGGGAGTGACAAGATTAGGATTAGGAATGAGTACATCAGAGGGACAGCTCATGTTGGACGTTTGGGGGACAAAGTTAGGGAGGCCAGATTAAGATGGTTTGGACATGTTCAGAGGAGGGAGAGTGAGTATATTGGTAGGAGAATGTTGGACATGGAGCTGCCAGGTAGGAGGCAAAGAGGAAGGCCAAAGAGGAGGTATATGGATGGAATTAATGAGGATATGAAGCTAGTGGGTGCAAGTGTTGAGGATGCAGAAGATAGGGATAGGTGGAGAGAGATGATTCGCTTTGGCGACCCCTGAAGGGAAAAGCCGAAAGAAGAAGAAGAAGATTTACTTTATGAAAAGTTATTTCATGAGAATGTACAAAGCTAACAGAACAAATATAGACAGCTACCAATTCGCCAAAAACACTAATAACCTGCTAGTTCAGAGGTCGTGCCTCTGCTTCGGGCTTGTCTTTCTCACCCCCACAACAGTGATTGTTTGAAAACATATTATTATCAGCCAATATGCACAAACAAATGTCACACTAATATTCATCACGTCATATAATAAACAAAAAGCCAAATTCAAGAAATTCCTTAAATGTGTGCAGTGGAATATTGCATATGGGCAACCAGAACTAATTTCAAAAACTACCCAAAATTCCCCTCTCCCTAATAAGCTTGAGGCATGAGGCAATTGTTTATATGACTTAATAAACAAGATGGCTATAAATACAAATAAAAATATAGTTTCATAATCATCTGAATCAATTTGAACCAATTTTAAAGAGATATTTAGTTTACTCAGACTCAAAGTACAGCATCACAATTACATATACAGTTCCTCTGTCAGAACAAGGCAGACGGAACAATCAGGCAAATTTTTAAACGTTAGCAAGAAATCAGATATCTGCTTTACTCTTGATTAAACACTTCTTCTTTCATTATTCTTTCTCGTCAGTGTGAGCTGCTATCCAAATTCTTAATCCTGTATATAATGATCCCATACACCTGCATAATCTTAACACTGTGGGTAAGAATTTTTGAACTCTTGAACTTTGATCTGACTTCGAAAAACATGTAGAATATGTAATTAGTTATTTTGATTGAAAACTAAATTTTCCTTAGGTTAAACGTCTTGGAGAACTTAGGTAACTAACTAACACCAAACACAAATAAATAAATAAATAAATAAATGCATAATACCCCCCCCCCCCCCCCCCCACACACACACACAGTGAACGTCTCCATCTTGACTATTGTACAAATCTGTAGCTGCTAATAATCTCAATTTGTTTGACTTGTCTATTTTCAATATTATGGAAGCTTAATTGAATGTCCATAAAAAATGCATGTGAGAAGAATTTCAGGTTGAAATTGAAAAACAGACATGACACGGGACAAACAACAATATTACAATAGTCGCACAAAGATGTAATTAAAGTCTACATAAAGGAATCTTCTAATTAAGTAAATTTATTTAAAACAGGATTTTAAGTAATACACAGGGATTAAAAAAGACAAATAAAGATAGAATAATACTAATATTAACAATACTACAATAACTACTACCACTACTAATAATATTAAGGTAAGTGCTGCACCAAGCAGAGTGATTCCTAAATGTTGCTCCAATAATAATAATAATAATAATAATAATAATAATAATAATAATAATAATAATATGATCCATACCTGTTTAGTTTTATCCAAAATTTAGAAAATGCATGAATGAATACAGAATGTCAGAGTAAGGCCTGGGAGAAAGATAAAAAGACAGTAAAGCAGTAACAAAGAAAGAAAATCCTAAACAATAGAAAATCCTAATGTCCCATAAAGAAAAACACAGACATATCATTTCCATGATTAACTAATAAATTCAGAAGACTTTTGTACAAAAACAAGTGCCAGTATGTGATCTAAGATGATGCCTCATGCTTCTGTAATATAAAATAAACCTAGAGATCTTTTGTTATACAATGGAGGACGACACATTCCAGACAAAACAATTAACGCCCACTGATCAAATTTCTAATCTGTGTGATGCCTTGGGAGGACTGTAATAATGTGAAGGTCCTAATGATTTTTTTTTTTTTCAAATCAGACTTTACCAAATATAGCATTAGCAATATTCATAAGCTCTGGATGTTTCTCAAAAGTGCTTTGTTTTATGGTCTGGCATGATCTACAGCACTAAAACTCCGGGATCAATAAAGAATCCTGAATATTTTCAAACCTTGGACGGAAACCTTCGCAGATACACATGGGTGAAGATATTTGGAATAATATGTAATGTACTTTAGCCAACTGGAATCTAATGAATGTGACCTTAACGTGGATCAGACTAAACAAAGCCAAAGCTTAAAATGAATCCAGGACTGAGTTAACATGTATGAGAGTAATGCATGAGATAATGTTTTCTGTTCTGCAGGAACTATAGACAAATATGGCAAATAAATGTGTGATATAACTAGAAAACCAGTTCAGGTAACAGAAAGAATACATGATGGTTAAAAAGGATGGTTCAGCAATGTACAATGTGTTTTCAAACTTTCTCACATTCTCACAACTGAATGTTGTTATCAAATCAACAAATCAAAATATTACTCAAATGAAGACTCTCGTTATGTCTTGTCACGTAATGTAAAGGATGTCCACAGATTAAGGACTTTTGTTGTTGTGCTGTTTTCTCTGTTGTGAAGCACCATTTTCTTCACAACACAGTTGCCAAATCTCTTTATTATCACAATCATTAATAAAAAAGATCAGTGCAGAACATTTGTTCCCACGCACTGTAGCGTGTGTTTGCTTAAATAGACTTCAGCAGCACCATTTGTTCGAGATGAACAAATTATGCAGTGAAGAGTTCTTCCAGCACAGTCTAGAAGTAATACGTCATAGGAACACACTGCTGAATATTCAAGACCATAGATCGTAGAAGAAGATCATATTCAAGCCCAGCTAAACTATTTTTTGTACCTCCCTCATCAAGTGATATATTTACGATACATTTATTTCCTTTCATACAATCCTTTCATACCCCCCAATGATGTCAAATGGTGATAAGAGTTTAGCCTGTTAAAATTCTTCTCAAGCTGTGGCATTTTCCTTCAACACGGCAGGAAACCTAATGTCTGCATTCCAACTGAGTATAGTTTACAATGCCAATGAAGATTTTCCAGTGGTCTACCGATAAACAGAATGGGAGCCATGTTGTCCCATGATTCTGGCTCTCACAACTACATCTTTGAAGTAAAACCTGAGGTGGGCTATGCCAGGGTATTTACTTACTGTGGTGCATAGAAATCTTTCCTTTTCACAGAACATACTGTTGTGTTACAAAATAATGAAACCTATAACATAGTCTGTGAGATGGATTTGTAATAACACAGAGTCACAAGCACCATGTGAGGCTCTGATTTATCTCACAATGAGCCCATGTCCTAAACAACCCACTGGTCTGATCTCCTCTGCTTTGTTCAAATTCATATGTATATAAACACAACAGAACAAAGAACAGAAAAAAAAATCTGTCAATCCTTTCCACAGACATGAGTAAACAATTTCCCTTAGGCAGTCATTCTCAAGCTTGTACCACCTCAGTGACATCTACATTCAGATATTACGGTCAAAATACCTCAGGGATTTGCAGCTGCAGATTATGAAATGTATTTTGTAGCTCATGGCAACATGATTTAAAATGTATGAAACACCTTTATTCAACGGACGAGCTGTTATTAAATAAGCACTTTCCAATAGAAGGTTCAAGAAGTGCACTATATGTCCAAAAGTATGTGGACACATGACCATCAGACTCGTATGAGGTTCTTCCCCAAACTTTTCCCATGAAGTTAAAGAACACAATTGTAGAGAATCTATTTGTATGCTGTAGCTTAACAATTTCCCTTCAATGGAACAAAGAGGCTCAAACACTGTTCCAGCATGAAAGTGCCCCTTCGCACAAAGCACAGAGCTCCATGATGACATATTAAGGTTGATGTGGAAGAATTCGAGTGTCCAGCAATGGAGAGTTGACTCTGACTCAACCACACCGAACACCTTTAGGATGAACTTGAACACCGACTGAACCCCAGACCTCCTCACTCTTACAACATCAGTGTCTGATCTCCATCTCACTAATGCTCTTGTAGCTGAATGATCACAAATCCTTATAGCCATGCTCCAACATCAGAAGACTGGACATTATTATAACAGTAAAGAGGGGAATAAATCTGTTATAGATGCACATATGGGTGTAATGGTTCCATGTCCAAAAACATTTGCAATACTGTGTGTATATATTGCTACCTTAAACCTAAACTTGCCTGATCAGGACAGTGTGGCTGCATCAAAGATCACATACTGATTGACAAAAATCATCTCCCTGGCAACAGACTCTTGCAGAGTGCTAGAAAGCCTGGCTAAATGACAGAGTGGAGCTTCCACAGTGCTTTTGTTCAATAGTCATTAACATTGCATGTAGCATTGGTATACCTTTCACCTAGCTATTTATAGCTCCCCATATTTATTTTTGAACTAGATCCAGTTTCACCCGTGCTCACGCACAGAGGCGAAGTGAGTAGGTAGAAATCAGCTCAGGGTTAGTAGCTGGAATAAAGCTGACAGATACCAAACAGATACTGACAGACCTGACATCACCTCTCAGATATAATCCTGCCTAACTCATTTTCAGAAATCTCTTAAGTGAGAAAAGAGCACTCCAGCACTCCACAAATGTCAGATATCTCAACTATTTATTTCAAGCCTCTATAGACACCTGAGTGAAATATGTCACTCTGACATGAGACTATAGTGATTTTTAAGTGCAAGTCAGAATCTGTTTTCTAAAATGTCATGTTGTGCTTTGACGAAAAGTGTTCTTACAGCACACCAGAAAATCAAGCACTTTTACAAGACAACAGAATAAGGTTGTGATTACAAGGAGTTACATGAGGTCTGAGAAGAGCCATCTTTGCATCAGGGAAGTTAGGCAAGCTAATTCTTATAGGAGTAAATTTGGCTTGCTAAATATTAATTAAATCAGGCTTAGCTTGCTTGTTAATGCCCATTTCTAATTTATATTGCTGTAACTAATCAGGAAGGCTATATAGCAAGCCATCGCTTTCTGTTTACAAAGACTGGTGGGGTATAAAGCATTTACAATGTGTCAGAAGTAACCTGCTCAAGACAAGTCAAAGTTTTCTCAATCAGCAGTAAAGTCTGAACACTGGCATACTGCCCCACTCCATATGTTGCCCTGAAGACAGCATGTTTTTTCAGACAGAAAGACACTAGACTTGTGACACCAAGTGAGACAGGAAGAGAGGAAAGATGGAGGTTGGTGGAAAACCACGCCTTGGTCTGAAAGGAATCCATGACACGAGAAATATTTAGTTTATGGACATCAAATATTTACAGACATGTCAGGACAACACACCAATACCTCAGATATTTATGCGATATACCATATTCCCATTCCTTTTTTAGATAGTAGCGCACATCTTTTTACTGTAACTTAATACTCTACAACTTAATATCAAATCAACAGTGCTAAATAATATATCAGCTTTCACAATTTCTCTTAAGGCAATTATTAAGTTGGTTTATCGATAAGTTACTGGAAGACCAATAACAGCTTGTTTTTTTAAGGGACATAGGGTTAACATCCTCCTGTGTCAGGATGGCTGAGCAGTCTAAGGTGCTGTGTTCAAGTCACAGTCTCCCCTTTGAGGGGCATTGGTGGCTCAGTGGTAGGTTTCTCGCCTATCATGCGGAAGGCCTGGGTTCGATTCCCAGCCAGTGCCTCAACCCCAGCCACTGGATGCAGTGCCGGTCCCAAGCCCGGAAAAATGGGAGGGTTGCGTCAGGAAGGGCATCCGGCGTAAAACCTGTGCCAAGTTGGTGTGCGGACCAGTTGGTCCGCTGTGGCGACCCCGAACAGGGAGCAGCCGAAAGCAACTCAGGGTTAACATCCTCCTGAGAACACACTCTAAGAGCAGATAACGTATGATGAGATAAATCTGAAGTGGACTGTATATTTTAAGCAAAACATAAGGTTGTGCATTAGACAGAAGAGCTCTATGACTGGCAAAATGGAGAGAAGCATTATGACCAGAAGCCTTTCTCTGTTTACAAAGTGAAGCGACTGTGATCGGCTTTACACATCTGGGTATGATCCGAGCTGGACAGGCATGAACATGCCACACCGATGGAAAGAAGAGAGGAAAACTCTTTAGGTCCAAGCACTAATTGTGGTCGCCCAGTGGGGCCATCATGTTGGTGCAGGTGGCAGATCTTATCGGCTCAGCCGTACTCAGCTCGCACTGACGCATTGCTAACATTTCAGTGGTTAATTATGGATGCTTTGTTGTGGAGAAACAGTTCACTTGGGAATGATTCTTTCCACAGGCAGAACTTCCATTCATGCATAAATACATACATCTCACTGTCACCAAATAAGACTTTGGCTGCCTGAGCTAAAAAAACAAAACAAAACGAACAATTAATAAATCTATCATTTGCTTGAAGATGCAACACTCAGGACACTGGATCCCACACTTCCTGATATGCTCATGTTTGTTCACACCACTTTTTAAAGGGAAAACTAATCTGCATGTTTTCTTAAAATAGCACTTTAGCTTTATTCACAGCGAGGGAGGCGTCTGTAATAAAATACCTCCTCTATGATGAACCTTGCCTACCTGGATGAGTGTTAATTAACACAGCACGAGCAGGTTCTTGTCCTGCTGCTCCTGGTTGCGACACACATGGTGCAATAAGATCGCAGTATTGTGTCAATAATTATGAAACTACACATATGCGAATTTCTACAGAATGAAGCGTTATACCATCTGTAGCAGCTGTTCAAATGCCAAATTATTCAGCCTGCAGAAGCAACCTTTGGTTTTATCTTCCTTAACAACCTCTAGGAGTCTCTAGAAAGACTTCCAAAACATCCATCATCCTGTTGAGGAAGCTGCTGGTTAAAACGGAAAGGTTACTGTTTCTACCAGATTTTCTTGATGCAGACGAAATCAAACATAAATAACTCAGAAGTAATTTTACTGAATATATTAAGCAAAGTATTTTTTTTTAGACATTTAACCAATTTAAACAACAGCTGATGATAACATATGATCAGATTATACAGAAACACATCACATGGTGAAAACCGAACTATAACAAATATAAATTTCAATGAAATTCTCCTTAAAGTTTCTGCTATTAATGTTAATATTATTTGTAATAAAATTTGTTTATGTTGGCATCCACTACTATGCAATCCTTCTCAAAAGTCTTTTTAACAGTACAAATTATGTATCCTTAAAAAAAATAATAAATAAAATAAAATAATCGCAATAACTGCAACACAAGTTTTTTAAATTTTTTTTTTGGTTTATCACTACTATCTTGAATTAAACAACAGTCGGTCACCTCTTCATGATTCAGCATCAGGGAAACCCTGACAAACTTCCTGGGCTTCAGGACTGAACTGAAATCACTGAACTCTTGCTCAACTCGAGCCATTTCGACAAGACACGAATACGAAAAGATTGAAAGAAAAGACCTTTTCCTGTCAATCTGATGGGGCAGGAGAACAGAGGAAATAAATATGAAGAAACAAGGGAAGTGGGGGATGGGAAAGGAAGACAGGAGACGAACATGTAAATACGGCTTGGCAGATGACTCTAGTGCCATCTAGAGCAGTGTCTGGACTTGCACATCCACAGAAAGGACTGATTCAAGGCTTCCTAAATTAATTACGTGTTAAATGGCACGTTTTATGAAAGTCAAGCTCACGCCAAGACCCCCAGCACAGATCCAACTCCAAACGTACCAGAAGATGTTCCCTTGCTAATCTCCTGTCACAGTCGCTTGTGTTACAGCAGGTCGACGGAGTAAGACTAAAAGCTAAAAGCTCTTTTCACTGTCACTCGATGAGCAACGTTCAGGGGTGGGGAATGGGGGAGTGCATCTTGAAAGGGTGCCACGTTCAGTTTGGCTTTTAACCTGCCCCAGATTCTGGGGTGTGACACTCGCTGGTCAGAATTCTGCACTTTGGTTATTTTTGCAATACAGGGAGAAAGAGGTCAGCAAAAATAAAGTTTTGAATTGCAACTAAAGTTTTACATTTTCTAGAAGAAGGACCCTGTAATACAGAAGAGAGGTGTGTGTGTGTGTGTATTACCTGTACACTGGCTGCATCTCTCTGACGATTCCGATCACTGCTTCAGGAGGAAAGTGCTTAAACTGTTGGAACAGGTCTCGAATGTTCGTCCTGTACTTGAGATCCAAGTCCAACTGCACGATACGCTTCATCTCTGACAATGACAATGATGAACAACATGAACAAAGAACATTTAAAGAAAAGCTCCCAAAAAATCCCAAACTTTAAACATTGTCGTTAGTTGTATTCAGAAAATTGACAGAAATGGCATGTAATTAATTTATTGATTTGGTTTCTCTCTCTCACTCTCTCAAATCTGGCCTGCAGCATTGTTTCATTTGGCCTACGTGAACATGGAAAAAATAATAGTGAAACCGGCTGCAGTGGGCCTAAACTGCTGTTCAACATTTTCCAAAATTCACAGCAGTTCCATAGCTTAGTGACTCTAGAGAGCCGGTTTTTAAAATATCAAAAAGATAGTAAACAAATCGAGTTGTCCAGATGTGAGTAGTTTGCTAAGCATGATGTGAGTCACACACTCATTTAAAGATGATGCAGAAGCAAGTTGTGCTAATGGGATGAGAAAGAAAACATAAGTGGAAAATTTTGTAACTGATCTCTATAGTTAAATTAGTCAGTGTGAAGCGCTCATGCATTTTAGGTGGATGTCAGACATCAGTAGTAGCCGTAATGACATGAAATTTGTTATTTGATTCTAATCATGCTATAAAATATCTTCACAACAGTTCCACCAAGAAAAAAAGATTAAAAGATGATGCTAATAATGTGGGAAAAGTTACAACTAAGCATTACACAATTATAAGCCTTTAAAAATGACATGTAAAGTTTTTGAATCTTTCATCAAAGCCGGGTTTTTCTACAAATATTGTGTCTCTGATATGATATGAATTGTCCTCACAGTACAGCATGTGTGGCTCTTACTACGTGTCAGAACACCGAGTGCTAGATCCAGTTCATCCACAGTGCTGGGCTTGCCACATTAAAATATGAAGGCTTGCTCCTGCTAGTTACTGATGTTTACAGAGAAAACGCAAATGTCACGTCTAAACTAATTGCAGAGAAAGTGATTCTGTGAGGGAGATTCAGGGACCAGAACCAGCCACTTGGGACCTCAGACTTGAGTCAATCCTAACAAGAGTCTGCAAAAAAACAGTGCTGCAAAAACACTTGATGCAACTGCATTCGTTATCGTCTCCAGATAATAATTCTGGAGACGATAACCTTCTCCTTGCTCCTTATCGCTGCTACCGAGCTCAAAAGGAGAGAGACTAGATAGCTTGAGATCTTAACGCACATTAGTTCTGCATAAAAGGTGTGATGGACAGTAAAGATTGTCATTATGGCATTATACACACTACATAAGTCAACCATACATGCAGAAAAATAAACCACCTTTAAGGCTAATCGTTATTTCTTGCTGATACAATAAGCAAACGGTTATTTATACTTTATACCGCTTTAAAAATCTCAAGTCAGAAATTTCCCCTCTGTGGTGCTGCTACAGCTTACGGAACCATCACAACATGGTGCAGCTCCTGAGGTGGGCAGTGAAGAGCTTTAATGGTGTGTTTACGATTTGCAAGACAGAACCAATTTATCTCTCTTGGCCTCTTTAGCCAGAGGCAAGGCACGGTTTCCATAAATGAGGGATATGATGCCCACACTCTGCTGGAGCAAAAACAGCCATGACATAGAAACACACAATCTAGTGTCATAACATGTTTACTTACTACACTGAGTTTCGAGTGCATTATTGTTTGATATAAACGAAACTTGAATTCTATCAATTTGCACTTTTTAGAGAGTACACATTCACAATATTCTATCTTGATGCTCCATCCTGAATCCTTCATCTAATTCAATTCACATCTGGAACATCTGTACATCTGCTCATTCATGCAGTTATCTAAATCAGCCAATCATGAAGCAGCAGCAGCAGCACAGGGCATAAAATCCTGCAGATACAGATCTTAAGCTTCCGGTATTGATCACATCAAATATCAGATTTTTTCCTACAATTTTTTGATATGAACATTACCAGAAGTTTTTGTCCTGTATCTGCATGATTTTATGTGTCATGCTGCTGCCACATGATTGGCTGATAGATAACTGCACAAATGACCAGGTGTACATGTGTGTCTATTAAAGTGGAGGCAGATTTTCTGTAACGATAAAAATAATATCAAGATCACGTCACAGCATCAATAGGCAACACCACTCCAAAGACTCTCTACGCAGGTGGCTGGCTGACTGACTGAAAAAGACAACCGTGGCTATGATGATAAACACAGCGTGTGGCAGGTGGGTGTCCAGATGGACTTAGTGGATTATGATTATTCTCCAGCCACCACTTCATCTCCCCAATGGAAACAACAGCAAACTCTGATTCAGAGTGTTACAAAATGGGAGAAAACTCGGTCAACCTAATTACGTGCTTAACCCTTTAATTCAGCTCTCGACCTACTTTCTTCACTCTAGAACTACATAGCTTTCCTTTTCGTGTCCCTGTAGATATTTAATCATTCTTAGAAGTTAAACAATAACATGCTCATAAGATGAATAGGTGAGACATTAAGCAGTTACTTGCTGGCTTCATTTATTGCATATATAAGTTGTCACAAAAAACATACAAGATCCACAATAATCCGCTTACGACACTACACAACAGCCTAGAATGACATGAAAACAATATCCACATAAGCTGGGGTCTTCTTTATAATATGTCACCTTTTATTAGACGGGATTTATAATACACAGAATGGCCAAAAGTATGCGGACACATGAGACAAATATGGCCTTTTTGAACATTACATACCAGGTTAAGTCCCACTTTCTATTATAATAAGCTCCGGTCTTCTGGGAAGGTTTTCCACTAGATTCTAGAGTGTGACTGTGGGGATTTGTGTTCATTCAGCTACAAGAGCATTAGTGAGATCAGACACTGGTGTTGTAAGAGTGAGGAGGTCTGGGGTTCAGTCGGTGTTCCAGTTCATCCCAAAGGTGTTGAGTGGGGTTGAGTCAGAGTCAGTGGATTTGCAGTTGAGTAGCTCTGACGGGGTTTGTCTACATGACACGTTTATGATAATCTAGCTTACAATAGCAAAAGGTGAGCTTAAGGCCATGGTTGCCAAATTAGCTTTAACCGACATCTTCCTACTTCTTACTTGGTCAATTTATTTTTCATCATATTCTTGTAAAAGTATAATATATAGCTATAAAATAATAATAATAATAATAATAATAATAATAATAATAATAATAATAGTCCATCCTGTCTGAGCCTGTGAAAAAAAAGAAAAAAAAAGAAAGAAAGACCCTTAAAGAAAACGGTAGCTTTATTTTGGAACTGCTTTTTCCACTTTTAGGTATTTTGTTTAATTCCAACCCTTTGTTTAAAAATAAATAAATAAATAAATAAATAAATAAACCAGTGATGTTATGTCCATGTTCTGTGTGAGTCAAAAGAATATTAATTACTGCACAGTGATTTGTACAAAGCAATCCCTTTTGTGACTTGTAGATTGTAGTTTTATAACTATGACTACACACAGAAAAAAAAGACTTATAGCACGTATGATTATTATATACTACATGGCTCCAAAACCTTTCAGACACTACAAAATCACAGATGTAGTGAAACAAACCCACTGGCATGAGCTAAAAATACAGAAGATCCAACTTGGTGAAGTTCTGTAAGAAATCTTCAGTAAGATTTCTTATATGAAATCTGGGAGTGCAAACTTTGTAGGTCACTCACTCACACACACAAACACACACACACACCAAAGCATGAGTACAATAGTCTGTCACTGGCGCACATTGTCACCGTAATGGTCAGTCTATTGCTGTCTTTGCATTTACCTTCTTGAAAAGTTGAAAACTAGAGCAAGGCATTATCCAACTACATTAGCACAATCTTTTTTTCCACCCTTAAGATCCTTTCTCATGTGACCCGTCAGTCACGTGGAATTTGGCTGAATAAATTCATGGTCAGTTATGGACAAAGCCTACCAAACTTGCAGTAGACAAGCAAACAAGTGTTAAAATGGTAGAAAATTGAACCTGACAACAACCATGTCTAGCAAATATATGGACTGGTATATAGGACACTAGCAGAAAGCTCAGGAACATATCAGACAACGAGTCCTACAGCGTCACCCTCTCCTACAGCCCAAACACTGAGCTTCATTATCAGCCATTATTGACTAGTCATTTAGAGAGGGTTCGATAGCTGGAACAGCCCTGGAAGTATTGACAGGAAGGTTAATGACAACAGACAGATTCCCCTCTAGGACATACATACAAACAGGAAGGAACCATTCATAGATTTTTATAATAAAAAGTCAAGTTCTGTATACAAATTGTAAAGATTCTTAACATTGAGGGTCTGCATGCCAGCACATTAAATTTAAAATACACCAAGTGCTGAGATGTGAGACTATCTACATCCTGGGTGAACCATAAAAGGAAGGACAGCCATTGTCATGACCCCAGAGCTTCAATGGACCATTCTCCTGGCCAGCAGTGTTGTTGCTACCCAAAAAATGTAGTGTTGCATCATGTTAGGTTTCCCAAGTGTTAAAGATACACTGAAATCAAAATAGTTCCAGACAACAAAAGACATAATTTTTGTTTTAATTTTATTGTTCATTTTGTGATTGTCCAAATAAATTGGAATATTTATGAATTAATTAAATAGTATCAAATTAAATCACTATTTAAGATTTTTCCACACAATATTGTCTTTTCTATCCATTACTTGGTTGAGGAGAAAAATGGTTGGTGCAAAATTCACAGGTGGGATATGTGGCTTCTCCATCAGAAAGAGTAAGTAAAAGATCTAATTAATTTCTTCATTGCTCTCTCTAGGGCTGAAACGATTCCTCGAGTAATTCGAATACAAAAAAAAATCATCCAGGCAAATTAGTTGCCTCGAAGCTTCGTTTAGTCCATTTACTGCAACTACACACAGAGTGCTGCGTTTCCCCACGGACCATTATTACTGACGCACAACCCGCTAAACTCGGGGAGAAAATGACGAAGGATTCAGGTCAAAGAAAACGGCAGAAAGTTTTCAAAGTTTGGGATCATTTCAAACTAAAACAGAAATAAAACTCCGTACAGTGTGGTTACTGTAAGATTGAACTGGTTTACCACAACAGTACAACTTCAATACCTCATTAGAACACACAGTCCACGGAGTCGACACAAGCTAATGTTAGCATTCGCACTTAGCTTAAATCAATATGATTGCTAGTTGAAATTAAGGCCTGTAAAAATGTATGTGGATTTTGGCTACATGTAGTGACTATTTAAGACTGTAAATCAATATGGTGGCTAGTTATGATGTCCCTAATTTAGCTAAGTTTTGTGAAAGCCTAAGCGTCATTCATGTTGATAGCCTCACTCTCTCTCTGTCACTCACACACACACCCCAGTATATTCAGAGACATTTAAGAGTGTTTATTCTACAAATAACTCTAATTTCATGTTACAGATAAATGTGTTTTTCTATATTTTATGTATATGGACTCTTGTTCTTTTTCCAGGTTACCTTTCTGTCCACTAAGGCAAACGCCTCTTAGAAAAGCCACAAAGTCTTCCAGGAAGACAGTAAAGGCTTATGTCCTGCTTGAGCTGTAGTTAGACTGAAACATCAAAGTTAAGTTGCACAACATAAATGCAATGTTTAGGTATTATTATTATTATTATTTTGTTTTAGGTTGTACTATGTTTACATTTTTTTTTAAGTAATTAAGTTTTTTTATTTATATATTTTATTTTTATTTTTCTAAATAGGAAACAACTTAGTTGTTCATTTTAAGAGACCTGTCTTATTTTCTCTTGCATATTTAGTATTCCTCTTTAATAAAGAAAAAGTACTTTATCCGATTACTCGATTAATCGATGGGATAATCGGTAGAATACTCGATTACTAAAATAATCGATAGCTGCATCCTTAGCTCTTTCTACATAGCTACGGTCAGGTTTGTTTAGAGTTGATGGTATGGTGCATCTTGAATGCTTTTTGGTCTTATCCAAGTCAGCTTGTTTTTGCTGTTGAAGCCAAGGTATGCATTTTGTCATTCCAGTGGTGAAAAAGCACATGCATAATAGCTTCAGCTTTGGGTTGGATATTTAAATTAAACACTTAAAGTATGGAATGTTTAAGATTAAAATTGTGTACAACAATACAATTTATTTAAAGAATAAAAAATCTTGCAAGTCTAGTGTCTGATGAAAAAGTTTGTAAAGTGTGTACTGAATTAGTTGGAATAAATAAAATGAAATAAATAAATAAATAAATAATAAATTAAATAAATAAATAAATAAACAAACAAACACAAGAATGGGAATTATCAATAGGCTGTAATATTTGTAGGCCAATTTTTGCAACACCCATGGAATGTTCAGTTACAAACATGCTTCTAGACTGACGTTCTTTGTTGTTTGTACTTCACTTTGTTTTGGGTGAACAAAACATTACATCACCTCACCTACTGTGTCACCACAATATTTGTTGCCATTTAGAAGAAATTAGCTTGCTTCCTCTTGTAGTATTTGTTCTGAAAATTTGTTCTGAAGTGTTCCCAAAACAAACAGGACAGACATTTGTCTTCCACAAACATCACCAAGATAGACAAAGTTTCTGGAGTCTACCTACTTCAGAATTCAGACACAAATATAATCAAGTAGCAAATACAAGTAATTTCTTAAAAGGTCATTTGTCCAAGTGCTTGAAAAGTGCCTGTTTTTCCTATACGGTCCACCCAATATGGATGTAAATACTTCAGCTGATATTAAAAACTATCTGCAATCTTGGAACAAGGACACAGAAGTACTATTCCTTCAGACCACAGTAGTGTTCTTTTTTTTTTTTAATTCCTATTTTCATCAAAATAATCTGGCTAAAGGAAAGATTCTTTAGAAAGATTAATACAAGATGATCTTGTATCAGAATAAAGGGAAGAGAAGAGTATCACATCATCAGTGAAACATGGTGGAGGTAGTGTGATGGCATGGGCATGTATGGCTGCTTCTGTTAGTGGGTCACTGGTGTTTATTATAAAGTGACTGCTGACAGAAGCAGCTGGATGAATTCTGAAATATATAGACCTATACTTTTTGCCTAGATTTAGTCAAATCATGCAATAGGACAGTACATCATAGCCCAAAACATACTGTGAAAAGCAACCCAAGAGCTCCTTAAGGCTCTTGAAGAAATGGAATGGTCTTTAATAGCAGAGTCAGTCACCTGACCTCAACCCATTTGACTATCTAACTAACTGAAGACAAAACTCAAGGCAGAAAGACCCAAAAAGCAAGCAGCAACTGATGGTTAAAGGCCTGGTGAAGCATGTCAGAGGAGGAAACTCTGCATTTGGTGGTTCATGGGTTCCAGACTTCAAGCAGTCATTGGACGCAAAAAGTGCATTCAAGTATTAAAAATAATAATTAGATTTATAATTTTGTTAGTAAACCTAAGGCAGTGGATGAACTATATAAAAAATGGTTGTACAAGGCCAATACAGTGTTTTGTTAAACCACTTGCATTACGGCTAAAAGTCTAAACTTCAATCTCATCTTGAATTATTAATTTGAAATCCATTGTAGTCATGGTCAGGTTACTTGGTTAATGACTGCAGTAAATAATTTTATGATATTATTCTTTTTTTTTTTTTATTTAAGATGGTATTATTCTTTTTATTTCATATTGGCACTTCCAACACTTCACAAGTGACAAGCAGCTAAAAAACTGCATTATATTTGTATATGGTTTACAGTATTTCTAACCACATTCTTTCTTTTTCAGTAGTCTTTCTTTTCACTGGTAACTTATTCAACTTATTTCAGAGCGTGGGACACCTTTGGTTTTGCCACAATGTACACAGTTACAAGGAAATTCAAATACATTCATTAAAATATGTGCCAAAAAATCCATGAAAATGAACATCAGGAGAAGAAAGAAGTGTACTGACCTATTTCTTGACCATATAAAGATGAAACTTAATGCTATTCTGAAAAGCAGGTGTCCAGATGCAACCTCACTGTTTGGGGTGAATATTCAGTTTTTTCTGTGCTTGCGCACATATACACTCCTCTCCAGCTGTGACCTCAGGAGTCATGAACTGTCACTTCACTAAAAAATACAAATGCTTCTGCAACAAGTAAGAGCTGTCAAAAAGACAGTTTCTGGAAAATGGGTCAAGAAAAACCTCAACTCCAAACAACTATGGAACTACAAACAAACTAGATTTTCACAGACTGGTCAAGTAGGTGACTAAGAACAAATGAGCCCATAAATGTCTGTCAATTCATCAAGAGTAACGGCGAATTCTAGCACAATGAAATACGAAATAAGGTGACAAAAGGAACTGAAACACTGTGGTTCCACACACAAAAATGACACATGAGGGTTATATTAAAAGTTTTTAAAAAGAAAAAGAAAAGAAAATAGGCAAATAATTTCCAATTCCAAACTGCTACTTGATGCACAGAAGGAAAGAGTAATGGCTGTACAATAGAACAATTCCCAATAGAATAAATTCCTGAGGTCAGAAACAGCAAAAGGACCAGAAGACTACAGAAAGCAACTGTTTTCCTGGCAGGTGAAGAAAAATCCCACAGTTGGCCAGATCAAAAACATCATTAAGGAGGTACATACAGTGGGGCAAAAAAATATTTAGTCAGCCACCAATTGTGCAAGTTCTCCCACTTAAAAAGATGAGAGAGGCGTGTAATTTTCATCATAGGTACACTTCAACTATGAGAGACAGAATGAGAAAAAAAAATCCAGAAAATCACATTGTCTGATTTTTAAAGAATTTATTTGCAAGTTATGGTGGAAAATAAGTATTTGGTCAATAACAAAAGTTCATCTCAATACTTTGTTATATACCCTTTGTTGGCAATGACAGAGGTCAAACGTTTTCTGTAAGTCGCCACAAGGTTTTTACACACTATTGCTGGTAGTTTGGCCCATTCCTCCATGCAGATCTCCTCTAGAGCAGTGATGTTTTGGGGCTGTCGCTGGGCAACACGGATTTTCAACTCCCTCCAAAGATTTTCTATGGGGTTGAGATCTGGAGACTGGCTAGGCCACTCCAGGACCTTGAAATGCTTCTTACGAAGCCACTCCTTCGTTGCCCGGGCGGTGTGTTTGGGATCATTGTCATGCTGAAAGACCCAGCCACGTTTCATCTTCAATGCCCTTGCTGATGGAAGGAGGTTTTTACTCAAAATCTCACGATACATGGCCCCATTCATTCTTTCCTTTACACGGATCAGTCGTCCTGGTCCCTTTGCAGAAAACAGCCCCAAAGCATGATGTTTCCACCCCCATGCTTCACAGTAGGTATGGTGTTCTTTGGATGCAACTCAGCATTCTTTCTCCTCCAAACACGACAAGTTGAGTTTTTAACCAAAAAGTTCTATTTTGGTTTCATCTGACCACATGACATTCTCCCAATCCTCTTCTGGATCATCCAAATGCTCTCTAGCAAACTTCAGACGGGCCCGGACATGTACTGGCTTAAGCAGGGGGACACGTCTGGCACTGCAGGATTTGAGTCCCTGGCGGCGTAGTGTGTTACTGATGGTAGCCTTTGTTACTTTGGTCCCAGCTCTCTTCAGGTCATTCACTAGGTCCCCCCGTGTGGTTCTGGGATTTTTGCTCACCGTTCTTGTGATCATTTTGACCCCACGGGGTCACCGTTCTTGTGATCATTTTGACCCCACGGGGTGAGATCTTGCGTGGAGCCCCAGATCGAGGGAGATTATCAGTGGTCTTGTATGTCTTCCATTTTCTAATAATTGCTCCCACAGTTGATTTCTTCACACCAAGCTGCTTACCTATTGCAGATTCAGTTTTCCCAGCCTGGTGCAGGTCTACAATTTTGTTTCTGGTGTCCTTTGACAGCTCTTTGGTCTTGGCCATAGTGGAGTTTGGAGTCTGACTGTTTGAGGTTGTGGACAGGTGTCTTTTATACTGATAACGAGTTCAAACAGGTGCCATTAATACAGGTAACAAGTGGAGGACAGAGGAGCCTGGTAAAGAAGAAGTTACAGGTCTGTGAGAGCCAGAAATCTTGCTTTTTTGTAGGTGACCAAATACTTATTTTCCAGCATAATTTGCAAATAAATTCTTTAAAAATCAGATAATGTTATTTTCTGGATTTTTTTTTCTCATGCTGTCTCTCATAGTTGAAGTGTACCTATGATGAAAATTACAGGCCTCTCTCATCTTTTTAAGTGGGAGAACTTGCACAATTGGTGGCTGACTAAATACTTTTTTGCCCCACTGTAGGTAAGTAGGTCAAAGTCAAGAATCGAGAGAAGACTTCAAGAGAGTAAATACAGTAGATTTAACAAAATACATAAACCCCAGCCTCAAAATCTAAAAGATTAACTTACCAGAATGATGGGTAAGAAAATAGCATAAAGAACTGAATCTAATGGCATGGGCATATATGGCAGTCATTGTCTGCCAGTCAAGACCACAATTAAATTTCTGATAATAGTAGTGTGTCCAATTATTTTGGTCCCTTGAAAAGGAGGGGTTGCATGTAAAATTGCATATAAAGTGTATTCACTTGATCTGTATATAAACACCTTGAAATTAAAGCTGAAAGTCTGTATTTCAAGTTAAGCAACATTTAGCATACAATATCCTGTAGACAGATAAAATAAAATTGATGTTTCAGTTTTTGAACATTTTATGGTGTTACAAATTTGATTTACAATGAATGAAATTGACATTTTTACCATTAAACTACACTCAATAATCAATAAAGACAATACAAAAGCATGTTTAGAAGTTTTTGCAAATGTAAAGTGTCCTGTAATGTTTTTTTTCTCAAATCTCACTCATGTTATTAATGCCAGACAAAATCATCATAATACTCGCATCTTTTCTTACAATACTGCTCCTATTTGAATCCTGCTGTCGATGTAATATGATCTTTAAGAAAAGCATCCAAGCTCACCTGTAGGCATAATGCGATGCATGGCCACAGAAAGAAAGAAGATGGCATCGCTGTAATAAGCCCCAGAGCCTGCACTGAAGTGCTTCTGCATGGCCATCACAATCGGGAACAGTTTCTCTGTCAGACCATTAACATCATGAAACACCACCTGAAACACAAAATCAGAATCTTATCAACACAGAAATGACATGTACATGGCAAGAAAGCAATGCATTTTGAGCCCTTTCATATTACAGGCCAAGGTTATAACAGAAAGGTCTCTTTATAATCTAGTTACTTAATCAAGTCATGGGTATCAGGCATTTCAGGTGGTGTTACCATAGTAAAGGCCAGCTCCAGTTCTCACAAAATAGCTATCTTCCTCCGTTTAGCCAAGGTTGTTCAATGTACAAAGTTTACAGAAATATTAACTGCTCTCCAATCAGTAAATGCAGTAAAAGCAGAACTGCTTGAGGTTCTGACTCCCAGTGGAAGGGAAGATCTCCCTAAATCTATGCACAATACTCTTTGGTGTAGTTGCTGAATTCATCAGCATCAGTGGTAGATAAGTAACAGCATTAATTAGACGGCAAGGCCAGTCATGGCCCAGTGCATTCTGTCAGCAGGCTGCCGGACTCTGCCTGCAAGAAGCACAACCAGCAAAGTGTTGGCTTAGCACTGGCAACCAGTATTATCTGTACCTTGTTGAAACACCACTCCCCTGCGTGTATGCACAACGTGTCGGACACTGTGCTTTATATTGCCTAACACACTGCATATCCACACATGATGCAGGAAATAAAGGATTCAAGTTTTATTGTTTACATGAGTAAGTGTGAACGGCAGTTGTTTGCTTTAAACTCCTAGCGCTATTATTCCTTTACAAGCATCGACAAAGAATGTTTGTAGCAAATAGGAAGTGGAACCATGTAATTGTAGGTACGTGTGTGGTTTATTCACTGAATAAGTCAAACATTTAACAGCAAGCTTGTCTGTAAAACCATAAGAGCACAAAAACATGCCTGGCCCAAGCGGCCACTGCCTGCTTATAAATAGACAACAATGATCTGATTTTTGAAATTCTTTCCTAATTCCAAAAGTCCTGCATCAAAACTAAACATAACTTGTTAGGAAGGAATGTTGTTCCCACCGTGAATGACATGACTGCTTAAATACTGAAAAAAACGAAACAACGGGACTCCAAATAAAAAGCCTGATCCCAACAAAATACCTTTTTGCACCTTTACTCTAATTTTTCAACATTATTCTGTCTCTATAACTGCTAGCACAGTTGTGATTCAGCCTCCAGGCTGACGCCTACACAAGGGAAGCCTGTGTTATTCCCGACTTCCTTCAGTGCTCTTCCTGGAAACACAGCCCATCTGCTGGGGGAATGTTTTCGACTTCAGTTTCTTATAGTGTCGATGAAAGACGAGGTTGCTAAGGCTGATCCTGAGTCAGCTGAGTGAATGGTCTAACTGCAGCTTCCTGAACAGCTGGCCTGGGCTACTGTTATTTCCCTTAAAAATCACAACAACAGTTCTAATAGTTGTAGCAGCCTAGATGCTGTTAGACTACATGGGTTTTAATTTATCATCACTTCCTTAAAAACTTGTACAATATATCACGTTCATTCAAACTACTCTACAAAGTTGCAGGAACTTTAGGCTCAGTGAAAATATTTACTGCTCATCTGTTACTTTTGTATCGTCTATCCATTATATACCAATTCCCTGAACAACGTACAGGTCATTTGTTACGTATTTGGAGTAAAGTCATAGCACTTACAATTTTACTATTTGCATTTGGAAAAACACTGATGGGTCTGACATAAAGAAATATACTGTAGGCTAGGTGTGAGATGCTGTTCTCTACACCAAGGAGGACAATGAGGTCACATTACAATAGCCAGACTGAAAAACAAACAAGGTGTTTATCCTTTGATTTTCTTTTCTCTAACTGAACGAACACAAAATTCCACAGCAACATTCCAAAAACGTGTGGAAAACCTGCCCAAAAGAGTGGAGGCTGTTGTAGCAGGAAAGGGGTTCCTTTGAAATGAGATGCTTAACAAGCAACAACCTTTACTGCCTGGGGTTCTCCAGACACAACAGGAACTCTGACTTTGTTCGATGGTTAGATGAGGTTACAACTACAAGTTAAAAGTGGGTTTTGACAAGCCTTCCTAGTCCCTGACTTAAGGTCTGTGATGTAAAACTAAAGAGAGTATTAAGGAATTCTTTGTTCTGTACTCTTAGGAACATTACTGGAAATACACAGTACTCATATAATGATAAAAAGAGGTTGCACACCAAATGCAGGGGTGCCAATAATTTTACTTTAAATCATTTTTAGTATGGAAGGAAGGATAATCCACCATAACAGATGTTAACATAAGAAATTATATTTAAATATCTTATTTTTATTCACCTGCCTTAGTGAGTCTAGAGCAACTCCAGGATCTACCCACTTTTACACCACAAATATTTGAAATAATACTGCAGCTAATGAGCCACTATAACACAAGCCAAGCATCCTATACTCCACAATGCTTATTACTCTAAGGTGCATGTATGAGGATATGGAGTTGAGAAGACCCGGATTAAGGGCAGGGTAATCTGGACATGTGGCTAAACGCCAACGAACTGCCCATGGGCCAAGAAAGGGGATCAGCTCTACATGTGGATGTTCATCTCTGCTCCTAAAACAAACCCCTAGCACTAGTTAGTTAAATCACAGAATGTAACTAAAAATAAGTGACTGAAAGAAGTGTGTTGTGATGATGACAAGCGAAAAGTTTTTTTTTTTGGTTCAAAACACAGACTGTGAGTATTGTAGGGAGATAATGTATAAGATGCTGAAAGAGGAACTTCTAGTGGTTCAAACAGAGCAATAATGCCCCCATGTGCCCATTGTTAGGAAAATCAATAAGTAAGCAAGTTTAATTTCTAAAGCACATTTAAAACACTGTTATTTTGCCAAAAGCATGTAGACACCCAACTATGACACCCATATGTGCTTGTGGAACATATTCTTCCCAAATGCATATTATTAATATGTTGTTGTTTCCTCTTTTGCTCCATTACATCATCCAGTCTCCTGTGAAGGCTGTACACTAGATGTTGGAGCGTGGCTGTGTGGATTTGTGATCATTCAGCTACAAGTGTATTAGTGAGATCAGACCCTGATATTGTAAGAGGTCTGGGGTTGAGTCTGTGTTTCAGTTTATCCCAAAGGTGTTCAGTGGGTTTGAGTCAGAGTCAGGGCTCTATGCAGGAGTTCTTTTACTCTAATCTTGGAGAACCATGTCTTTATAGACCTTGCTTTGTACATAGGAAAGCATATTGTATATTAATATATTTTAAATGTTCTAAAAGGAGATTAGGACAATAGCATATGCTGAAATACATCCACTATATGGTTCACACATACACGTATACTGTAATGTCATGGGTGGCTGTATGTAAAACCAAGCAAGCATGAAATCATAATGCATTTTTCCTGAAAGTTCCCCAAATTTTGAGGTTAATCTTTATGGCGATCTGTCTATGGCAATCCTTTCCATTCTACAACTTTTCCTACAGAACATAGACAGATGTGATTGGAATCAGGGGCTTTCTTATTGTCTTCTAGACCTTCTTGGAGTGAAATAAACAAGGTTTATTTTTTACATCCAGTTTATTGGTAACAGTTTGACAGACCATGTGACTCCTCATGTACAGAGACAGTTTAAAAAGAGACAAAGTCTACCCATAACATGGCTATAATCTAGTGAAAGTTATTGCCCCATTCATCCTTTTCAATTCAATGCACATGTATCTGAGCTCCAATGAAACATGCACAGTTTCAGCCTTTCCCAAAATGTCCCTTGTTGCCTAGTTAAGATGTTTCTAATAAACAACTAAAGAGCATGATACAGTATCTTTGTGTAGTTTTGGATCTCAGTAAATTGGTGTTCTCCTAAGGGAGCATTGTGGGGATGAGAGATATATTGTCTGTGCAGCGATGCGGAGGAAATGTCTGTTGCATGACCTTTTTGTCCACTGGCGATGAAGATCACGTGGACTTGCCATGTGTGTCCTTCTCAATATAATACTGCCACTGCCACCTGGTGAACCAGGAGTGAAAACTTTTATCCTTTTAGGATATTAAAATTCAACTTGGCACTCTCCGGTCCGATGAGATGCAAAAACATCTTAAGTCAATTAAGAATCTTTGGACCTTTGTGATTTTTCCAGAATCTGGGTCATTTGCACCAAAAATTCGGTACATTTGCTAAACTGTGAAAACCGTTTTCGGTGTTGTGAGTGGTTCAGAGAACCGAGTCCTAGTCTTCTTTAAAACAGGGGACTCGAGCTCACCTCCACTGAACCCTGGTGCAGTTCACATCAGATGCATTTTTTATGAGTGACTCATGGCTTCAGCCATCTAGTGTTGTTTTAACTAGCTTCCAATATGCTAGCAGTTACTGCAACATCCTTGGATTAGTTTCTATCAGACTGTAGTTATTATTTATTATATTTAGTGTTTACCACTCCCTGTGAAACTTCTACACTTTTTTTTTGGTTATCCAGTGATTAAGGAAAAATTATAAAGGAAATCATTCATTTCTTCTTTTTCTTAAAAAATATGCAAAACAATGTTGTTTTTTTCTATATAATAATATTGGGAAATATTCTATTGGAAAAGGGGCATTGGTGGCTCAGTGGTAGGTTTCTCGCCTATCATGCGGAAGGCCCGGGTTCGATTCCCAGCCAATGCCTCAACCCCAGCCACTGGATGCAGTGCCGGTCCCAAGCCCGGAAAAATGGGAGGGTTGCGTCAGGAAGGGTATCCGGCGGGCACACTTGCCAAGTTGTTGTGCGGACCAGTTGGTCCGCTGTGGCGACCCCGAACAGGGAGCAGCTGAAAGCAACTTCTACATTCTATTGGAAAAGCTGGCACAAACATTGCAGCAACATCTGAAGCATCAGACACCAATAAAGCTTGGAAGTCGGCTAAATACAGCATCAAGATTGGCTAAAACACACAAGTTCCACAAGATCGTTCTCAGGCACTGTAGATCAGAGCGATATGGGGCTGGTGTCATTTGAAAGCTAGTGAAAGAGCACTTTTTAATTATACATCAAGCACACAGTTCCCCAATATCAAAACTCTATCTCAATTATATATTACAGCAACTGTATGATTTAAACAATCTAGTTTATAAGAAGTGTAGACAATCTAGATGTCCAGAGTGTAAATATCTGGTTTCATGATATCAAACTGATTCATTTCACTGAAGAACAAAATAGGTTCTAAAATCTATAACATGGCATCATTAGTCTCTTCTCTACTATAATTAAAATTTTGCATTTGATAACACTTCTCTTAAATGCTCACACTGGAAGAAAATCAATGTGAACATATTTAGAGACTTGAGTTTCAAATCCTTTTAAGATATTACAACTTGACTTGGCACTCTCCGGTCCGATGGGATGCAAAAACATCTTTAAGTCAATTAAGAATCTTTGGACCTTTGTGATTTTTCCAGAATCTGGGTCATTTGCACCAAAAATTCGGTACATTCCCTTAAACTGTGAAAACTGTTTCCGGTCTTGTGAGTGGTTCAGAGAACCGAGTCCTAGTCTTCTTTAAAACAGGGGTCTCGAGCTCACTTCCACTGAATCCTGGTGCAGTTCACATCAGATGCACATCAGGTGAGTAAACAAGACTCACAAGGGTCAACTCGTTACATTACATCTAACATCCAAAAAGTACTGTTCTTCACCACTTGTATAATGTCTGGTCACCAAACAAGAAAAGGATGAAGGATCAGTCCTGGATGTTGACTCAAGTATTCAGACAAAGTTTAAGAAGCCTTAATTCACCTTACTGACCAGACCTGCCTCAAATATTTATTAATTCCTCTTGAAATCATTTGACACATCACTTGGTGATGATGTGTCATCTGTAAGGTCCAAAGATGACCTTCATGTCCAAGATTACTAGCTCAACATAATACAAAATAATTGCTTTATATTAGTAAGCTCTAGTGACTGCAACTAACAACCATGCCACAGTTCAAGTCATTCTGATGTATGATGTGAACATTAACTGAAGCTCTGGACCTGTATCTGCAGGATTTTACACATTTTGCTGCTGCTACATGATTGGCTGATTAGATCATCAGCATAATAAAGTGGACAGTGATAGTATATTCCATGTTTTTTTGTAATAGCAAAGAAAAAAAGGAATAAAAGAGAATTGTTTGTTCTCATGTAAACTCTTTTATTTGGCATTGCTCCTATGTAGATGTTTATAACTCAGCAACTGACTGGACTTTTTAAAACGAATATATTGTGATCATTTTTTCTGATTATTTTTTTAAATTATATATCGGCCTTATTTCATTAAGAGTAATAAACCAAGAATTTTAACTGTACTTAATACAAATTCAGCTTAATACAACTTCCAGCCAGTCGAACAGACTAACATTTAAAACAGGAGTGATTATAGTTTCTTCTTTTGGTTTAAAAAAAAAAATTGAATAGGTTTAGAACAGCAGACATCACATCTAGTTCTGAAGGGTAGAGTGCAGAAGGTTTGGCAACTTCACAGCTCCAGATAAGGGGTGTCCAATTTTATCTGATAAAGGCTGATGTGGATGCAGGTTTTCATTACAGTCAAGCACCTGTTTAATCAGTTGATCAGTTTCAATGCACTCAGGTGTGGCTTCTGCTTGGTTGGAATGAAAACCTGCATCTGCAACAGCACTTTGATGATGAAATTGGACACGCCACTCCAGAGGATCTAATCTAGATATGTGCTTTTAAGCAGAGATATCACTAGTGTTGGGTTCAAGACCATAGAAGACCGTAGCCAATGGATTCACAGAGTCGAGACCAAGTAGGACATTGTTGCAAGATCAAGACGAGATCAACACCACACACAGTGCACAGATGTGTTAATTTGATTGTAGTAATATGAATAAGAATAAGAAGAAGAAGAAGAAGAAGAAGAAGAAGAAGAAGGAGCCTTTATTATTGTCACATATAAATTACAGCACAGTAAAATTCGTTCTGTGCATATCCCAACTTTTGAGGTTGGGGTCAGAGCACAGGGTCAGCCATGATGCAGCACCCCTGGGGCAGATAGGCTTTGGGCCCTTGCTCAGGGGACCAGCAGTGGTAGCTTGGTGGTGCTGGGGCTTGGACCCCGATCCTCCGATCAACAACCCAGAGCCTTAACCACTTGAGCCACCACTGCCCCATATCTTTCTAACCTAACATCTAATATCTCTTGAATAATAATGTGAAGAATTTTGATGCGTAGTCACTAGCAAATTATAGACGCCATATTAACTCCAGAGTCAGACATTGTGAACAAATACTCACTCATGGAAATGATGTCATGGTCTCAGCTATTTAGTCTAGTAAAAATTCACCAAGATTTTTGATTCCAAGATTGGTCTTGAGTCTCACAACACTAGAAATGACCAAAGAGATCTGATACAGAACTGGAAATCCTGGATAGCCTTTGGGTTACTGTGTCCATGATCTTACCTCATACTGAAAGTTTGCCTCATGCAGCAACTCAGGAAGCATCCTCATGGCCAGCTCCTTACTGCCTCCATCAGAGACATAATGAAGCACCAGAATTTCATCCTCTCTGAAACGGCCATGTCTCGCCATGGAGCGCATGGCCACCTCAAACTTGCTCTGCATCGTCCGGCTCGTGTTAATCTTAGTGAACATCATGAGAACATGGTAGCTCTGTCGTCTTCCTGCTTGGTTCTCGTGATGATCAGATCTGATGTCCACAGACAGGTCAGCATCGTTGCGGTTGGAGTTGTGACTCGCCTGCGTCTCCTTGATTCTCTTGGTAGTGGTGGAGAAGTTCTGCTTCTCTGAACCTAAATAGTAGAAAGCCATCACAGCCAAGGCTGCAGCAAGGAGCAGAGCAAGCTGATGAGGTCTGAAGGTGCCAATTCTTGCCATGGTGAGTGAAAGCACACGCAACACGCCCATGGCTCCAAAATATACAGGGTGGAATCTGAAACAGAGAGGTCATAAAGATCATAAAGCACCATGCATAACAACATCATAAAGGCCATAAGACACCATAAACCTGCACTACTGTGTTTTATATTTATTAACGTGGACAGGTGTGCTGGACAATTCATCTTCATAGACCATCTAAAGGCTTACGGACCATAATGGTGCAGCACCTGTCACCTGTTTAACACTATAGCTTAAACTGTAACTTTCATTAAACATTAATTTCATTAGAAAAGTTGACTAGCACCCATTTTTCAGATGTTGTGCTAG